>JAMPIV010019000.1:0-401841 GCA_024509875.1 Oreohelix idahoensis
ATTAACTGGAAAATGTGCAAATAGCACCTCAGTTACGAGTTATGAGTATGTAGTGAGCCTCAGAGAACGTATTGTAAGATCTTGTTTGGTGGCACGTGATTGTATGCGGGGTCGTTAGCACGGTATCGGAAGTACGCAAATCGAAACTCCAAACTAGTATCCCTGATTCCAGGTGAGGAAGTTTGGCTACTTTTACCAGCTAAAGAGGATCGCTTGAGCATTACGTGGCAAGGACCATTCAAGGTGGTTAAAAAATAACAGATGTCGATTACCTAATTTCGGTCCGAAATAAGGAAAAGGTATTTCATGTGAATATGCTGAGGCCATATGTAGAACGACCTAAGTCATTGAAAGCAGTCACAAGGGCAGCACAGACTGAAGCAACAGTGGCATGTACGGCAGTAATTGATGACACGGGAGATGAAAAAGGTGAAGGGAATATCCAGTTATCCCTCGTACCCCTGGTTCCTTTGGAGTCATGGAATATGGTGCGAATCGGGGATGACCTAACAGTAGAACAAAAGTCGGAAGTACAGATTATATTAGCGGAGTTTAAGGATTTCCTCACAGATCTGCCAGGACGGACAGACCTGATTTGTCATGATATCACTCTGACATATGATCAGCCTATTAGGGTAAAACCGTATCCATTGCCCATGCATTTTAAATCAGCTGTCGAGAGAGAAATTGGTAACATGCAACGACTGGGGATCATTTCTCCGTCTGATTCACCATATTCTTTTCCAATGGTTGTCGTTCGCAAGAAGAACGCATCTCTTCGTATATGCATTGACTTTCGGAGATTGAACAGCATCACCGTCGTTGACGCTGAACCAATACCTAATCAGGAAGATCTGTTAACACAACTCACCCACGCTACATATTTCAGCAAACTAGATCTGTCTAGAGGATATTGGCAGGTACCCCTCGCGGTGGCTGCAAAACCTCTAACTGCATTTAGCACCCCCAATTTGTGTTGCGTGATAAATTCTCGCAACATCATTTTATTACAATATCTATTTTATAACTCAAGGGCAACAACTGCTTGAAATTTATAGTTACTTTTCTCGGTAAGCATTTGTCTTCTCGCGTTGGTATCGAATGCAGTTAAGTTTGAGCTGTGGTCATTTTGCGCTGGACTGCGCATGACTTGTCTTGCTTCTTGGTCGATCGGTTTCCGCCCACCACTAGTGGAGTGAGCGATTTGGAATGGCGAAAGAGATGCCTCGTTGAAGAGGGGATCTCCGCTATTTTTTTGTTCTGTCAGGGATGTGTAGTCCTCTTAATGGATATTTCGTTTATTCGAGATAATACCTCTAGTGTTTCCCACATGTCGGGAGGCGTGATATTTCTGTGTATTTCCGGAAGGCAAGGTAAATTAACATTTTCATTAACTCTATCGATTTTTGGTCGTGAACGATTTCTGGTTCATAGCCTGTCTTCGAAAGTCGTCGTCACGAGATGTTTTCCTAGCTCACATGTCGCTGTATTGTGCTGCATCGGTTGATGCAGGTCCCAAGGACTATTACTTGCTACTTGGTTACCTGAACTAGGTTTGAAAAACCTTTGTTATCTAGAGGATATTTTTGAGGACATTATTTATACTTCGGCAGACGTGTCTGTCTTGCTGAAGTCAGATTAAGGAGAGTGAACTGATCTCATACATCTGGTTATCTCCTGGCTGTTATAGAAAAGGATGGAGTTTTTCACCTGACTACATTTACAGCACTATGAAATATAACATGCATCTGACTCATCATTGTAATGCTGTCTACCGTCTATTGCTGTATTGAATGTTGCTGTGATAATGACTGTTTGATGTGTCTACATATTCGCGTAACCATTTTGTCACTGTGGCGTCCACAATAAATAATGAAAAAAAACGTCAACGGCTGTTTCAAGAATCATTGACTTTATACGTCGTGAGTTTACTGACGTCCTATGTGGATTGCCCTGTTATTTTTGTATGAACATTGTTTTGACTGAACACATCTGCACACTACACAAAACCAGACATGCGGATACCATCCATCATCATATGGCATCACGCATCATTTGGTGGCCATAAGCTGGTTTGATTCTGGTACCAGCAAACACGGGGTCCCTTACCCACTTCATTTTCAACAAGAATTCATCAGCATCCTTCAAGAAATTAACATTCTTCAATACAGTCAACATCTTCAAAATTTTCAAAGTACTCGGCGTTGCCCGGTAAAAGTCAAAATTTCAATTTTTTGACGGAAACAAGAATTTGACAGTACCCGGCGTTGTTACATGTTGCCGGATAACTCGGACTGCTGTTATCTTTTACGCAAGTCAAGCAAGTTGCTGCTGTCAAGGTTCCAGTGCTGTCGTTTTTTGTGAAGGTCAAGTGCCGGTTGAAACGGGTTGTTTTCTGAAGAAGGCCAAGTACCGATTTCCATCAACTTACTTTTGGATTAGAAGGTCAAGTGCCGAAACAACTCAACACACAGTATGTCAGAAGCTCTTGTACCATCGTGTTAGCAGTGGAAGCAGTTCAGATGTGCCATCATCGTTGGAGCTTCGCTCTTTAGGACGTTGATTGACATCCGTTTTTTCTGCTGTTCGACGATTGGAAGCCTATAAGTTAAGTGGCCTGTTTGTATGTAAACTGTGCCCTTATACTTCTGCTGAGTCTTCTGTGTATCATCTCATTCTATATGTTTATATGTCTATATGTTATTTGTATATTTATATGTTTATATTTCAGCGGGTTCTCGGTTGGGTGGTGTCTCCGTTAGATTATGCCACGTCATAGAGGTCGTCTATTGTGAGCGTTTTCTGTAGGGTTTGCAAATTTCCAATACTGGAATTTGCTAAGCGACTTCTGTTGCTATTTATGTTAGCTGTGATGACATGTTTTAATATTGTTTTCGTTATTATTTCGCATTCTTTTAGTTTTGTTTTGATTTGTTTGTATTTGTTAGCCTACTCTTGTCTATAATTTAGTTTCATACAACATTTTTGTTTATACACTGTGGTGTCATGTATTTTGTTTAATTATAGCGCAGATATCGTCACATTTTTTTTTTTGTGATATTTCATTAATTTCTGCTTTATTTTTAGTTGATTTCTGCGAACGTTTTTTGTATTGTTGCTGATCTTTGTTATTGTTTACATTGTTATTGTTTACATTGTTTGCATTGTTTACATTTTCAATGTTTACATTCTGCATGTGTTTACATAGTCATTGTTTACAGTTATAGTAATTAGTTAATGGGCTATGCTAATGCACTGTTACTACTACACTGATGATAAATGAATGATGAATAGTGTCGTGCACTATTGAATGAGAAGTGCACTTATGATCAAGAATTGAGTGCTGATATTTCATATACAAGTTCTTTGATTGGAGACTTGTTTCCCACAGAGACTGGGATAATATAATGTGATGTGAATATACAAGTGCTTAATTAAGACTTGTTACACTTAGGTTTGAAATAAATTAGTTAATTATTTCAGGTTTTGGACTCATATGTTAGACAACATGTCTACATTTGAGCACTTTATTGAGCAGGGTAAATTGCTTGGGAAGACTGGTGATAAGTTAGAAGAATTTGCAACTGCTCGATATGATAAAGCAATGGAAGCTGAACAAAAGAAACTGCATATGGAAGCTGAACAAAAGAAACTGCAGATGCAGGTGGATGAAAAAAGATTCCAAATGGAAATGGAAAAACAAAAAAGGGAATCAGAAGCTGAGGAAAGAAAACTCCAGCTAGAAGCTGAGAATAAAAGACTTGAAAAAGAGGCTGAGAATAAAAGACTTGAAAAAGAGGCTGAAAATAAAAGACTTGAAAAAGAGGCTGAAAATAAAAGACTTGAAAAAGAAGCTGAAAATAAAAGACTTCAAAAAGAGGCTCAGGCTGAGGAAAGAAGATTACAGAGAGAGTCTGATGAGAGGAAAGAGAAAGCAAAAATGGAACATGAAGAAAAGGTCTTAGCTTTAGAGTTGGAAAAATTGAAATTGACGAGCATGAGTAATGGTAATGATTCAAACAAGGGTTCATCTTCTGGTAAGGCTAATAATGATACTTTTAAGATTAAGTTACCAACATTTAGTCCTTCCAGTGATGACATAATGTTCTATCTGGACAGATTGGAACAAGCATGTACAGCTCATAACATAGACAAAGCAAAATATGTTTATCAGTTATCAGGGATACTGACAGGTAAAGCTCTAAGTATATTAAATATGGTGGATGAACCTGACAAGAACAATTATGAGGTTGTCAGGGCCGCTTTGTTAAAGAAATATCAGCTTAACGAAGACGGCTATCGTCTACAATTTAAAAACATGTTACCTGAAAATGGAGTTGAATTCTCCGAGTTTATTGCAAGAATACGCATTACTTTCTCACGATGGGTTGAACTATCTAAGACGGAAAAAAACTTATGAAGGACTTATGGACTTAATACTTAGAGACAAAGTCATGTCGTCTGTCAATGAGTCTTTCCTTGCTTTCCTTCATGAACGTAAACCTAAAACAATAAAAGAAATGGAAGATTTCTGTTGCCAATACGTAACTGCGCACCCACACATAACCATGGGTAACTCTAAGGTGAAAGAAGGTTTACCAGTTGCTTCGGCAGCTCCGTATGGTCAAAACTTTGCTCGTAGATTCCAACAAAATTTTGATAGAAAGAGTAGCGGTAATTTCTGTCAAAATCATGGAAATCAATTTCATGGTGATTCTTCTTCGAAGAATTGGAGACAACCTGATAGTGGTCGTTACTATCACCCTAATAATTATAAGCATTTCAAAAGAGGATATGGTAATAGAGGTTATTCCTGCCGAAGACCTCAGAACCAAACAAATAGATGTTCGCATCAATGTGAACATGATAGTAATCGTGGAAACTGGAATTCGAACCAGGATAACAATTACAATAGAGACAATAATAACTGCAGAGATAATAATAACTCTGATAACTTCAGAGGTAATAATAGTCGGGGTAGATCTCAACACAAAAAAAAGAGATATCAGCAGGCTAATGCTGTACAACAGGAAACTGAGGGAGCCTGTAATCATGTTGTTGATAGTAAAAACTTTGACGCTGTCACTGGTTCTGCTTTTGACTTTGAGAGAGAAAACAAATGCCCCCAATGCAGTACTTTATTCGAACCGGGTACCATAATTACTTTGAGTTGTGGTCACCCACTTCCCGCTCTTCCTGCTGCTGTTGCGCATGACGGGAGGGGTTCTTTAATTCTACATAAGGGTCTTGTTAATGATACTCCGGTCTCACTACTTTTCGATTCCGGCTGCCCCACTATTGGTGTTAGACAATCGCTTGTAGATCCATCTTGTGCTACAGGAAGGGTTATTAAATGTGTCACATTTGGCGGCACTCTAGAAAAATATCCTACTGCTGTAATTCGCATTGCCACTCCTTTCTTTACTGGAGATGTGCATGCTTGTCTCTTACCTAATCCTATTGCGGACCTTATTATTGGTCGTATTCACGGAGTTAGGGAGTGTACCCCACAGCAGATTGCTGCTTGGGAAGATAATAACATGCAAGCTACAAATGCAGTAGTTACAAGAGCACAAGCTCTACAAACACCCGAAACTTCACTGAATAATGATAATGAAGTTGATAGCCAAGATAGTCACTTAGTAATCACTCGTGACTCTTTCATAAAATTGCAAGAAGAAGATCCTTCTTTAAAGAAAATTCTTCGTTCTTGCGAAGAAAGGTGATCCGAATCAGGATACAAATAGAAAATCTTGGATTGCAATGAGAAACGGCGTACTTGTACGTATGGTACAAGATTCGACTACGTCGGCACATTCGCAAATTCTTGTTCCCAAGAGCATGAGAGTCCAAATATTACAACATGCTCATGACTCGCAATGTGCTGGACATATGGGTTTTGCCCGTACGAAGTCGAGAGTCCTTGCGGCTTTCTTTTGGCCTTTTGTCAATAAGGACATTCGTATTTACTGCCGATCATGCAAGGTATGTCAGGGGTCAAATCTAGAGGACCACGACATGCTGCGCCTATCCAGGCTGCTGACATTCCTATTCGGCCGTTTCAGAAAATGGCCATAGATATTATTGGCCCTTTTAAGGTCAAGTCGGCCAGAGGACATCAGTTTATCCTTACATGTGTCGATATGTGCACACGTTGGCCAGAGGCTATTCCTCTTAAGAGCATATCTACTACAGATATCGCAGATGCTCTTTGGTTGATATTTTCTCGCTTGGGGTTCCCCAGAGAAATATTGTCAGACCATGGCACTCAACTCATATCTGACACTATGTCACAGGTAATGTCTACCTTACATATTGAACGATCTCTCAGTAGTATCTACCATCCTATGTCTAATGGGTTAGTTGAGCGTCTGAATAGAACGCTCAAGACTTTGCTTGGTAAGATAACTGAAGATCATCCTCAAGATTGGGACAGGGTTTTACCCGCGGCTCTCTTTGCCTATAGAGAAGTCCCTAATGAACACACAGGATTTTCTCCCTTCGAACTTGTCTTTGGCGCGCGTCCACGCGGCCCTATGTCTTTATTACACGATCTCATCACTGCCGATGATATTAGCGATGAAACTCAATCCTCATATGAGTATGTCATTGCTCTTAGACAAAAGATCATTGAGGCATGTAAGCTAGCAACTGCTTCATCAGAAATTGCTAAAGAGAAGGCAAGACAGTTTGCTAACAAGAATAGATGTCTACGACAACTTTGTCCAGGTGACAAAGCATTCGTCCTACTCCCCAGTAGGGAAAATAGACTTCTTATTGCATGGAAAGGTCCGTATGCAATAGTCTCTCGGATTTCCGATGTTGACTATGTGGTCGATATTGATGGAAAGCATAAAACTTTCCACATAAACATGCTTTCGGAATTTCACGAACGTCCGGACTATTTGCTGCCTATTTTCCAGGCAACGGATGATGCTCCTGCACCTCACGGTCATTATTCATCCCTGTCTGTCATACAGGATGAGGAAGCTACCTTCTCTGATGTCAACCTTCCCCTTCCAGTGGTTCCATTACATTCCACGGAATCTTGGAAAAACGTTTCTGTTTCGCCTAATCTTTCTGGTGACGAACATCGACAAGTCTCGTCGATGTTACAAACATTTCAGGATGTTCTCACTGACATTCCTGGACACACAGATGTCATAGAACATGACATAATTCTTACCGACAATAATCCAATTAGGGTTAGGCCGTATCCTATTCCTATACACTTTCAGTCGCAAGTGGAAAAGGAATTGGATGAAATGATTCAATTATATTTAATTGAACCATCGACTTCACCATATTCTTCTTCCATGGTTATTGTCCGGAAGAAGGATAAGAACATACGAATTTGCGTTGATTATCGCAAATTGAATCAGGTCACAAAGTTCGATGCTGAACCGATGCCTTTGTTAGAAGATCTACTGATTAGACTTTCTAATTCTAGATTCTTCACTAAACTTGACTTGTCTAAAGGTTATGGCAAGTGCCTTTAGCAGAGCATGCCAAACCTCTTACTGCTTTTTCTACACCTAGGGGTCTATTTCAATGGAATGTTATGCCTTTTGGTCTCATGAACGCCCCTGCCACTTTCGTTCGCATGATGCGTCGAATTCTGTCACATCGTTCGGATGTCATCGCATACTTAGATGACATCTGTCTCTTCAGTGATACCTGGGAAGATCACTATTTAGGGTTATATGACTTACTGTCCACTCTACGTGAGAATAATTTGACAGCAAAACCTTCTAAAGCTTTTGTTGGTTTTGGTGAAATCTCTTTCCTGGGTCATCGTGTTGGTCATGGTCTCTTGAAGACAGAAGACCACAATACTTCAAAAAATACTGAACATCTCTGTTCCTAAAACGAAGAAACAAGTTAGGAGTCTCTTAGGTTTAATTCAATTTTATGGGAGATTTATTCCAAATTTATCTTCGATCATGGCACCTCTCTCAACATTGTTGAAGAAAGGTTCGCCTAATCTGGTCCGTTGGTCTGAAGAATGCCAATCTTCACTAGACCAAATCAAGAATATATTTTCTTCTCCTCCCATCTTAAGATTACCTACTCTTGATAGGACTTTTGTTCTTCGGAGTGATGCTTCATCCACTGGGATTGGAGCAGCACTGATGCAAGAATATGCAAATACTCTGCATCCTGTTATGTACATTTCTAGAAAACTAAATGCGGCAGAGAGGAACTACTCGGTTTTAGACCGTGAGTTGTTAGCGATGGTTTGGTCAATTCTAAAGCTACAAAGATTCCTCCTGGGCGCACATTTCATTCTAGAGACTGATCAGAAAGCTCTTACAGCTATTCAGACTAAGAATTTGAAGAGTTCGAGATCCACTCGATATGCTATAGCTCTTCAACCTTTTCACTTCACGGTACGAGCTATCCGTGGTGCGGATAATGTGATGGCTGACATTTTGTCTAGATGCCCACATGACTCCAACTAATACTTCTGTCCTATATTTCCATATATTACAGAGTCATAACACACCTATATTACTACAATAGATTAGCACATCTGTACTCACTTTATATGTACACACTATCGTGCTTTGTTGTCATCTTCTTCTGTTCGTTTTTTTAAGATGATAGAGGAGGACTGAGTAGTTAATATAAGGGCCGTTAGTTTACTAAACAGCCACAATTATTAATAATGTATTGTACCTTATGAAGCATATTAGTTATTAATTAGCATTATATTGCTTGTACTTTCTCAGAATGTCATTGTTGAGCTGAGGACTTACCTTACTAGTATCAAGCATGACGAGTTCTAGATTGTGTACTTACCCTCGGAATACCAGAGCATATGTCCTGGATCGTCATGTAGTTTAACTTTACTATGTACTTATGTCATTACATGTCAAATAATGTACTATTTAAATTTTCCTATCAGATTTGTACATCCATTTTTAAAGACAATATTAGAGTATGCTGTTTAATGATGATTATGGTAACTTGCATACGTATATTGTGTTTACATGCTAACGTGATGTGTGTTGGTGACACCTCCCCGATGTGAATATTTTTTGAGACATATTTATTTTTCTGTTGAGGTATATCCTCACCAGACACTATATATTTAGCCTCATGTTAGGCAATTTAATTAATTATCAGCGCATAATTCGTGCGTTTTGAGCCGCTTATCGCATGCTCTTTGATATTTAAAAAAAAAAAAAATATGTTCCACATTTTTTTTTTTTTATCGGGAGGAGGTGGTGATATGTTGCGTGATAAATTCTCGCAACATCATTTTTATTACAATATCTATTTTATAACGCAAGGGCAACAACTGCTTGAAATTTATAGTTACTTTTCTCGGTAAGCATTTGTCTTCTCGCGTTGGTATCGAATGCAGTTAAGTTTGAGCTGTGGTCATTTTTTGCGCTGGACTGCGCATGACTTGTCTTGCTTCTTGGTCGATCGGTTTCCGCCCACCACTAGTGGAGTGAGCGATTTGGAATGGCGAAAGAGATGCCTCGTTGAAGAGGGGATCTCCGCTATTTTTTTTTGTTCTGTCAGGGATGTGTAGTCCTCTTAATGGATATTTCGTTTATTCGAGATAATACCTCTAGTGTTTCCCACATGTCGGGAGGCGTGATATTTCTGTGTATTTCCGGAAGGCAAGGTAAATTAACATTTTCATTAACTCTATCGATTTTTGGTCGTGAACGATTTCTTGTTCATAGCCTGTCTTCGAAAGTCGTCGTCACGAGATGTTTTCCTAGCTCACATGTCGCTGTATTGTGCTGCATCGGTTGATGCAGGTCCCAAGGACTATTACTTGCTACTTGGTTACCTGAACTAGGTTTGAAAAACCTTTGTTATCTAGAGGATATTTTTGAGGACATTATTTATACTTCGGCAGACGTGTCTGTCTTGCTGAAGTCAGATTAAGGAGAGTGAACTGATCTCATACATCTGGTTATCTCCTGGCTGTTATAGAAAAGGATGGAGTTTTTCACCTGACTACATTTACAGCACTATGAAATATAACATGCATCTGACTCATCATTGTAATGCTGTCTACCGTCTATTGCTGTATTGAATGTTGCTGTGATAATGACTGTTTCATAATTTAACGGCACGGCCGAGTTAAGTTTGCATAGGTTTTAAAGAGTTAAGTTTCTATAGAAATACTGTAGGTCATAATCACCTGAAACCGGAAGATGTGACAGTCACAAAGATTTTACAGTTGCAGACACCTAAAACAAAAAAGCAAGTGAAAAGTCTAATTGGACTTCTGAATTTTTATCACAAGTTCATCCCTCAGTTCTCTTCCATTGCAGCTACACTTACCTCGCTAACGAGTAAGGGGATGCCAAATAGGGTCGTGTGGACACAAGATTGCGAGATAGCCTTATCTAGAATCAAGAGGGTGTTCTCTAGGAAACCCATCTTACTGATGCCAGATTTACGCAAACCCTTTGTTTTGCGGACAGACGCATCTTCTGTAGGAATTGGAGCTTGTTTAATGCAAGACCACCAGAGTACCTTACATCCAGTGATGTATGTGAGTCGGAAGCTGTTGCCGGCTGAGACTATATACGCCACGATTGAAAGGGAGTGCTTGGCAATTGAATGGGCAGTTTCAAAGTTGTCCCGGTATTTGATAGGTGCACATTTTGTATTACAGACAGACCGTCGACCACTCTCATTTTTACAGTCGTCGAAATCGACAAGCTCGAAATTAACTCTTTGGGCTCTTTTACTGCAGCAGTACAAATTTACTGTTTTACCCCTAGAGGGTAAGCTCAACGTTGTAGCTGACACTCTGTCTCGTTTGTAGAATGATTGTTTTTTTTCCTTGGGTTTTTCCCCCACACGATGTTTAAGTGAGTATGCAAGATATGTGAAGACAAGAAGGATATGAATGTATACTTGGCTCAAAAGCCGGATGTTGGGTGTTGGGAGTGCGCCCAGCCGCCTTCCAAAAGAAGAAAAAAAAACTTTGTTTTTTTTCCCCGGGGGGAGGGGGGAGAGTAGATGTCACAGTGTGAGTAACACAGCTGTGGACTGGCGGTGCTCCGCTGG
The DNA here is from genome assembly GCA_024509875.1 of Oreohelix idahoensis. Classification (NCBI taxonomy): domain Eukaryota; kingdom Metazoa; phylum Mollusca; class Gastropoda; order Stylommatophora; family Oreohelicidae; genus Oreohelix; species Oreohelix idahoensis. Next base: position 11,047 of record JAMPIV010019000.1, read on the forward strand.
GGGCGGGTACATAATGTCAGTTGGGTGTGAGAGGTGTTTTCATACACTTAACTTAACAACACGAGACTGCGAGGTCAGCAGGTCAGGGGTGAACGCAAGGGGCGTTCTGATTGGGCAGTGAAGAAGAGAGAGGAAAGCGAGCGAGGAGGTTTTGGGGTGATGATGGCCGACTCGTATTGTCGAATGCAAGAGGATACTTAGTTGTGAGAAGATAAGGCATTCGGTTATCTGAGATTTTCATCAATGTGTTACACTTCGCTAACTACATATATTGTTGTGATTTTGTGGTGATAATTATTTGAATACATTAGACAGAGTTGGGAACATTGCTAGTGTTCGTTATTATTTGAATGTGGTCCACTCCACCCCTCTCTCTCTCATGTGTAGTATTTCGAGGACTAAGGCATATGTGTATTTAATACAAAATACCCTGTGTCACATACCATTTCACAGGGTTTTCGAAACGGTAGAGGGCAGAAATCCCGTTTGTATGTACACCTCCAGGGCCCACCAAGACACTGGTGAGAAATGATGGAGACGCCTTTGCTGCCGACTGAGGGCCTGAAACCGAGAGAACCAAGGTTCCCGCCCGATGAAGATCTCCTCCCAAGAAGGCACCGTTTCCGATATCGATAGTTTTAGTGATTTCCATTTCTCCAGCAGTAAATGGTGAAAAAACGCAGAAAATTTTAAAAACAGGTAGAATCCGTGAAAATTTTAAAAACAGGTAAAATCCGTGAAAATTTTAAAAACAAGGTGAAATCCGTGAGAATCTAAAAACAGGTGAATCAAAAGTTCTATAGATGGGAGACAAAAGCCATTTTTTTTTCCCCTCGCTTGAGGTTGCATATTTTTTCCTCGCATGAGGTCGCATATACCCACCCAAACCCGGCCCTGGTCAAGACCACATGTCCCAACACAAGAAGACCCAATGACAAAATGTGTCACTGTAGTGATCTTCTGTGTTCTCACACAAGAGACCTAATGACACATGAATGTCACTGTACCGGTCCCTGTGTCTAGACACATGATCTTAGCCAAATGGCCGAGCTTTTTTTTTTTTTTTTTTTTTTAAATTATGCGATCTTTATTAACTGATAATAAAGTGAATATTTGACACACAAAACCCACACCTACTGACAAGCTATGAGATGCGAATATGCTGGCGTGATTATAGAAATGATCTTGAATTCTGTGGCGCCGAGTTTAATCTTTGAGATCTCCAGCTTCAGAAGCATTCAATGGCCATTGCACTACATCAGCACACTCAATCTAAAAATTGCACGTTAGTTTCCACTTAAGAAGCTCTGATGAAAGAGACGAAAGTAGGACACGAGCGGCTGTTGAGTAGCGAAGGTAGAGCACGTGCGGCGCTGCGTTTGGAGTAAAGATAGAGAGAAAACAATTGGAAAATGAGGGATTAGCCCATTTTCTGATTATATATAATCTCCTGAAACTGAAGATGTCAAAATCAATTGTCACAGTACATGTTAAACAGGTTAACTATTTTTTTTCCTTCTCAAGAAATTGTTTTTTCTCTATGGAAAAAAATAAGATCTTCACAGAACCCTGTTTTATGTAACTTATTTATTCATGAATCAAAATGAAATTTTGTATTTATACTTTATTTATTCAGGAATCAGAATGAAATTTTGCATTTATACTGTATTTATTCATGAATCAAAATGAAATTTGGCATTTATACTTTAAATTGCGTGATAAAGCTTTAGTTAGATCAGATTTCTAATATCGTATCAAAATGTTGATTTATTAAATAAGATATAATTATAATGAGCGTCCGAGTGACAAAGTTGTTAGAGATCTGGCCACTCGCGGCAAAGATGCCCTGTTCGAATTACAGTATCGTAACGCTCCAGTTTACCCAGTTGTCAATGGGAACATTACTCTGCTCTTGAGTTAGGGAAGGAAAAGGCAACGAGGAAGGGAACTGGCCACCCCACCTCTCGACGCAGTCTGGTGACGTCTCTAACACTTTTCTCCCCTACGGAAGTATCTTCTAAGGGACTACCTTTACCGATTACCTTAACAAATAATGCGTTGAAAGTATGCACATTTTTTAGCTACTAACTTTTAAGTTCTATAACTCGATATCTACTTACGTTATCAAAAAATCTAATCTGACACATGTTTTAAAATAGACAGTTTAGCTTCATGTTCATGTCTGGTGCTCATTAACTCAAGCAAATAAAAACAAAAGAAAGAAAGAAAGAAAGAAAGAAAAGAAAGAAAGGAAGAAAGAAAAAAGAAAGAAAAAAAAAGTAGTAAATGGAGAAAGACACAAACGGGATTAGAAAAAAATGGAAAGACCGTAAAAGAGTAGCACAGGACAGGAGGGTTTGGAATTAATTTTTCGAAGACCCTACTACACAGAGAAATGACGTGTAATGAATTAATATGCAAGAAGGTCATGTCCGGCCACATGGAAGACAGACGCATCCGCAAAAGATATTTTCAACGGGCAACTGGCATATGGCAAAAAGAAGGAACACACAAAACAGTCGGTGACCGCAGCTGAGATTCAAAGACGTGTGCAAAAGAGACATGAAGGCACTGGGCATAAATCCAGCAACCAAGGGCGGATGAAGCTGCCGATCGCATAAAATGGCGATGCTCCCTACGGCGCCTTCTTAGATTGGGCGAAAAGAAGCTCTCGCAACAAGCAGAAGAGAAAAGGACAGACACACACACACACACACACACACACACACAGACACACACACACACACGCTGAGGATTATCGCTTCAGGAGCGCATTCCCATAGTCAGTTATGACCGAATGGGGCTACTACTCAAAGGCAAAAAGAACATCTGGGAATATACAGACCCCTGGAATATACAATTACGCCGGAGAGAAGAAAGGAACATAGAGTATGGAGAGAAGAAGGAACATAGAGTATGCAGACAACAAATTCCGGCAGATTTTACTTGCGCCATGTTAAACTCAGCTTCATCGTGTTCAGAAGCACAAATACTGTACCACCACAATTTACGCGAGGGGTTTTGTTATGGGGTGCGCGCAAAAATTGAAATTCGCGTAAAGTGAAATAATTTTCTTCAAAGACATTGAATTCGTTTCAATTATGGTGCAATGCTTCGGCAGAGTAAATTAAAATAAAACTTAATATAAATTGTCATTTAAAAAAAGCACAGAAAAACGAAAATTAGGCGTAATAAACCTAAAATAAAATATAAATTTTGATAGTTGTAGCGATAGTGTTCTCTTTTTTTTTCGGTAAAGTACATTCATGCGTAGCCTAGCTAATCAACAGCAGCCTTAGTAATAATAGCAGACATCGCAATTAAATCCTTAGAAACAATAGCAGACACCGAAATTACATCCTTAGTAACAATAGCACACACCACAATTAAATCTTTACTAACAACAGCAGACACCGCTATTACATCCTTGGTAACAATAGCAGACACTGCAATTAAATCCTTAGTAAAAATAGCAGACTCTGCAATCACATCCTAAGTAACAATAGCACACTTCGCAATTATGTCCTCAGGAACAATAACAGACACCGCAATTATACCCTTATTAACTACATCATGCACCTCAATTATATCCTTAGTAACAAGAGCAGATACTTCAATTATATCCTTAGTAACAACAGCTGGCACCACAATTATATCCTTAGTAACAACAGCAGGCACCACAATTATATCCTTAGTAACAACAACAGGCACCTCAGTTATATCCTTAGAACAACAGCAGGTACTTCAATTATATCATTAGTAACAACAGCTGGCACCACAATTATATCCTTAGTAACAAAAGCAGGCACCTCAATTATATCATTAGTAACAACAGCAGGCACCTCAATTATATCATTAGAACAACAGCAGGTACCTCAATTATATCTTTACTAAGAACAGCAAGCACCACAATTATATCCTTAGTAACAACAGCATGCACCGCAATAATATCCTTAGTAACAACAGCAAGCACCACAATTATATCCTTAGCAACAACAGCAAGAATCACAATTATTTCCTTAGTAACAACTGTCACCTTTTTTTTTTTTTAAATTCCTTTGTTGTTTATTATCACTAAACGTATTACAACATTAAATACCCAAAGATATCAATAATCATACATTTGAGGAAAAAAGAAGAATGATGCGCCTTTACCGTATGGAGGAAACCCAAAAAATATTAACCCAAAGGTTGAAGGTTAGCACTTGGTTACAGATGTCACCTTTTTTTTTTTTTTTTTTTTTAAACACTTTTATTTATCGTTCTTCAACTTTACAAAACGGGTACATTGCATGAAATACCAGGCAAATACATTGTATATTACATATAAAGCCTCATTCGCACTCTCCCAAATAAAGTTAAACAAATTATTTAAATAAATTATAATAAAATAATATAATAAAGGATTAAAGAAAAAGAAAAATAAAAATAAACAATTTTAAGAAAATTAAAAAAAATATTTATAGTTAATTCAAATTCCTAAACAGTTCATAGTATTTTACATATGTATAAAAAAGCTTACACTTGCTCACACTTCCATTTTTCCTTTTTTAAATTCCTTTTAGAATTTACAAGAACCCGCAAATTGTATAACATATAAAAACCACGCGTACTCTCACTCACTGGCACACTTGAAAGAAAATTTTCCCCAAAAAATCTTCACATATACATTGAACTTGCATCCAGAAAGCCAAAACATGGCTATAATTATTTAAACATATATGTACAGTCAAAATCTGGGTTGAAATTAGTTTCCCCCCCCCCCCCCTTTCCACCGCCCCCCCCCCCACCCGCCAACCCCCCCTCAATCCCTTCAACTTTTGATATATTGTGTTTTTTGTAAGAATAATTTTGAGAATAAGTGGGCGTTGTACTGTTTTCTTTCAAACACCGCGCAGTTCCTACAAATCCAGACTAAATATTTAAATTCCACTATCAGGCTCAAAAGTTTCAGTTCTACTTGTTGTGTGCACTTTGGTAGGGAATTCAGCATGATAGCTCTATACATGTCTATACTGCGTGGAAAGTAGACCATCAATTCTCTTTTCAAAATTCCTATTGTAGGAGTGACTGTACTACAGTAAAAAAACAAATGATCTTCTGTTTCCTGTGTATTGGTATTACATAATTTGCATTTTGGGAGGTTTTTCCACTGTGCAACAAGTCTTTGCCTAATAGGTGTCATGTTATATAATAATCTAAACGTGACTTCCTTTGCGGGTGGAGCAAGTGGTAACTCGTGTAGGCTTTTAAAAATAGGTTGGTAATAAGTTATAAAATAGTTATACCCACGTTTTATTCTTGTCACTAATGAGGGTTCTTGTGCACTAATAAGACTTCTGTAAATGGAGCGTGTATTTTGTTGTAATAAAGGTGTATTTCCTTGTATGCTTTGTATGCATTGTTTGTAGAACCGTGGTAAAGTGCCAAAGTAATGAGGTTGATTGTTTTTGTAACGACACACGTTAGATAATCTCAGACCAATATAATAATGAGCCAAAGGGTATTGTTCAGGATTTTTTACTATTTCTCCTACGTACTTGATTCTTAAAGCTTTTATTTTAGTTGCTATATCTTGTAAAGATACACCCCCTCTATCTTTGGGTTGTATTAACGTTTTATGCTTTATACAGTGTAAGGTGTTGCGGAATAAGAAAGTTCTTATGAGTTTGTTTATTTGTGTAATAATTTCTTGAGGAATGGTTTGAACATTTGCTATGTAAATCAATTTAGGTAAAATAAAAGTGTTGATTAAAACCGATCTTCCAAAAATTGTAGTAGTTTTATATTTATATCTTTCTAGTCTGTTTTTTATTTTCTCTAACAAGTTTTTCCACACCTCTGTATTCCTTTGGCTTTTTCTTGGTCCAACGATAAAATAGCGGCCTCGTGCTGCTTGTCTGCCGCGTAGTTAATCAGGTCTCTAAAAAAGTGTGTATGTTTGCTAATATTTCTCTGCGGCACGCTGTTCTGTTGGTCGTCATGAGTTAGGATATGCATGAATGATTTCAGTTTATTAGTTAAAGTTTTAGTTAGAATTTTGTAATCAGTGTTTAGAAGTGATATGGGTCTATAGTTTTTTAGTAGTTTCCTATCTGTTTTTTCTTTTGGTAAGAGTACTATGTACGACTGGTTTAAACTTTCAGGAAGTTCGCCCTTCTGAAAAGCTTCCTCAAAAACTTTCATTAATAGTGGTCCAAGAACGGGAAAAAAGAAAATATAGAATTCTGATGTAAGGCCATCTGGGCCAGGGGTCTTATCTCTGTTTAGTGTGTTTACTGCCTCCCTCAAATTTTCGAGTGTTATAACTTGGTCTACATTTTTATTTTCTTGTTCTGTAAGAGATTTTGTGTACTTTAAAAATTATTTTGAGTGTCTGTTCTTGTTTCTTCTTTGGTGTATAAATGTTTATAAAATTCCAAGATGGTCTGACATATGTTTGTGTTGTTTGTTTGCAATTGTCCATTGTTATCTTGTATTTGGCGAATCTGCTTATTTTGTTGAACGTTCTGTTCTATTGCCAAATACTGTTTGTTTGGAGTCTCTTGTGTTGTGTATAACTTCGTTCTCAGCATTGCACCTTTGTATGTATGTTGTTTATGCTGTTCTAACTGGTCCTGTAACATCTGAATAACCGGGTCAGTTTTGTCTATCTTTTTTGTCAGTTTGATAGCTTGTTCTAATATATTTTCTTGTGTTTTGGATGTCCTGTGTATGTAGGTTGCCAGGACCTGTGTCCTGTCTTTTATGGTGTTCTTTAATAGGTCCCAATATCCTGCAATATTTTGTTCAGGGATCTGTTCTGTGTATCCTAATATGAGCTGCGTTATTTCCTTTGTGAAGAAATCATGTTTAAGTAAACTATTATTAAACTTCCAATGTGGAGATCTTTTAGATGTTATAATGGGCGTCCCTATACCTAACACTGTATAAACTGCTTTATGGTCTGTAAAGTCGAGTGTGCTGTTAATATGTTGTGTTTTCTGTACCTTGTAAATTTCTGATGTATATATCCTATCTATCCTAGATGCTCGTCGTAAGCATGGGTGTGTCTTATCTATAAATGTGTACGATCTATTATTTGGTTCAACACTTCTAAAGGTATCCTTTAGACTATGCTCTTCTAAAATAGTTTGTAATATCTTTCACGGAGATGTCTGATTCTTATTTACATATGTGTTCTGTCTTTGTAAGGTTCGACCGGCAAGATCTAGGTCAGACATGACACAATTAAAATCCCCTCCTAAAATTAAGTTCCCTCCTTTGTAATGCGGTGACAAAAAGTCAGAGAGTTCTCTATAAAAAGCTGGTTGGTTTACTTTTTGACTAGGAGCGTATATATTGACTAATGTGTATGTGTCTTGTTCGCTTTGTTTATTTTTTATTTGGATACAAACTAATCTACCGTGTTATGGTGTGTTATTTCCCAGTTTTCTGATACTTGTAAGATCGCTACACCTGTGTGTGATGTCCCTATACTAAACCTAGGGTTGGTGCGCAAATGTAAGACATCAGAATATTATTATTAGTAACACAATTAACATTGAAAGTGCCACAGTTAATATGTATTCACTATTTAAACACAGGCATTAAGTATAATAGTTTTTATTTTAAAAAGAAAATGCAATAAAAATATTTTAACCAGTAAAGACCCTAACAAATATTTTACAGTTGTTAATGAAATTAACATTCCAGTTAAAAATTTTACAACACTAATAGAAATAAATAAGGATAAAATGAAATTTAAGCATTTAATGCATTAATTGTTTCTTACTTAAATTGTCTCCCTTAGGTTAAAAAAAATGTATGAGTATGTTGTCATTTTGTCTTATAACACTTCCAACTGTTTGTCTTATATGTGTTCTTTTTCTTATACGATTCATGTCAGATTTGCTGATGACCTCTCTGTAACATCTCGCAAGAGGCGAACTAAGTGTCCATCATTCGGGCACTGCCCGATGCCCTACAGCAGTACGGTAAGGGGGGAAGGGGTGCACGCTTGTCTGGCCTCCTTCCCTTGCCTTCTCAACGAAACAATCACTTCTGGTAGCTCACAAAGTGGGTTTGAAAATACACAAGCTGAAAAAGATTATTAGAATGCATGCAAGAAACGATAGCAAGAATGTACTAAATAAAAAACACAGCAACACGATGTAGTTTTATTTGCCTGATGTAAGCATGTTTAAATATACATATGAACTTATTAAAATGTTAATATAATAAATATGTACACCATGATGTTATCATTATCTACTCCCTGCTAAACACGAAGCCTGGTGTTACCTCTGTCTTTGGTTTCCTCTGAGAGAACAGAGCGTGCTGTGGTGGTTTATGACTCTATCATTTTCCAAAAAAACTTCAAACATCGACCAGTAAAATACAGAATATAAATCAACTCCGCCGCCTAAGACAGAAGAAGGTACTCTGGAAAGGAGGCGCACGAAGCAACCCAGAGAAAGCCGAAATGAGTCTGGGTTGCCGACTAACCATTTTTTCGTCTGGGAAAATCTCCTAAATTGGCATCTGGAATATTCGCACTTTATATGAACAATGGAAAACTTCACAAGTAGCAGCAGAAATTGAAATTACAGGATTGATATCCTGAGTCTCTTTGAGGCACGGTGAAAGGTGTCACGGGTTGTCTCCCGTTGTTCTGCAGTAGTGGTCCAACAGTGGCCAAAACTTAGATTATCTAATGTGGGTCTTCAAAGGTGTCTACCTTCGCACAAGATTACTCTTGATAGAGTTGTAGATAGAAGGATAATGATGCTTCTACCTCGATTCACAAGATATTTCAGAAGTCAAGAACAATGCTGAATGAGTTAGCATGTTAACTTTGTGTCTGCCCCGCCGCCTTTCTGAAGATATATATAAATGATTAAAGCCTTAGATATAAAGCCCCCAGATTGAATGCAGCGAAATTCCTTTCATTCGCTCAATATATATATATATACAAGTAGTTGCCCATCGCAAGCGAAGATGGCGACAGCTTCAGACTTGAATTGTGAGACCTCTGTGCCGTGATCTCATGTGGCTAATTAATCCTATTTTGGCCCTACAGGCCATGCCACATACGGGGCACACATGTTTAAAGTCGATAGTGGCGTTGCTGCGCATTCTGACTTTTCTTGCAGCACGCTTGCCTTCTGCCTTATCAGCTAAATTCTGTTGTGCAATGCGAGCGCCTTGAGTAATGTTTGTCCGCCAGGCAGAGCGATCATGGTCGATAGTCTCCCAGGAGGAGACATGAGGAGACATCAATTTTGAAGCTGCTCAACGATGCTTTCAGTGTGTCTTTGAAGCGTTTCTTTTGTCCCCCTACTGTTCGCTTACCCATAGAGAGTTCGCTGTACAGCAACTGCTTTGGGAGGCGTTTTTCGGGCATGCGAACAACATGTCCGGCCCATCTGGTTTGGGCCGTCTGCAGCAATGTGTAGATGCTTGAGATATGTGCTCTGTTGAGGACCTCAGAATTAGATACTCTATCATGCCACTTGATCCTGAGTATCCTGCGAAGACAGCTCATGTGGAAATGATTAAGCTTCTTGGCGTGTCTGCTATACACTGTCCATGTTTCACAGGCATACAGGAGGGTAGTGAGTACTATTGCATGATATACTTTTATCTTGGTGGCGGCACTAATTCCTTGTCGATCCCAGATATTTACTCTTAGTCTTTCAAAAGCTGCACTTGCATTTGCAATTCTGTTGTTGACCTCGGCGTCGATATTCGCATCTTTGGTAAGGGTACTGCCTAGATAAGTGAAGCTGTCCACCACTTGGAGACGTTGGTTCTTTACTGTGATATTTGGTTCACAGTAAGGTTTCCCAGGAGCAGGTTGCAACATTACTTCAGATTTCTTCGTATTGATGGTAAGGCCAAAGTCATCACACGCTACAGAAAGCCTCCTCATATTGTTCTGCATGTCTAGTTCTGTGCAGGTGTTGAGGGCACAGTCATCCGCAAAGACAAGGTCAGAGATCATTGTTTCATTCACCTTTGTAAAGGACTGTAATCGTCTCAAATTAAACAGCTTCCCATCTGTCCTGTATCTGATGTGTACGCTGTCACTACTGCCATGCGTAACGTTAGACAGCATGGCAGCAAATATCATACTGAATAGTGTCGGAGCGAGCACACATCCCTGTTTGACTCCGTAATTGACCGGAAAGGGTTCAGAAGGTTCTCCATCATTCAATACGCGAGCCATCATACCTTCATGAAACTGGCGGACAATTGAGATGAACTTATCGGGACAGCCGAATTTCGCCATAATTTTCCATAGTCCATCCCTATTGACAGTGTCAAAGGCCTTGGTCAAGTCAATAAATGTTGTGTATAAGTCACTGTACTGTTCCTGGCATTTCTCCTGAAGTTGGCGAGCGGCAAATATCATATCGACGGTCCCGCGGCCTGCTCGGAAACCACACTGACTCTCTGGAAGTAAGTCCTGCGATTCGAGATGAACAGTCAAGCGATTGAGCAAGACTCGAGCCAGGATTTTGCCCGCAATAGATAATAGGGAGATTCCCCTATGGTTATCACATGATTGATGATTTCCGTTTCGCTTGTATATGTGAACAATGGTGGCATCTTTCAATTCCTGTGGTATCTGTTCTTCATCCCAGACTGAGTGGAAGAAGTCTGTTAATCTCTGCAGCAGCATGCTGCCTCCAGCTTTATAAATCTCAGTAGGAATAGCATCTGATCCATTGGCTTTGCCGCTCGACAGTAGACTGGTTGCTTTCTTGACCTCTTCCAAGCTGGGTGGAAGCTAAGTCTATCATTGACTGTAACTTGCGGTATGCTTGCAATGGCCTGGTCGTTCTCGGTTGATGGATAATTTAAGATGGCATTGAAGTGTTGTGTCCAGCGTTCCAAAATCTGCGTTTATATATATATATATATATATATATATATATATATATATATATATATATATATATATATATATATATATATATATATAGAGAGAGAGAGAGAGAGAGAGAGAGAGAGAGAGAGCTAATGAAAGGAATTATATATTAATGAATATATCCTAGAGTGTCTGGATTATACACATGCCATTCTCTCTGTAATGATTAATTCAACAATGAATTTGCCAAAATCAACATATACAAAAGTAATGCTCAATTACTTTCAAACGAATGTAGATAAATGTGAGATGGTAATTATGAAACATTATGGTTCATCATAAATCTCGGTTTGGGAGATGAAAATATAGTCTTTAGAGGTGGCCCTGCTAAACTGATAACTTTGCTTCCTAATTGTTGAAATGTTGGTACTGCTGGTTGGGTTACTTCGTCTTTGTGGCAAGGACACATCCAACGTATTCTAGAGGTAACTGCTTCCGGTCAAGGCAGGGACCTTCACCGCCCATGGGATGTAGGTTTCACGTGTTGATCTCAAGCTTCGACCCACATATTAGTACAGCTGTTAACGTGGGTAGAACCTCAAATAGTCTCTCCAGTCCGTACCACCAACCTATTAACTAGACAAATCTTAGACGTCTTGCTCAAGTAAATTGTTAAGATATTTTATATTCATAGAGGGGGTAGTTAAATGTTTGAGACCCTCTCATGGACGTCTAGTATTTTGTAGACGCACATTTGAGCGCATCTAGGATAATTGTATGATATATTATTTATGTACGAGAATGCACCAGAATTGAACGGAGGCTTGTCGTTAAGACGAAGGATTTTTGTGATAGATTCAAAAAACGTCCTAAAATTACATGGAGGGGATCGATAGTTTATTTATCCAGAGAAAAGGGGATCTTTCCTGGTTATCCCAAATATAGGGAGTCACATATGTATAATCAAATGTAAAGCATCTTTGCTCTGAGGAAGACGTTCTTGGGCTATATGTTAAGTATCTTTATTTGTGCCAAATATTGGGCCAGAAATCGGCCTGTTTAATGTTTTCATCTCCGACATGTGTTCTCTGCTGGACTTTAACTGCAGAGCTTCAGCCTGACCAACCTAATCGGCTGCTAGTGCGTCCAGTTAACGCCTGCTGGAGACACTCGGATATCAAGTATCTACATATATTTCCACAAGCTAAATGCCAAACATGATCTTCATATATCCTCATGTATTTTTGTCGCTGACGAATGAACGCAGAGCTTCCACTATACACCAGGATAGCGGTTAATGAGGTCGACCATCGTCCTTGTTGAACTGATGTCTGCCATATTCATTATATGCTGAATCGTCGATGTACTTGTTACCTACTACGTTGGATCATATACTAAATGAGAATAAAGTATTAACGTCCATGTTACGACGAGTCAAGTCTACTTATGTTGCATTCTAAAAGGGTTTTTGTCCAGATGTTACTCAGCCTCACTACCATTGTCAAATAACGGTTCACACCATTCGAGGTAATCAACTATTCAAATATTTTCGACCTGTCAACAACCAGAGACCAAAGTGAGGCAGTAACAGTGCTCTTGTATCGTATTTCAAAAATAGCTAGTTTTCTATAACAACTTAACTTGATTATAATTAAACTTATTACAGACAAAACATTAAACTTCGTTTCCCGCTCCGCTATAAGTGTTCTGGACACAGAAGACCATTGTATTGGACATGAGGTAAAGCATTTCTATAGGCGTGAGATGGCAGGGAAAGCAAACCCACAACAATTTTGTGCTGTAATCGAATGTGTCGGGCCGAAAGGCGCAGATATCAAAGCTCAGCTGTAAACTACGACACAACGTAAGCCTACATACCGCTTAGAAAAGGTCAGCATGTAAGAGTGAGACATGGTCGAGCTAACACAAACAACAACACAACGTAAGCCTACATACCGCTTAGAAAAGGCCAGCATGTAAGAGTGAGATATGGTCGAGCGAACGCAATCAACAACTCAACGTAAGTGTAACAGGGTAGACTATTAAATAGCTACAACTGTTAGCCTTATAGTAAAGTATTTTATGAATGACTAGTTAGATAAATAAACCACTAGTCAAAAATCAATGACATCATCAGTCATGACACACATGAACCCATGATGTCATCAAACCTTGTGTGGCCTACATACAAGTCAGACCGGAAAACATTTAGATTAGAGAGAACTTTAAACAATGGTTGGTCATCATCACATAGAAACAATAATTTTAGACTAGAGGATTCGTAGATGGTTAGGTTAAAGATTATTTCAACAGTCCACTAGCCCCCAAGACCAATCATTAGAAGGTTTCCGGTCCTAACTCCAATGAGAAATACTTCCTCTGGCAAGCCATAGCACCAGACAAGTATAAAAACTGATGCATCTTAGAAACCAGACAGAGAGAGAAAGCTTGAGGCAGTAACTCAATGCTAGTGTCCAACCGAAGGCGTCTTCTTTCTTGAGGTTTGTGTGTGCTGTGGTGTAGCTGTTCAGCTAACAGCTTCGTTTTGTTTCCATATTTGGTTTTTTTCTAACCAAGAGGAATAATTATTATAAGATGGCCGCGCCAGCAGTTCCGATTTTCCCTGTCAACATGGAGGAAGACTTTGAAGGTGGAGCTTTCCATAAGCCAGGTACTTTGATTATTAGTGTTACCGGCCCACAGGCAAATAGGGCTTCATATTCTCTGATAGCGAGCATTCTCGCAGGGCCTGCAGGTGTGGGCACAGGTGGGATTCATTCATTCATTCATAACCCTCCACTCCCAAAGGAGCATAGGCCTTCAACAAACACATGCCAAGTCCTCCTGTCACGTGCCATCATCTCAAGTTCTTTCCATGTTCTCCTCATCATTTTCACCTCTGTTTCCAACTCTCTTCTCCATGTACTTCTTGGTCTTCCTCTGCCTCTCTTGCCCTGGGGGTTCCAGAACAAGGACTGCCTTGTAATGCTATCAACAGGTTTCCACAGTGTGTGTCCTATCCATCGCCATCGTCTTCTTCTCATCTCTTGTTCCACTGGCACTTGTCCAGTTCTTGTCATCAGTTCCACATTGGTAACCTTGTCATACCATTTTAATCCCTCTATTCTACGCAAGCACCCATTTATGAAAGTCTGTAGCTTTTTGGTTGTTGTCTTTGTTGTTCTCCATGTCTCCGAGCCATACAATAGGACTGACTTCACATTTGAGTTGAAGATTCTTATTTTCGTGTTGGATCCTATTTCTCTTGATCTCCATATATTTCCCAATGCAATGAAAGCTCCTCTTGCTTTTTGTATTCTTATTTTGATATCGCTGTCTGTCCCTCCAACTTTGTCTATATTACTGCCAAGATATGTGTATGATTCTACATCTTGTATTGGCGTTTCTTCAAGTTCAACCCTGTTTTCATTACCTGCATTTATTCGCATTATTTTTGTCTTTTCCCTGTGTATTTTCAGACCCAATTGCTGTGACCTCTCATCGAGTGTTTTCAATTTGTCCTGAATCTGATTACGGTTATGGGACAGGAGAGCCAAATCATCAGCAAAATCCAGATCATCCAACTGCTTAGTCAGAGTCCACTGGATTCCATTTCTGTTGTGTGTTGTCGATGATCTCATAACCCAATCTATTGCCAGCAAGAAAAGAAATGGAGACAAGAGGCATCCCTGTCGCACTCCTGTTCTTATCCCAAATGGTTCTGTAAGCTGTCCTTCATGAAGAACTCTGCACGTCATGTCTTCATAGGTTTTCTTTATTAAATTAATGATTTTCAGGGGAACTCCATAATGCCTCATCAATTTCCAAAGTGATTCTCTGTCCACACTGTCAAATGCTTTTTCGTAGTCCACAAATCCGATGTATAGTGGTGAATTCCATTCCAGACTTTGTTCAACTATTATTCTCAAAGTGGCTATCTGGTCTGTACATGATCTGTTTTGTCGAAAACTTGCTTGTTCATCTCTCAATTTCTTGTCTATGGACTCCTTTAATCTCTCAAGGATAATCCTTTTCAATACCTTTCCTGGCACTGATAGTAACATTATTCCTCTATAATTTGTGCACTCTTGTAGATTTCCCTTCTTAGGCAACTTAACCAGATATCCTTCCTTCCATTCTGCTGGTATCTCTTCTTTTTCCCAGACTTTACCAAGTAATTTATATAACATCTCTGTAGCCGTGTCGATATCTGCTTTGATGGCCTCTGCTGGAATGCCATAAGGTCCAGACGCTTTTCCATCTCTTAGAAGCTTTATGGCTTTCTTTATTTCTTCCTTCGTTGGTCTTTCACCGTTAATTTGTAGCTCTTCTTCTGCTGGCTGGATGTCCGGCGGGTTTTGTGGAGCTGGTCTATTGAGAAGGTCCCCAAAATATTCTGTCCACCTCTTCATTTGCTCTTGTATATTGCTGAGCAGTTTCCCATTCTTATCTTTTATGAGGCAACTTGTTTGCTTGTATTTCCCTGTTAGCTTCTTTATGCTGCTATACAGTTCTCTCATATTTCCTTTGGCTGCAGCATCTTCTGCCTCTCTTGCCAACTCCTCAATATACTTCCTCTTGTCTCTTTTGATACTTCTTTTTACTTCTTTGTTTGCTTCTGTGTACACTTCTTGAGCCTTGGCTTTGGAACTTCTGGTTTTGCTTGTGTTTAACTCTGCTTTCTTGTTTTTTCTATCTTTTATCTTATTGATGGTTTCTGTTGTTATCCATGCTTTTTGTTGTCTTTCCCTTTTCCCCAGTATTTCTTCACATGTCTCCTTCCATACCGTTTTGACCTGCTGCCAATAGTCTTCTGTATTCTCTACATCTTCCAACTGTTGGAGCACTTGGAATTTGTTGGATACTGTGACCGCAAATTTGTCTCTTGTTTCTTGATTTCTTAGCTGTCCTACATTAAACTGTTGTCTATAATTTTGCATTGTTGCATATCTCTTGAGTTTCATTTTTACTTTGGCTATCAGAAGATGGTGATCTGATGCCACATCTGCTCCTCTATATACCTTTACATCCTGCAATGATGATCTAAACTTCTTCTTTATGCATATATGATCGATCTGATTTTCTGTTCTATGGTCTGGTGATATCCATGTTGCCTTGTGTATTCTCTTATGTGGAAACATGCTTCCTCCTATAGCCAGTTGATTTGAAGCACAGAAGTTTGCGAATAGTTCTCCATTTTCATTCATTACTCCTAGCCCATGTTTTCCCATGACTTCTTCAAATCCAGTATTGACTGTACCTATCTTTGCATTCATGTCACCCATCAAAATTGTGATGTCTCTTCTTTTTACTTTATCCATAATTTCCTGTAGTTTAGTATAAAATGCTTCTTTCACAGACTCTTCTTTGTCATTAGTTGGTGCATAACACTGGATGACATTGACATGAATTTTCTTTTTAGCTGTTTTGAAAATAGCTGTTATTATTCTGGGTCCCACAGCTTCCCATTCAATGAGTGCTTTCTGTGCTTCTTTAGATAACATAAGAGCTACCCCTTCACTGTGGTGTGAACTTTCGTCTTCGTGTCCTGAGGACAGCACCAATTCACCTGTGATGAGTTTCTTCCTGTCTACCCCCTTCCACTTTGTTTCACACATTCCCAGAACCTCGATTTTGTATTCCCTCATTTCTGCTGCTACCTGTGCCACTTTCCCTTGTTCGTTCAATGTCCGAACATTCCAGGTGCCAAATCTGGAAGTTCTCCTAGAAGAAAGAAGGTTAGTTAGCAACACAGACTCCTTTCGGCTTTCTCTGTGTTGCATCATACGCCTCCCCGCGAGAGGACCTTCCCCTGTCTTGGATGGCTGTGTTTTATTTTCTTTATTTGACTTGTCCATATTTGTTGAAGTTTTTTGTGGTTTAAATTTTTTTTTTACAGGATGGGGTAACCGGCCCCATGCTCAACCCTCCTTAGTCGCCTTCTACGACATGCTTGGCAGGGGACAGTGTTACTATTCTTTGCTCCCCTTTCGGGCCCCGGTAACACACGGGTGTCAGGTGGGATTGCCACCCTATATCGCTTTGCAGGACCTTTCAAATGGTATGCCACATTGACAGCCGCGGCCCAGCTCAAGCATTATAAAGGCCTTCATGGGAAGCGATTGGAATGGACCAACCCACAAATGTCGGTGTATATTGAGCACCAAGATAAAGAAAAAGCCAAGGGGATCCTGAATTGGATTCCATCAACTATGAAGGTTGAGACGGTGCAACGACTGGCGGCAGCAGCTACTGGAGATAAAGACGCCGAGGTAACCAGAATAAAAACGGCCTCTGATAAATGGAATATCATGTATAAACCATCGACATGCCAGGTCCCTCATTTTATGCATTTAAAAATAGCGGGACAAGAAGAAAAACTCCAGCGCATATGGGTGTCGTTGCCAGGCAGGAAAATTCAATGTGCAATCTGCGGGTTAGACACCCATTGGGTGAACCAATGCCCCAAGAAGCGAGCGCCACATCCCCAGGTCAAGAAAATGAGGGAAGAAGAGACAGCTGTCGACAAAACACCGGCAGAGCAGAGCAGGGCAGACGAGCCCCCTACCCCAGATTGCCCAGATGCCAGTGAGGGCGATGGATATAGCAAAGTTGTTAATAACAAGAAAGAAAAGAAAGAAATAAATAGAAAGAGATTCCTGCTCCAGGCAACAGAGCCTGTGAGATCAAAAGAAGTAAAGCGTAGTGAATGCAGGTCGCCGGGCAAGCCCTCCCCTAGCCGGAGAGACTTACCACCATCACCCAGGGCGCCTACGCCGGTGCCCTCCCCGAGAGGGAACTCGTCGACACCTGTCGCCGACGAGCGTGTGATGTCAGCACCTAACAGCAGAAGATCATCACCAACAAGACATGAGGTTCTAGAGGCGCCGACGCCGTTCAATACGCAAGCCTCCTCCTGTTGGACGGCAACTACAGAAGAGGACGACATGGAGGCCATGTTGTCTCAAGCAGATATCTTCATAGATGGGCAAGCCTTTTGAACATGTGAGTGAATGAGTTTACTACTAGAAGTTCTTTCTCCGTGCACTGAGGCCCAATGCAGACAGACCTGTCCAGTTCACAAGTATAGGAAAGCCTTGGTTGCACCTACAACAAGAACAGACAGTGAGCTGCCGGTGTCCGGAGAAATGAACTTTTTTCCTTTATTTCATAGTGATGTAATTTTAAAAGTAAAACGTGTAAACACCTATAGTTTAGGGAGTGTGTATTATAATTATTATTATTATTTATAAGTTGTGCTTAATGTAAGTAGTTCTTTGATGTTTTTGCTTTTACACACAAACACACACTGCACGCACCCTTAAATGCGCACAGTTGTAATTAAGCAGCCAACCCCCCCCCCCCCCCCCCCGTCAAGGCGGGAAGGTCTGACGGTGCGGCTTTGCCTGCACCTGGCCCGAACTATCAGGGCAATTTGACGAATAGCCAGTCCTCAGTCACTATCCAGTCTAGCAACCAAGAATTTAGGTTAATCGGTCAGCCCTCATGCACTGATTGGTCTAACAATGTAAACACGAATGTGTCGAGCGGCCTAGTTAAGACAGAAGGCGGTCAGCCCACAGTCACACCTCTGGTGTGTAAACCATGTGCAAAAAGTGACCAGCCTATCACTTTGCCTATTACAACCCTTAAAACACATGATAAACCATCAACTAGCGCTTTGTTGAATATTTCACCTGTAGCGGGTAGCCAGCCTCAGACCACTACTCTGCTTTGTAATTCAAAAAAGACGAACGGTCCAGTCCCCGTTTTGTCAAATATTTTAGATATGGCAAGTGCCCACTCTGCCACTTTGCCAGGTAGACAGTTTGCAACAAGTGGCCAACCCTCAGATACCACTTTGTCAAGCAGCCTAGTTCTAATATCCCTCAATATCAACGGTTTGAGGAATAAGCTAGAGCACATTATCAAACTGATTAAAAAAGATAAACCTGATTTTTTGTTCTTGCAACAGACAGGGATTACGTCCGACTTTTCTGCCAGTCGGATTGTAACTAGGTTAGGACTTAAACACGGCTGGTTCGCCCTAGGCCCCAGGCATAGCAGTGTCGCCATCTTACAAATTAACGAAGATTGGGACACAGTACATTATAGGACAGACGGTTGTGGCAGAACCGTCATAATTCAAATACAGAGCAAACACAATAAACATGACACGCACACGCTCATTAATATATACGCACCCGCAGTAGACACTGACCAACCCAAATTTTACGACGGACTGTATGACACTATAGATAAGCACTACAAAGGAACTAGAATAGTGTTAGGGGGAGATTTTAACTGTGTTTTGGCCAATTTAGACAGTAGTTCCTTAGGCCCCGTATCTCAGAGAAAGAAAATTCAAATACCCCTATCAATACGACATTTACAACCCATTCTTGACAAACATGACCTAGTAGACGTTTACAGAAAACTACAACCGAACACACAAGCTTTCACATTTCACGACAAGACAAACCCATATTTTAGACAGGCCTCAAGACTGGACATGTTCTACGCATCCAATAATTACAATATACACAAAACTTACCATATAAAAAACACGCTTAAATTTACAGATCACCAAGCAGTATACACAGTTCTAAGTACGGGACACACATATGCAAAATTAAAGAGATCTCCGCATTGGAAATTCAACAATAACTTGCTAACAAATACCTTCTTCACAGATACAATAACACAACTCATTCAGGGTTACACACAGGATATCCCCAATAACAACATTGCAGAATATTGGGACAGAACACAGACTTTAGCAACAACAATACACAGGGCTTTTAAGAGGGAACAAAATATATTGGAAGACGCAATAAGTTTAACTAAACAGATAGACAAATCTAACCAACACATTCATACTTTAGAAGAGAAATTAGACCTGTACAAACAACACACATACCAAGGGGCTCTCCTTAGGTCAAAATTAAATACTATTACACAAGAAACACCCAGTAGACAATATTTAGCGATTGAACAAAATGTACAACACAGTAGGCAGATCCAGGAAATATTTGACATGAATGGGAAACAACAGACAGAAGACATTAATATTAGACACGCTTTTTTTGAATATTACACAAAATTATACGCTAAAGAACCAACTAACGTAAACATACAGGATAAATTTTTACACTACACAAAACGTTTAAGTGATGATGAGAGCAAGAAATTAGACGAAACTTTAACTTTAGAAAACTTAAGGGAAGCGATCAGTACTTTCCAGAAAAATAAATCACCCGGCCCAGATGGGTTAACGGCAGAATTTTACTTTTTCTTTTTCCCAATTTTAGGCCCCCTTTTAATTAAAGTATTTGAGGAAGCCTTCCAGAAAGGAGAGCTTCCGAATAGTTTAAATGAATCCTTTATTACTTTAATACCTAAAGATAATGCTGACAAAAAGTCAATCAAAAATTACAGGCCTATTTCGCTTTTAAATACTGATTATAAAATCTTGGCCAAAGCTCTCACTCTGAAACTTAAATTATTCATGCAGAACTTGATACACGCTGACCAACAATGCAGTGTACATGGTAGCAACATTTGTAGACATACACACTTCATAAGGGATTTGATTACATACACGCACGATAGACAGTGTCAAAGTGCAATACTATCATTAGATCAGGAAAAGGCCTTTGACAGAGTATCACATTCCTTCTAACATAAAACGTTACAAGCAAACAACATAGGGGAATACTTTAGAACATGGATAGAAATCTTATACAAAAAACCCCATAGTAGAATATTAATTAATCACAGTTTAAGTGACCCAGTTAGGCTGACAAGATCGGTGAGACAGGGGTGCCCTTTGTCTAACCTGTTATATTGCAACATGCTCATGACTCGCAATGTGCTGGACATATGGGTTTTTCCCGTACAAAGTCGAGGGTTCTTGCGGCTTTCTTTTGGCCATTTGTGAGCAAGGACATACGAATGTACTGTCGCTCTTGCAAAGTATGTCAGGAGGTCAAATCTAAAGGACCACGACATGCTGCGCCTATCCAGGCTGCTGACATTCCTATTCGCCCTTTTCAAAAAATGGCAATAGATATTATCGGTCCTTTTAGAATTAAGTCGGCTAGAGGACATCAATTTATCCTTACATGTGTCGATATGTGCACACGTTGGCCAGAGGCAATACCTCTCAAGAGCATCTCAACTGCTGATATCGCAGACGCTCTTTGGCTGATATTTTCTCGCTTGGGTTTTCCCGGAGAAATATTGTCAGACCATGGCACTCAACTTATATCAGACACTATGTCACAGGTAATGTCTATGCTACACATTAAAAGGTCTCTCAGCAGTATCTATCACCCAATGTCTAATGGGTTGGTCGAACGTTTAAATAGGACTCTGAAAACTTTACTTGGTAAAATAACTGAGGATCATCCTCAGGATTGGGACAGGGTCTTACCCGCGGCTCTCTTTGCGTATAGAGAGGTCCCCAATGAACATACAGGGTTTTCCCCTTTTGAACTTGTTTTTGGCGCGCAACCGCGCGGCCCTATGTCTTTACTTCACGATCTAATCACTGCCGATAATATTAGCGATGAAACTCAATCTTCTTATGAGTACGTCATTGCTCTTAGGCAAAAGATCATCGAGGCATGCAAACTAGCAACTTCGTCTTCCGAATTTGCTAAAGAAAAGGCAAGGCAGTTTGCAAATAAGAATAGATGTCTACGACAACTTTGTCCAGGTGACAAAGCTCTCGTTCTACTTCCTTCAAGGGAGAACAGACTTCTAATTGCATGGAAAGGTCCATATGCAATAGTCTCCAAAATTTCTGATGTCGACTATGTTGTCGATATTGATGGAAAGCATAAAACTTTCCACATAAATATGCTCACGGAATTTTATGAAAGACCTGACTATTTGCAGCCTATTTTCCAGGCTACGGACAATTCTCAAGCACCTCATGGTCAGTACTCATCTCTGTCAGTTATACAGGATGAGGAAACTACTTTTTCTGATGTCAATCTTCCTCTTTCTATGGTCCCACTTTATTCTACGGAATCTTGGAAAAACGTGTCCGTTTTCCAAATCTTTCCGCTGAGGAACATCGACAAGTTTCTTCGATGTTGCAAACATTTCAGGATGTTCTTACAGACATCCCGGGACACACACATGTCATTGAACATGACATTGTGCTAACTGATCATAATCCTATCAGAGTCAGACCTTATCCAATACCTATCCATTTCCAGTCTCAAGTCGAAAAAGAATTGGATGAAATGATACGTTTGGAAATCATTGAACCATCCACTTCAGCATACTCTTCGTCTATGGTTATTGTTCGAAAGAAGGATAATAACATTCGCATTTGCGTAGATTATCGCAAATTGAACCAAGTTACGAAGTTCGATGCTGAACCTATGCCTTCATTAGAAGAGCTACTCAATAAACTTTCTAATTCTAGATTCTTTACCAAACTAGATTTGTCTAAAGGTTATTGGCAAGTCCCGCTAACAGAACGTGCCAAACCTTTCACAGCTTTTTCTACACCTAGGGGTTTATTCCAATGGAATTTCATGCCTTTTGGTCTTATGAACGCCCCTGCTACATTCGTACGCATGATGCGGCGAATTCTCGCATATCGTACAGATGTCATAGCATACCTAGATGATATCTGTCTATTCAGTGATTCCTGGGAAGATCACTATTTGGGTTTATACGAATTACTGTCCACTCTTCGCGAGTATAACTTGACTGCAAAACCCTCTAAAGCCTTTATAGGATTTAGTGAGATTTCTTTCCTAGGTCATCGTGTTGGTCGTGGTCTTTTAGAGACAGAGGACCACAATGTTTCAAAAATACTTAACATTTCGGTCCCTAAGACGAAGAAACAAGTAAGGAGTCTATTAGGTTTGATCCAATTCTAAGGACGATTCATTCCGAATCTGTCCTCCATTATGGCACCGCTTTCTACTTTATTGAAGAAAGGGTCGCCTAATCTGATCCGCTGGTCTAAAGAATGTCAATCCTCATTAGACCAGGTTAAAGCCCTATTTTCATCTCCACCTATTCTTAGGTTACCTACTATTGAGAAGACTTTTGTTCTTCGGAGTGACGCCTCGTCAACTGGGATTGGGGCAGCACTAATGCAGGAGTATTCTGATACTCTGCATCCGGTGATGTATATCTCTAGGAAATTAAATGCTGCAGAAAAGAATTACTCGGTTTTAGACCGTGAGTTATTGGCTATGGTATGGTCTATTCTGAAGTTACAAAGATTTCTTCTAGGCGCACATTTCATTGTGGAAACCGACCAGAAAGCGCTTACTGCTATTCAGAGCAAAAACTTGAAGAGCTCGAGGTCCACTCGTTATGCCATAGCTCTTCAACCATTTCATTTCTCGGTTCGAGCTATCCGTGGTTCGGATAATGTGATGGCAGACATTCTGTCCAGATGCCCACACGATTCCACATGATTCTTCTGTCATATATATTTCCTGATATACAAGCCAATATTATAATGACATGTTAGTAGATTTTTTTTTTCTCACTTTTTTGGGGCGGAATTTATAACATTGTACCATGTAATTATCTAAGAAGGCTTAGTTAGTGATATACGGGCCAAAAGATCACTCGGCCACATTTAAATAAATTATTTTCAGGATTGTATTAGGAGATTTACCAGTTGTCTTTAAAATTTGTGTTATTGATATTTTCGCAGCACATCATTGAAGTCTGCGAGTTTATGTCCATTGTGGAACTTTGAGGATATCAAGTCCTGTCCTAGATTGGGAGCGGATGATGTCCACATCTTCTTCTATTGAATGTTTTATGTCAACGAAGATCAACACATGTATTACTTATTAATTACTGTTGCTTTATATAATGTAATAATATAGTGCGGTATATTAGTAAATTACACCGCTATTTGCAACACATTGTATGATACCATAATAATAATATATTTAATTTCATATATTGGTATGAGAATAATTTGATTTTCATTATGATGTTGCCATCATTGTGGCGTGTGTTGGTGGCACCTTCCTGGAATATATAAGCGTATACTTAGATAAATTTTTTCTCTAAGGATCTGAGATATGATCTCAGTGTCGCTCCATGCGTTGAGCTAATTTGTTAGGTATATATCCGCGCATCATACGTGCGTTAGGAGCCTAGATTTTTTTTCCGGCTCCAGGATTTTTAAAAAAAAAAAAATGTTTCATTTTTTTTTCCCGGGAGGGTGCGGTAATGTTACGCACGGATCATTATTATTTTTCGTTTGTATAAACATTTTTCGTATGTATGATCATTTTTTGACTGAAATGTATATTATATATATTTACAGTCAAAGGGACAGAACCCGAAATATTGATACTGCTATTTTTTAGGAGTTTACCTCCTCTTGTATAGAGACACGTTCGGTCTATAATTTCTTGAACGAAGCGTGACCACATCTCCTTATTTGGTAGTACCAGTCAACTATGGTAGATGTCTGAAAACCTGTCTTAACGCTTCTTTTCATGACCATAAAAGGCGCGACTGTGTAAGACTTTTATCTCGAATGTTCTTAGAATCGTCTTATTGTGAACGGCGACTCAGAGATTGTCGTTCTGCGCATGTCTCGACTTGGTTTTCGTTTGTTGTTCCGGCCAGCTCGGGGAGTTTAGAAATGGGCTAAGTAGCGAGCAGACGCGACCTGCGTCTTGTGATTTTCTGAGGGAAATACATTGTCTTTGTGAGTTAGTTAGCTAACTAGACTATTCCCAGTATTATTCAAGCCTGCCTGGAGGCATATGTTCATGGTTGATTTTCCGAAATAAGGTAATTCCTCTTGTATCGAACTTTATGCTATCATCTAGAGGTTCGTCATTTTGTCGCCTTTTTGCTCGCCTGTGTGATTCAAAATGGAGAGGTACTTTGACTAGGATTAAGTCACCGGTATCTTTATACCTGAACTAGTTATATATATATATGGGTCGCTCTAGACCAACAAGACTATTGTCTGTGTTCCAGGATTCGTTATATCAGAGATCACGTCCAAGTCAGATGGTTAGACTTAGAAACATTATAAAGGTCGAGCTGACCTGTAATCCATGTATGCTATTCACGTGCAGACAGTAAACGGACTGATTGTATACATCTGATCTGCTAGCATCAGAAAGGGAATATTTATTATTGTCTATGAACAGTGATGATCTGCAGCTGACACTGTTGCAGAATTTATATATATTATTTATACAGCTTCACGAACTAGAACTCTATGATTTTGAATGCTGAACTCGTTGAACTATGTTGATGATATAAATATCCTGACTGTTTTGTGGCGTGCAATAAATGGAAAAAATTATACAACGAAGTTACCATTTCTATGACTCTACACATCATGTTGCCTGTGTTATACCCTGTGAACTGTTCTACTACCACATACACAGCAACATCCTAAAATCAGAGAAGACACCTACATCTTGCACTTTAATACCAGGTGTCGATAGGGGTGGCAAGTGGTCGTCAATCTTATACGGAGCTAACGTACCTGGCATTGTGGCGCACCATTATCATTTAGCCCTAATCCACCCTTATCATTTTTGGTGGCCATAGGTTGGTTTACTCTGATACCAGCTCTCAAGGGGGTCAACAAACCCAGACATACGTTGCAGTTTCTATTCATCACCTTTGATGAAAGATTTTGAAAGTACCCGGCATTACTGACAGTTGTTGATATTTTGAAACTACCCGGCGCTGCTCGGCAGTATTGAAGTTTGTCTACAACTAGAAGGACAAGTACCGAGCGAATGGATTTCCTGATCTGTTAAGAAGAAGGACAAGTGCCGTAACAACTGTTCCGGTCTGAGAGGTACTGTTGCAGATTCAGAAGGTCAAGTTCAGAAGCTGTTTCCTGTTAGAAGCTCATTTCCTTCGTCATGGCAGTTTACGAGAGCAGATATGGATCAACGTTGGATCATTGTCCTAAGAATGCTGATCACATCCTGTTCTGAACTGTGCTGACGTTGTGGATACATAGAAGTTAAGTGGCCTGTTTTGTTTGTGAACTGTGCCCTTATGTTCTAGCTGAGCCTTCTAAATTCTTTCACATTTTTTGCTATTTGTTACATGTTATATGTTATTTGTATTTGTATATTTATATGTTTATATTCTGCGGGTTTTCTCGGTTGGGCGGTGTCTTTCAGTAGAAGATACCACGTCACAGAGGTTCTACTGTTAGCGTTTTCGTTAGGGACTGTGCGAATTTCCTACTGTGAAATTTGCTAGCGACAATCGTTGCTATATCTGTTTAGTTGTGACGAGTTGTGCTTTATTTTTGTTTCTTGTATATTTTTTTTTTCTTTTTCTTTTCTCTCTTTCTTTCTGTTTTTTAGTTTCGATTTCGATGGTTTGTATTTGTAGGTCTCCCCTTTTCTATTATTCAGTTCTTTACGTATATTTTTGTGTATACACTGTAGCGTCATTTGTTTGTCATATCTTCGCATTTTGTCATCACATTTCTTTTTAGTTTCGCTGTTTATTTATTTGACTTATGCGAATGTTTTCGTATTGTTTGATCTTTGTTGTTGTTTACATTGACTCTGATCTTTGTTATTGTTTACATTGACTCTGATCTTTGTTATTGTTTACATTGACTTTGATCTTTGTTGTTGTTTACATTGACTTTGATCTTTGTTATTGTTTACATTGTTGGTGACCTTTGTTATTGTTTACATTGTCTTGTTATTGTTTGCATAGTTCTTGCATAGTTAGCTTTCACTATTGTTACATATATGCTCATGCACTATTGGTCTATAGTGCACTTATCATAACTAACTGGTGGGTTTTTTTTGCTTATGCACTATTGTAGTGCAGTTATGATAAATAACTGATGGTTATGCACTGATTTGGGTAGTGCACTGATGATTAAGAAGTGACTTGTGATATTATTATACATTTGATAATACAAGTTGGTGTCAAGTCTTGTTTCCCACAGAGATTGGGTTAAACATAGTGATTATACAAGCACTTTATTAAGTCTTGTTGCTATTAAGATTGGAATAAGATAATTAATTATTTCAGGTTCTGTACTCACATTTTAGACATCATGTCTACATTTGAGTACTTTATTGAGCAGGGTAAAGCCCTTGGGAAGACAGGTGATAAATTAGAAGAATTTGCGACTGTTCAATATGCCAAGGCATTGAAGTCGGAAGAAAAGAAAATGAAAGAACAAACTGAACAAAAGAGAATAGATGCTGAAAATTTAAAACTGCAGATGCAGGTAGATGAAAAAAGATTACAAATGGAAATGGAAAAAAAACAAAAAAGAGAAGCAAATCTCAGAAAGAAGAGACTTCAGGCTGAAAATAAGGACTTGAAAAAAATAAGAGACTTGAAAAAGAGGCTGAAAATAAGAGAGAGGCTGAAAAAATAAGAGAAACTTGAAATAGAGGCTGAAAATAAAAGATTAGAAAAACAAGCTGAGGCTGAAGAAAGAAGGTTACAAAGAGAAGCTGATGAGAGAAAAGCAAAAATGGAGCATGAAGAAAAACTCATAGCTTTAGAGTTAGAGAAGTTAAAGTTATTGAACGCTGGTAATGCTAATGATGCAAATAAGGTGTCAGATAAGACTAATGCTAAGGATTTCAAGCTTAATCTACCAGCATTTAATCCCTCAATCGATGATATAACATTTTATCTAGATAGATTTGAAAGTGCATGTAATGTGCATAATATAGATAAAACATTATATGTTTATCATCTGTCCAAGATACTTAGAGGTGATGCTTTGACTTTGTTGAGTATGGTAGATGTGCCTGACAAAAACAACTATGAGGTTGTCAGGGCGGCATTGTTAAAGAAGTACCAACTTAACGAGGACGGATATCGTCTTAAATTTAAAAACATGTTACCAGAAACTGGAGTTGAATTCTCTGAATTCATCTCAGGCATCCGTCTTACTTTTTTACGATGGGTTGAGTTGTCTAAGACAGAGAGTACATTTGAAGCTCTTACGGACTTACTACTTAGAGACAAGGTTATGTCTTCTGTTAATGAATCCTTTCTTTCTTTTCTTCATGAGCGTAAGCCTAAAAACATAAAAGAAATGGAAGAATACTGTAGCCAGTATGTTACTGCGCATCCTCACATAACCATTAGCAACTCTAAAGTAAAAGAAGGTCTGCCAGTTGCTTCGGCAGCACCTTATGGCCCAAATTTTATGCGTAAATTTCAGGGTAGCCAGCAAAATTTCAATAAAAAGAGTAACCGTAATTATGCCCAGAATCATAGTAATCAATTCCAGGGTGATTCTTCTTCCCAGAACTGGAGACATCCTAATACTACACGTTATTCTACTCCGGTTAACTTTAGAAATTTTCACAAAGGTAATCGGTATAGAGGAAAATATTTTTCTCAGAGACCTCAATACCAGGATAATAGAGGTTCTCAACAGTATAGAGATGGTAATGACAGTTATGGAAACTGGAACTCAAACCAGGATAAAAATTACAGTAGGGACTTTAATGATAATTGCAGAGGCAATAATGGTCGCGGTAGATCGCAACATAAGAGAAAAAAATATCAACAGACAAACTCTGTTCAACAAGAATCTCAGGGAGTAGATAAACAGGTTAATGATAATAAAGACCATAATGCTATCGGATGCTCATCTTTTGATTTTGGTAGAGCAAATAAATGTATCCAATGCAGTACTTTATTTGACCCAAAGACCGTTAGTACTTTAAGCTGTGGTCATCCTTTGCCCGCTCTTCCTGCTAATGTTGCTCATGATGGGAGAGGTTCTCTTATATTACATAAGGGGCTTGTAAATAATAATCCAGTCTCAGTGTTGTTTGACTCTGGATGTACTACTGTCGGGGTTAGGCAATCTCTTGTAGATCCATCCTGTGCTACAGGAAAGGTCATCAAATGTGTCACATTTGGTGGCACGTTGGAAAAGTATCCTACTGCTATAATACACATTGCTACTCCTTTCTTCACGGGAGAGGTCCACGCGTGTCTACTTCCAAACCCTATTGCGGACCTTATTATTGGTCGTATTCACGGAGTTAGGGAATGTACCCCACAGCAGATTGCTGTTTGGGAAGAGCAAAACATTGAAGCTACCAATGCGGTGGTCACAAGAGCACATGCTCTGGATCCACCTCAAACTTCATTAACTAATAATGATGAAGTAAATGACCAAGATAGTCACTTGACTATTACACGTGACTCATTTATCAAATTGCAAGAAGAAGATCCTTCTTTACAAAAATTCTTCATTCTAGAAAAAAAGGTGATCCTAATCAAAATACTAATAGAAAATCTTGGATTTCTATGAAGAACGGCGTACTTGTACGTATGGTACAAGACTCGACTACGTCCACTCATTCACAACAGTTCCAACTTCAAAGTGCCCAAGAGCATGATCTTGCAAATAACTGGCGTGGTACATCTCATTATCAGTACTCGCAATGTGCTGGACATATGGGTTTTTCCCGTACAAAGTCGAGGGTTCTTGCGGCTTTCTTTTGGCCATTTGTGAGCAAGGACATACGAATGTACTGTCGCTCTTGCAAAGTATGTCAGGAGGTAAAATCTAAAGGACCACGACATGCTGCGCCTATCCAGGCTGCTGACATTCCTATTCGCCCTTTCAAAAACCATGGGCATTAAGATACTTAATCTTCCAGTTTGTTTGGAGAATTATTCTAAAGTACGCTATTGACCAAGAATCTTACATGTGTTTAGATAACGTTGAGGACCAGCATGGTCAGGATATGTGCACATTGGCCAGAGGCACCTAGACAAGAGCATCTCAACTGCTGATATCGCAGACGAATTTGGCTGATATTTTCTCGCTTGGGTTTTCCCGTTATGAGAAATATGGTCAACATTGAATCAGACAACATGTCATAAAATGGACAATGGAACACATATCCTGAAGACCACTCATTCACAGATATCTGTCTTAATGTTCAACACCAAACAATCCCCAAGACCACCATAAAACTTATAAACTTGTGTCATCTCTGGGTCAGTTGGTCTCTATGACACTCTTAAACTAAAGCTATACTTTTCTAACACCATTTGAATTGGTGGTGAACGGGTTTTACAATAGACTCTGAAAACTTTACTTGGTAAAATAACTGAGGATCATCCTCAGGATTGGGACAGGGTCTTACCCGCGGCTCTCTTTCCGTATAGAGAGGTCCCCAATGAACATACATGGCAGTATTCCCCTTTTGAATCTTGTCTTTGGCGCGCAACCGCGCGGCCCTATGTCTTTACTTCACATCTACCAATCACTGCCGATAATGCAAACTACTCAATCTTCGTTATGAGTACGTCATTGCTCTTAGGCAAAAGATCATCGAGAACAAGCTGCAAATTAGAATAAATGTCTCCGAATTTTTCTAAAACTCAGGACAACATCCCAGTTTGGAATAGATGTCAACGACAACTTTGACAGGTGAATAAGAGCTCTCGTTTATCCTTCAAGGGAGAACAGACTTAACAGGAAAGGACCCATATGCATTAAGTCGGTCATTTCTATGTCAACTAAACAGTCGAACCATGAGGAAAGCATCAAAAACTTTCCACGGAAAATTAACTCAGACCAAAATTTTATCAGACCTGACTATTTAGCCTATTTTCCAGGCTGGGAAGAACGTTGGTCCTAAATATCATGTGCAAGATGTCCCAGTAATCATTTGATGTCAGTTACTTTTCCAGGATGAAAAGCACTTTTATGGCGCCGTATTTGATGAAAATCATCCTATTTCTTGTCCCACTAAATACGGTAGTACTTGATCTTAATTACTAATTTCCATTCTATCCGCTAGAGACTGACTTTGATGCAGACTAAGCTTAATTTGAATTTTCATACACTACAATTTATCGATGTCAAAAGATCAAGATCTTCAAAAATTCTTTCATTTAGCAAAAAAACTGATCCTCTCCAAATCATACATGGTCCAGAGACATACATTGGATTTCTAAGACTCGTACTCCTATCATGATATCAGACCCTTTTCCTACACCTTCCACTTTCACAAATCTCAAGTGAAAAAGCATTGAAAATGATCAAATTTGTCAACAATCATTGACCCTGAGGACATCATGGGTTTTTCCACTTCATCAAAAAACTCTTCGTCTATTTCCGTGTAGATACAGTTTCGAAAGTGTCACAAGGAACATAATAAATTACTGTTGCTCTTGCAATTGATGTCCAGGTCTACAAATCTATAGCTGACCATTTCGAAAGCCTATTCCACTCCATGTAACATTGTCTTCGTACCTTTTTACCAAATGATTCGTTTAGTTATTAAGCAAGTTCCCTTGAGGGAATTGAACTATTCAATTAGAGGCTTTTCTACACGTCTATGGGGTTTCAATTTCCTGTAAATGCCTAATTGGGGTCCCGCAATACATTCGTACGCCAAGAGCTTCTTTAATTTTTCCTAATTTTACAGATTTTAGTTCTTGAAGAATGCCTTGTGTCAGACCATGTACCTCAATAGAACTATGTCTATACATGCTAATGTCATCGCTACACAATGCACGAATCTCTAGACACACCCAGATGTTTCCGCATACTTGGTTGGGGTTTATTCCAATAATTCATGCCAGTTATTCAGGTGTTGAATTATACACTATGTGGTTACCGCATGATGTGCGAAGTTTCTACCGCATACACGCGTATGAGAAACTTGACTGTACCAGATGATCCTATCTAAAGCCTGATAAGGATTTAGTGGGGCATCACCACTTATTTCCGCATACTACTGTCTTTTACTCAGGTTCGACAATCTTGATCAAAAAACCCTTAAATGATTTATAGGATTTTAGAGTGAGTTTTTTTCCCATAAATCCATCGTGACCTGCAAACGTGGTCTTCGAAAAGACAGAAAAGGACCACAATGTTTATGTAGTTAAGTTAACACGCCTTCCCCTAAGACGGAAACACTTTGTCAAGGATCTTAAATACGTCTACTTACCTTGTCGGTGATGTATCACCTATCAATGGACAGACTAGCAATCGTCGTGCCAAAATTTCTTCACTATGTGTATTTCAATTTAAACAAAGAAGGAATAATCCTTGTGTAATCAGTCGTAATAGGGTGCATACGGAATTTTCAAAGATTCATTCATTCGCAATTTTTCTTTGGAGCACCGTTACCTCAAGCAGTTGATAGGTTCAGTACTTTATTTTGAAGAATGGTTATACTAATAATCAGGAACTGTCACTACGTTCCATCTGATAGTAATTTTCCCTTTCTAGTCCCCTTTATTCTAATGGGCTTTTTAAAGCCTAGACTACCTAGGGGATCTGTTAGTCCAATCGGGAACAGGCCTCCAACCAATCTTCAGAATGTCACGTGAGATACGCCCCTTCAGGATTTACATTCGTAGACTGTATGAAATTCCGCTCACAATACTAGACGGAGC
Source organism: Oreohelix idahoensis (assembly GCA_024509875.1). NCBI lineage: Eukaryota > Metazoa > Mollusca > Gastropoda > Stylommatophora > Oreohelicidae > Oreohelix > Oreohelix idahoensis. The sequence continues at coordinate 43,319 of JAMPIV010019000.1, forward strand.
AGAATTTTATTCAGAATTCCAACAATCTCGAGTCATTACGCTTTTTTACTGGTCCATGCTTCAATGTCCAAAGTGGAAATTCTATGTCCTAAAAGGACTGTTATCCATGGTACTATCTTACGCATTTCCTCCATGTCGAAAAGGATGCTCTTACAACTATCCTCATGTGCATCTCAACAATTATACAATTGTACTGGTTCGCTATGGATAGTTCGAAAGAGAGTTTAACACACGCGCTGTTGGGATACTGTATTGAAAACCAGTCTACTCAATTTCGAAAGTTACAGAGTATGATCTACTTTTACGTATATACTTCACTGTGTGAATGCTATTTCAATAACTTTTAACATACTGAGAAGTATGATTAACGTCAACATTTTTAAAATCTAATTGGAAGAATTTCACACAAGTATGAATACCAATGATGGAACTTTTCCAGTAACAATCAATAGGAACTCGTGGACTTATGCAATGGAATTTCATATCCAATACGTCAATGGTTAACATTTCCTGCTCCCATCCTTACCTAATGTAATGGACAGACTTCGTCTACTAGAAGAGAATTACAGTTTGCATCCCATAAATCAAATTTTCATGACTTGCTGGTCTTGACGCACTTCTTATACATTGTCCGTGAACTTTGACGCATATGATTAACCTACGATTTTCCATTGTACGAATTCTGTTTCAATCGCATACGTTTAACTTATGGCTGCACCAAGACTATTGTTTCAAGTGTTCTGATTCTTGATAACAGACGTATTGGTCCATCATCATGTCCTATTATGACATTGAACCGCATGTTTCAAAAATTATTGAAAGACACCTAAAGAATAAGGAAGTCTATTAGGTTTGATCCAATTCTACGGACGATTCATTCCGAATCTGTCCTCCATTATGGCACCGCTTTCTACTTTATTGAAGAAAGGGTCGCCTAATCTGATCCGCTGGTCTAAAGATGTCAATCCTCATTGGACCAGGTTAAAGCCCTATTTTCATCTCCACCTATTCTTAGGTTACCTACTATTGAGAAGACTTTTGTTCTTCGGAGTGACGCCTCGTCAACTGGGATTGGGGCAGCACTAATGCAGGAGTATTCTGATACTCTGCATCCGGTGATGTATATCTCTAGGAAATTAAATGCTGCAGAAAAGAATTACTCGGTTTTAGACCGTGAGTTATTGGCTATGGTATGGTCTATTCTGAAGTTACAAAGATTTCTTCTAGATTGTTGGCTATGAATAGGCACAAATTTCAAGTTTGGAAGCATGGCTATTCTGTCCAGATGCCCACACGATTCCACATGATTCTTCTGTCATATATATTTCCTGATATACAAGCCAATATTATAATGACATGTTAGTAGATTTTTTTTCTCACTTTTTTGGGGCGGAATTTATAACATTGTACCATGTAATTATCTAAGAAGGCTTAGTTAGTGATATACGGGCCAAAAGATCACTCGGCCACATTTAAATAAATTATTTTCAGGATTGTATTAGGAGATTTACCAGTTGTCTTTAAAATTTGTGTTATTGATATTTTCGCAGCACATCATTGAAGTCTGCGAGTTTATGTCCATTGTGGAACTTTGAGGATATCAAGTCCTGTCCTAGATTGGGAGCGGATGATGTCCACATCTTCTTCTATTGAATGTTTTATGTCAACGAAGATCAACACATGTATTACTTATTAATTACTGTTGCTTTATATAATGTAATAATATAGTGCGGTATATTAGTAAATTACACCGCTATTTGCAACACATTGTATGATACCATAATAATATATTTAATTTCATATATTGGTATGAGAATAATTTGATTTTCATTATGATGTTGCCATCATTGTGGCGTGTGTTGGTGGCACCTTCCTGGAATATATAAGCGTATACTTAGATAAATTTTTTCTCTAAGGATCTGAGATATGATCTCAGTGTCGCTCCATGCGTTGAGCTAATTTGTTAGGTATATATCCGCGCATCATACGTGCGTTAGGAGCCTAGATTTTTTTTTCCGGCTCCAGGATTTAAAAAAAAAAAAAAAATGTTTCATTTTTTTTTTCCCGGGAGGGTGCGGTAATGTTACGCACGGATCATTATTATTTTTCGTTTGTATAAACATTTTTCGTATGTATGATCATTTTTTGACTGAAATGTATATTATATATATTTACAGTCAAAGGGACAGAACCCGAAATATTGATACTGCTATTTTTTAGGAGTTTACCTCCTCTTGTATAGAGACACGTTCGGTCTATAATTTCTTGAACGAAGCGTGACCACATCTCCTTATTTGGTAGTACCAGTCAACTATGGTAGATGTCTGAAAACCTGTCTTAACGCTTCTTTTCATGACCATAAAAGGCGCGACTGTGTAAGACTTTTATCTCGAATGTTCTTAGAATCGTCTTATTGTGAACGGCGACTCAGAGATTGTCGTTCTGCGCATGTCTCGACTTGGTTTTCGTTTGTTGTTCCGGCCAGCTCGGGGAGTTTAGAAATGGGCTAAGTAGCGAGCAGACGCGACCTGCGTCTTGTGATTTTCTGAGGGAAATACCTTGTCTTTGTGAGTTAGTGAGCTAACTAGACTATTTCCCAGTATTATTCAAGCCTGCCTGGAGGCATATGTTCATGGTTGATTTTCCGAAATAAGGTAATTCCTCTTGTATCGAACTTTATGCTATCATCTAGAGGTTCGTCATTTTGTCGCCTTTTTGCTCGCCTGTGTGATTCAAAATGGAGAGGTACTTTGACTAGGATTAAGTCACCGGTATCTTTATACCTGAACTAGTTATATATATATATATATGGGTCGCTCTAGACCAACAAGACTATTGTCTGTGTTCCAGGATTCGTTATATCAGAGATCACGTCCAAGTCAGATGGTTAGACTTAGAAACATTATAAAGGTCGAGCTGACCTGTAATCCATGTATGCTATTCACGTGCAGACAGTAAACGGACTGATTGTATACATCTGATCTGCTAGCATCAGAAAGGGAATATTTATTATTGTCTATGAACAGTCATGATCTGCAGCTGACACTGTTGCAGAATTTATATATATTATTTATACAGCTTCACGAACTAGAACTCTATGATTTTGAATGCTGAACTCGTTGAACTATGTTGATGATATAAATATCCTGACTGTTTTGTGGCGTGCAATAAATGGAAAAAATTATACAACGAAGTTACCATTTCTATGACTCTACACATCATGTTGCCTGTGTTATACCCTGTGAACTGTTCTACTACCACATACACAGCAACATCCTAAAATCAGAGAAGACACCTACATCTGGCACTTTAATACCAGGTGTCGATAGGGGTGGCAAGTGGTCGTCAATCTTATACGGAGCTAACGTACCTGGCATTGTGGCGCACCATTATCATTTAGCCCTAATCCACCCTTATCATCCATGCTTTTTGTTGTCTTTCCCTTTTCCCCAGTATTTCTTCACATGTCTCCTTCCATACCGTTTTGACCTGCTGCCAATAGTCTTCTGTATTCTCTACATCTTCCAACTGTTGGAGCACTTGGAATTTGTTGGATACTGTGACCGCAAATTTGTCTCTTGTTTCTTGATTTCTTAGCTGTCCTACATTAAACTGTTGTCTATAATTTTGCATTGTTGCATATCTCTTGAGTTTCATTTTTTACTTTGGCTATCAGAAGATGGTGATCTGATGCCACATCTGCTCCTCTATATACCTTTACATCCTGCAATGATGATCTAAACTTCTTCTTTATGCATATATGATCGATCTGATTTTCTGTTCTATGGTCTGGTGATATCCATGTTGCCTTGTGTATTCTCTTATGTGGAAACATGCTTCCTCCTATAGCCAGTTGATTTGAAGCACAGAAGTTTGCGAATAGTTCTCCATTTTCATTCATTACTCCTAGCCCATGTTTTCCCATGACTTCTTCAAATCCAGTATTGACTGTACCTATATTTGCATTCATGTCACCCATCAAAATTGTGATGTCTCTTCTTTTTACTTTATCCATAATTTCCTGTAGTTTAGTATAAAATGCTTCTTTCACAGACTCTTCTTTGTCATTAGTTGGTGCATAACACTGGATGACATTGACATGAATTTTCTTTTTAGCTGTTTTGAAAATAGCTGTTATTATTCTGGGTCCCACAGCTTCCCATTCAATGAGTGCTTTCTGTGCTTCTTTAGATAACATAAGAGCTACCCCTTCACTGTGGTGTGAACTTTCGTCTTCGTGTCCTGAGGACAGCACCAATTCACCTGTGATGAGTTTCTTCCTGTCTACCCCCTTCCACTTTGTTTCACACATTCCCAGAACCTCGATTTTGTATTCCCTCATTTCTGCTGCTACCTGTGCCACTTTCCCTTGTTCGTTCAATGTCCGAACATTCCAGGTGCCAAATCTGGAAGTTCTCCTAGAAGAAAGAAGGTTAGTCAGCAACACAGACTCCTTTCGGCTTTCTCTGTGTTGCATCATACGCCTCCCCGCGAGAGGACCTTCCCCTGTCTTGGATGGCTGTGTTTTATTTTCTTTATTTGACTTGTCCATATTTGTTGAAGTTTTTTGTGGTTTAAATTTTTTTTTACAGGATGGGGTAACCGGCCCCATGCTCAACCCTCCTTAGTCGCCTTCTACGACATGCTTGGCAGGGGACAGTGTTACTATTCTTTGCTCCCCTTTCGGGCCCCGGTAACACACGGGTGTCAGGTGGGATTGCCACCCTATATCGCTTTGCAGGACCTTTCAAATGGTATGCCACATTGACAGCCGCGGCCCAGCTCAAGCATTATAAAGGCCTTCATGGGAAGCGATTGGAATGGACCAACCCACAAATGTCGGTGTATATTGAGCACCAAGATAAAGAAAAAGCCAAGGGGATCCTGAATTGGATTCCACCAACTATGAAGGTTGAGACGGTGCAACGACTGGCGGCAGCAGCTACCGGAGATAAAGACGCCGAGGTAACCAGAATAAAAACGGCCTCTGATAAATGGAATATCATGTATAAACCATCGACATGCCAGGTCCCTCATATAATGCATTTAAAAATAGCGGGACAAGAAGAAAAACTCCAGCGCATATGGGTGTCTTTGCCAGGCAGGAAAATTCAATGTGCAATCTGCGGGTTAGACACCCATTGGGTGAACCAATGCCCCAAGAAGCGAGCGCCACATCCCCAGGTCAAGAAAATGAGGGAAGAAGAGACAGCTGTCGACAAAACACCGGCAGAGCAGAGCAGGGCAGACGAGCCCCCTACCCCAGATTGCCCAGATGCCAGTGAGGGCGATGGATATAGCAAAGTTGTTAATAACAAGAAAGAAAAGAAAGAAATAAATAGAAAGAGATTCCTGCTCCAGGCAACAGAGCCTGTGAGATCAAAAGAAGTAAAGCGTAGTGAATGCAGGTCGCCGGGCAAGCCCTCCCCTAGCCGGAGAGACTTACCACCATCACCCAGGGCGCCTACGCCGGTGCCCTCCCCGAGAGGGAACTCGTCGACACCTGTCGCCGACGATCGTGTAATGTCAGCACCTAACAGCAGAAGATCATCACCAACAAGACATGAGGTTCTAGAGGCGCCGACGCCGTTCAATACGCAAGCCTCCTCCTGTTGGGCGGCAACTACAGAAGAGGACGACATGGAGGCCATGTTGTCTCAAGCAGATATCTTCATAGATGGGCAAGCCTTTTGAACATGTGAGTGAATGAGTTTACTACTAGAAGTTCTTTCTCCGTGCACTGAGGCCCAATGCAGACAGACCTGTCCAGTTCACAAGTATAGGAAAGCCTTGGTTGCACCTACAACAAGAACAGACAGTGAGCTGCCGGTGTCCGGAGAAATGAACTTTTTTCCTTTATTTCATAGTGATGTAATTTTAAAAGTAAAACGTGTAAACACCTATAGTTTAGGGAGTGTGTATTATAATTATTATTATTATTTATAAGTTGTGCTTAATGTAAGTAGTTCTTTGATGTTTTTGCTTTTACACACAAACACACACTGCACGCACCCTTAAATGCGCACAGTTGTAATTAAGCAGCCAACCCTCCCCCCCCCCGTCAAGGCGGGAAGGTCTGACGGTGCGGCTTTGCCTGCACCTGGCCCGAACTATCAGGGCAATTTGACGAATAGCCAGTCCTCAGTCACTATCCAGTCTAGCAACCAAGAATTTAGGTTAATCGGTCAGCCCTCATGCACTGATTGGTCTAACAATGTAAACACGAATGTGTCGAGCGGCCTAGTTAAGACAGAAGGCGGTCAGCCCACAGTCACACCTCTGGTGTGTAAACCATGTGCAAAAAGTGACCAGCCTATCACTTTGCCTATTACAACCCTTAAAACACATGATAAACCATCAACTAGCGCTTTGTTGAATATTTCACCTGTAGCGGGTAGCCAGCCTCAGACCACTACTCTGCTTTGTAATTCAAAAAAGACGAACGGTCCAGTCCCCGTTTTGTCAAATATTTTAGATATGGCAAGTGCCCACTCTGCCACTTTGCCAGGTAGACAGTTTGCAACAAGTGGCCAACCCTCAGATACCACTTTGTCAAGCAGCCTAGTTCTAATATCCCTCAATATCAACGGTTTGAGGAATAAGCTAGAGCACATTATCAAACTGATTAAAAAAGATAAACCTGATTTTTTGTTCTTGCAACAGACAGGGATTACGTCCGACTTTTCTGCCAGTCGGATTGTAACTAGGTTAGGACTTAAACACGGCTGGTTCGCCCTAGGCCCCAGGCATAGCAGTGTCGCCATCTTACAAATTAACGAAGATTGGGACACAGTACATTATAGGACAGACGGTTGTGGCAGAACCGTCATAATTCAAATACAGAGCAAACACAATAAACATGACACGCACACGCTCATTAATATATACGCACCCGCAGTAGACACTGACCAACCCAAATTTTACGACGGACTGTATGACACTATAGATAAGCACTACAAAGGAACTAGAATAGTGTTAGGGGGAGATTTTAACTGTGTTTTGGCCAATTTAGACAGTAGTTCCTTAGGCCCCGTATCTCAGAGAAAGAAAATTCAAATACCCCTATCAATACGACATTTACAACCCATTCTTGACAAACATGACCTAGTAGACGTTTACAGAAAACTACAACCGAACACACAAGCTTTCACATTTCACGACAAGACAAACCCATATTTTAGACAGGCCTCAAGACTGGACAGGTTCTACGCATCCAATAATTACAATATACACAAAACTTACCATATAAAAAACACGCTTAAATTTACAGATCACCAAGCAGTATACACAGTTCTAAGTACGGGACACACATATGCAAAATTAAAGAGATCTCCGCATTGGAAATTCAACAATAACTTGCTAACAAATACCTTCTTCACAGATACAATAACACAACTCATTCAGGGTTACACACAGGATATCCCCAATAACAACATTGCAGAATATTGGGACCTGCTAAAAAACACAATAAGGGACAGAACACAGACTTTAGCAACAACAATACACAGGGCTTTTAAGAGGGAACAAAATATATTGGAAGACGCAATAAGTTTAACTAAACAGATAGACAAATCTAACCAACACATTCATACTTTAGAAGAGAAATTAGACCTGTACAAACAACACACATACCAAGGGGCTCTCCTTAGGTCAAAATTAAATACTATTACACAAGAAACACCCAGTAGACAATATTTAGCGATTGAACAAAATGTACAACACAGTAGGCAGATCCAGGAAATATTTGACATGAATGGGAAACAACAGACAGAAGACATTAATATTAGACACGCTTTTTTTGAATATTACACAAAATTATACGCTAAAGAACCAACTAACGTAAACATACAGGATAAATTTCTACACTACACAAAACGTTTAAGTGATGATGAGAGCAAGAAATTAGACGAAACTTTAACTTTAGAAAACTTAAGGGAAGCGATCAGTACTTTCCAGAAAAATAAATCACCCGGCCCAGATGGGTTAACGGCAGAATTTTACTTTTTCTTTTTCCCAATTTTAGGCCCCCTTTTAATTAAAGTATTTGAGGAAGCCTTCCAGAAAGGAGAGCTTCCGAATAGTTTAAATGAATCCTTTATTACTTTAATACCTAAAGATAATGCTGACAAAAAGTCAATCAAAAATTACAGGCCTATTTCGCTTTTAAATACTGATTATAAAATCTTGGCCAAAGCTCTCACTCTGAAACTTAAATTATTCATGCAGAACTTGATACACGCTGACCAACAATGCAGTGTACATGGTAGCAACATTTGTAGACATACACACTTCATAAGGGATTTGATTACATACACGCACGATAGACAGTGTCAAAGTGCAATACTATCATTAGATCAGGAAAAGGCCTTTGACAGAGTATCACATTCCTTCTAACATAAAACGTTACAAGCAAACAACATAGGGGAATACTTTAGAACATGGATAGAAATCTTATACAAAAAACCCCATAGTAGAATATTAATTAATCACAGTTTAAGTGACCCAGTTAGGCTGACAAGATCGGTGAGACAGGGGTGCCCTTTGTCTCCCCTGTTATACGTTTTAACACTAGAGTCAGTGCTGGAAAAAATAAGACAAGATGTAAACATCACGGGGACTTTTATACCCGGGAAAGGGAAAGAAAATCATTAGCGTATGCTGATGATACTTTATTCCTCCCAGCAACTGTAGATTCCATAAGAAAGATATTAGATACCTTTACAGAGTTTGGATACGCTAATGAATCCAAACTAAATATTCAAAAATCTAGTTTAATGGGATTAGGTAAATGGGCAAACAAGACGGATTTCCCCTTTCAGTTAACGCAAGTTAATAGAATCAAAATTTATGGGATAAATTATTCCTGCAACCCTTATGACCCCAATACAGAGACATGGGTAAAGTTAGTAGATAAAATTCAAAACATGATAGAGAAATATAAATACAAGACAGCTACTATTTTTGGGAGAAGCATCATAGTGAACTGTTTCATTATGTCTAAAATTATATATACAGCAAATATCCAAATTATGCGAAGGTCAGTGGTAACTAAAATAAATTTACTAATTAGGAATTTCATTCTTAGGGTTACTTTTAAAAATATTAAACATTTAACCCTAATACAGCCCAAACATAAAGGGGGGATAGCCTTACAAGACATCAACACTAAAATTAAAGCTTTAAGGATTAAATATATAGGGGAGATAATTAAAAACCCAAGCTTGTACCCCCTAGCACATTACTATATCGGACTTAGGCTAATTAAGTTACACAAACTAGAAAACAACCAACCACATTCCTTTGACACCCCACCACCTTTTTATAGGATATGCATAGAAAATCTAAAAGGGAATGAACAGTTAATAAAACAAGACACTAAACTCATATACAAACTTTTAGTAGGAGCACAGGAACCCCACTTAGGTACACGAATAAAACGGGGGTACAACATCACAATAGATTACACACAGAGTTTCGCAAACATTCACGCAATAGACGTCAAACCACAAGCCAAACAAGTTACATTTAGATTACTGTACAGTTTAACACCTATCATGAGCAAGCATTCAGCAATGAAAGCAGGCAAGGCGCAACCAAGGTGTAAACTGTGTAGTAACATTGCAATAGAAACAGAAGACCACTTGTTTTACACATGTAGAACAGTGGTCCCTACAATAAACAAACTAAGAACACTAATAACTTCCAAAACACCGCATTCGCTCAGCATGTACCACGTGGTCATGTTGAATATTTTACCTAAGTTACCGAGACAGACAGAGCTTAAACTCTTAACTTTATTAGCAGAATTTAGATACTTAGTGTGGATATGTAGAAATAGGGCAGTACATGACGGCATACTTTACGACTGTAGAATATTTTCACAGATATACGAACAAATAACACAAAACATAATAGAACAGATTTGAAACTTTTGTGTTGTTGTTTAAATACTTAAACCTTTATTGACCTTTCATTTGTCATGCAAAGCAAGGTAGCTTTGCTTGTAAATATTTCACGTCATGTAAAAATCATACTTGAGGCCTTTGGGTCATCATGCAAAGCAGGTTGCTTTGACTGTAAATAACCTTTATTATATACGTCTTCATAAATCATCTCATAGTAGGGTGTCGATGTTCATAGCCTCATTTGTTTCACCATCTATAATAATGTTGGTACTCACTATGATATTGTTTGGGATATTGCTTGGGATATGGTTGGGATGTTTTGGGTTTTGATATGGCCTTTGCTATATATCCTTTTGTTATAATATTGCTGACTTGTTGTTATTACTTACTTGGGGATAGGGGGAAGGGGGAGGGAGGGGTAGTAGTTCACACTATGTACTATTTAGAATGTATATGAATTTTAACTCTTGTAAATACTATGGATGTTGTAAAATATTGACCCAATAAAGGTTTTTTTAAAAAAAAAAAGTTCTTTAGTTTAGGTTTGGAGCAACCTGGCGCTACGACTACTATTGAACGAAAAAGCCCTTGACTCCTACGGTTTGGATAATAATATCCATCTATGAGATCCTCTACCATCCAGGATGGTTAAGTGAACCAGCACTAACCCCTGCCACGATTATGTGTGTGGTTCATTCCACCTGAAGTAAGTTCGATTTAGTTATAATTGAAGTCTCGAGTCGCATTTTCATTTCATTAGGATTTCCACAGAGATAACAAAACGACTACAGTATATAAGAAACTCCGCAAGCCTTTCGTCTTAGAGGCTAAAGCTGGCAGTATTGCTTTCCCCCACCAGAAATTCTTATCGAACTGCCACTGCATTTTCATCAAACGAACTGAATAAAGTACACCCTTTTATATAACTATTTGGATCCTTCAAGTAATCTGTTCTAGTGAAGTTTCACTTGACTGTTTGAGTTGCCAATTATATTCAACGCTTTAAGATCAAATTTAGAATCCATCAAGGCACTTATGAGATCTACCAATTACCTGGGTTGTTCTTTCCTTCTGGAATTACTACCTCTGGTGATTAACCAGTATTTACCAGAAGAAACACAAATAGAAAAGTTTTGGGATTATTTCCCTTATATCAAGTAAAATACAGATTTACATCCCTTTCCACAAAATCCACTATCACGATATACACTGTCACACGAGCCTGGACTTTTAGTGCCGTTCCCGTCCACTCATTCCTCTACTTACCCGGTCACATAAGCCTACATACCGCTTAGAAAAGGTCAGCATGTAAGAGTGAGATATGGTCGAGCGAACGCAATCAAAAACTCAACGTAAGCCTACATACCGCTTAGAACCGGCCAGCATGTAAGAGTGAGACATGGTCGAGCGAACGCAAAAAACAACACATTTCACAATGCGAGCAGATGACGTTATAAATTATTTGACTTTTTACGTTAAGGTAAAAAATAGTTTTTAGTGCTCTTGTGGTAATAGTAGTTACTAAGTAAGCAATATACATATGTTTAAAATATTTTTAACTGACGCATATTGATTTTCGTTGGTTAGATCTATATGTCGAAAGCATGTCATCTATCCAGTTTTACTTTATTCATTTACTTTATTTATACGCTGTCAAGTAGAAAAAATAACGCATTTATCATGTATTATGGCCTTGGTTTTACTGGCACATCCATGTCTCAATACATACAATACAGCATTAATTATATTTATGTGCGGATTTCAAATGTTGCTGTTACCTTTAAAATGTTAAGTCCTTCCAACTCAAGTTGAGTGCTTCCTACCTAGCAGGCAAGGTTTACTGTACAGTGGGCAGTACCTAGGTACAGCGTCAGCTACCGTCAGTCAGGAGGCACCGTTCAGTCTTCTCTATCGTACAGTTCTTCCTACCTCCTACACCGCTATAGACAGGACTAAGCGTTGTTTAAACAGCCAGCTGTAAGACAGGGATATAAGTTTGTTTTTGTACATGACTAAAAGAAGATCTGGAGTGAATGAACTACCTCGTTGTATAAACAGTTGGCTGTAAGAAAGGGAAATCAAAGGTACAGTGTTTTGTTTCGTTTTATCTTCCTGGATCTTTTAATTCCCATCGTGTTATTTCAGCTTTGCGGCGTCGATAAAGAGAACGTCAGCACAACTGAAAGCACCAATAAGATACAAGAAAGGGTAAAAATAAAAAAAATAATAAAAAAAAAGAAACAAGAAAGCAGATGTGAACAGAATCAGAACCAGAAGTTCAAAAGCTATTGCTCATGGAATTTACAAATGAGCAAAGTTAAAACGAGACACTAGGAAATATACTGATAAGTTGGCAAAAGATGCATGGTATACCACACCAAAAAAAAAAAAAAAGAAATATCAGTTATCTAGTGCAGTATGTTCAAAAGATTCAAGAGGAGCGCTCGATTAGTCTGACAGACTAGTTCCATTATATATATATTCATATATATAGTTTTCCACCTCATTCTTTCAGTTCGTAACGCTCCCAAAAATAGTAACACTCGCCAAAGAAAAGTGCGTAAAGGTTGGTGTGCATGCGCCATATGAAAGGTGTGCATTTTCAGACTTTACATCAGATTAAAAACAACTATTTTGGGTTTTAATAGGGGAGTTTAAAAAAATGGAAGAAAATGTTTATTTACATTCTCATAGTCAGCACCTAAGTGACATATATGATGAAGAGACATTGCAAAAGAATTGCTTACAGATATTTCTTCGTATACACGTGTTTAGAGATGTACAAATACTTACACTTAATGTCTACTGACATTTACTGTGGGTCAGTTTGTGCACCAAGACTAAGGAGCCTTAGATCTGAATAGAGAAATCGTAACAACACATCCTGGTGAGCTAAAGATGTATTATAGTATCGATCAAATAGTATCTGAAGATGCCAGTGATGTTGTGAACTATACAGCCGAGTTTCTTCCTTCGCAAACTCTATCCGGTATGCCTCTTCATGCTTTTCCATCAAAGAAGAAGTCATCGTTTTGCGAATAAGCAATTTGAATAAGAAAAATGAATTGTGCAATGGAACATGATTTATCATTGCACAATGTCATCGCAGTCTCCTTACTGCGTAAGTTTTATCAGAATCAAATAAAGGAGACTTGGCCGCCAGCGATGTGAATTTGTCATTCATCCTGAAGCGGCGCCAATTTCCAATCATTCCAGTATTTGCGAAAACCATCAACAAATCTTACCGGCAAACTTATGACTATGATGGAATTTTCTTGATTGAGTCAGTTTTCTCTCATGGACATTGCCTTGTCTTGATCAAGAAATCAAAAAAAAAAAAAAAAAAATTAAAGTACAAATTAAAACAATAATCATGGTACCCTTCTGATGGACAATCGGATGTTCACACCTAACATAATTTGTCCACAAGTATTTGAAAAAATAAAATTGCCGTTAAGTATTGTTGCTTTTGAGTTTAAAGAGAGAGAAAGAGAGAGAATTTGTGTATGCGCGTACAACTTGTGTTGTATCATTTTATAATTAACAGTGATCAACGTGTCGTTTCTTGCTTATGTTTGATGTGTAAAACTGTGTAAAAACATTTAGTGCATTCGATTTGCCGGTTTAAAACTTGATTAAAAGTAGGTACCCAAACTGAAATAGATAGATTTATTACAAGAAAACATATCAAAGAAAATAGTAACAATGACAGCGTGGCTAATATTTGTAGTAATGAAAACATCAGTTTGTACGAGGTCAAGCCAACACCAAGTAAGATTTCTCAATCTGAAGTTCGTAGACAGCACATGTACAGCTATTTAATTCTAAGATTTTCTTGGTCTGGAAAGAAAGATTGTACTCAGTCATTATGTGTTGTGTGCAGTGACAAACTTTCGAACAAAGCCATGGCTCCTAGCAAATTGAAATGACATTTGACCACTAAACATGCACATCTCGGGAATAAAGATTTGAATTAAACAACAAATAAAATAAGTATGCTATTTTGAACAAAGAGTTAAAGTATCTGATGAAGTTCAAACAACTTCTTGTCATGTAGCCGAAATCATAGCACAACTAATGAAATCATATACTAAAGTATATAGCTGCTCTAAGTGACGTATTTTCTATTATTAGAACAAGTAGTAAGAAACCCGTCAACATTGATGGGTTTTTAATTATAGTGTGCTCTATCTGTTACATGTCCTAATGACGTCACTATTTCTACTTTGGTCATTTTATTACAGGTCACCATCATCACATCTTTGTAGTAAACAATTATATGGATGCATTAAATATGAAGCTAAATGATCATAAATGACATGTAGAGAAATGATATTGATCTAATTTACCGGAAATGACTACTTAACTAATAGTTTTTTTTATGACAACATTTCTCGTAAATGTTCGTTTATCTTTTTAAAATCTTTCCCTGGTAGACTGTGTCCTGGATATATACTTTAAGATTGGTTGGGTTTCTTCCTCTCGTGAGCGCTACATAAAGTTAGCCATGAGCAAAGACTGGTTCTGGTAGGTATACACCTACATGATCAAACGATTGTCCATGCGCTCTATTGATTGTCATGGCAAAAGCAAAAATTACAGGAAACTGACGACGTCTCAAGATGAAAGTAAGGGCGGTATCGCTTGGCTCTAACATGAGCTTTTCCTACTTGTTTACAAATTGTCCTTGACCCACTTTCGTGTGTTAGGACTAAAGAACTCTCTTTCGTACTTCCTCTGACACAGAGTTGTTGCATACAATACATTTACTTTTATAGAACGCTGCTTTCATCTGATAGAACGCTGCCTTCGGCCCTTATAATACATTTGACTTATAAGAAATGAAGGTCATTGAAAACTAAATAAATACCAATTACAACCCATCAGAGGTTTAATGGGATATTTTTCATCATCAAATCAAACAAACAAAGAATATTCTACGCTGCATTAATGAGATGCATCATCTGCGAAATGTTATTAATATAGCCAGGTATTTGAACCAATTGACCTTTTTTAAAAACTGTTTCATTTACGTTGATTGTTCATACTGAAGAACATTAGCAAGAAAAGCGCGCAAACTCAGGGGTTGTGCAATTTAGTACAATGGTTATAAGCGCACCATTTTCACCTAATTTTCACACTGCAACTTTGATCGGAAAAAGTTAATGATACCTTTTTCAAGGACGTAATTTATTTTTCTATCAAAGAGAAACAATTCAGTGACAAATTAGAAATAATAAATATAAAATAAATTGTAATTTTTTTACATTTTACTACGTGTTTTCTATTCATTATTTAAAATTCAACAGCAACTTTGGGAGAAGAAAAGAAACATGCTATATTAGCGTCGTAACATTTATTACACATAAGGAAGGGAAACCCGAGGCCTGTAAACAGTAAATTGAAAAATCATTTTTGATGATGCGTAGATGGCAGGGAGGATAGTGTGATTCACTTGCATGGCTAAGCAGGGTTGTCGCACGGAAGGTCCAGTGTTCAAATCCTGGGTAAGCCACTCATGTCTGTTGTTTTTCTGTTGTCTGGTGTTCTACTTCTTTATTTCCTGCGAGTGCATGATAACATACCTTAATATTTGTTTCAAATTAATTTATTATATTAGCGTCATGCAGTTTGTACAAAGGCTAGAAGCACGCGACTTTTATATAATTTCCAGAGTGCAAGAAATAATATTGCTGGACAGGACATAACAGGACACCTTTAGAGAACTATATATAGTTGGTGATATTTGGTAGTGGAATGGAAATCGAAATTACCAAACTTCTGTTTTCTAATGATACGATTAGAAGAAGGATAATCGAGATATATTCTAACATTGAGGAAAATGTTTCAACAGAGCTTTAATAATCAGACTTTGTGCTACAAGATGACGAATCTACAGACATAAGAGGAAAATGTTTCAACAGAGCTTTAATAATCAGACTTTGTGCTACAAGATGACGAATCTACAGACATAAGAGGCAATTCAATTGCTATGTTGCAGAGAACTTATAGATCCCACGAGAGGTCAAGAATCTTCAACTCAAATGCCAAGTCAGTCCTATTGTACGGCTCTAAGACATGGAGAGTAACAAAACCTACTAAAAAGCTACAGACTTCTTCTTCTTTCTTCTTCGTACACTCTCAGACGTCCACTTGAATGTTTTCAAAGAAAGCCGTAGTCAGTTTGAGGCTATTTGAATCCCCGTAAAGCTTTTCTACGAAAGGAGCTGGCGTCGGCCATATGCACTTTCTCTGTACCACATATAAGGGTTAACTTTGAAGCAGATGTTCAGCAGTCATTTTATCAGTGCCACAGTTACACCGATCGGTAGTTCCTATCTTTAGCTTGTTGAATAGATGGTATCTCAATCTGTTGTGGCCAGTGCGGAGTCTGAAGATTACCACTTGTTCTCTTCTGTGGAGCTGGTAGTAAGCATCATTGCCGGCGATGTTACAATGAGATTTGAATTAAACAACAGATAAAACAAGTATGCTATTTTTAACAGAGTTAAAGTATCTGATGAAGTTCAAACAACTTCTTGTCATGTAGCCGAAATCATAGCACAGCTAATGAAATTATTACTAAAGTATATAACTGCTCTAAGTTCTATAAACGTGTGCTTGCATAGAATAGAAAGACTGAAATGGTATTACATAGTCACAAATGTAGAATTAATGACAAGAACCAGACAAGTGCCAGTGGAACAAGAGTTGAGAAGAATACGCTGGCGATTGATACATTGAGGAGACCTGTTGATAGCATTACAAGGCAGTCCTTGTTCTGGAACTGTCACAAGATGGATTTTGAGGCGACCTCTTTCCTATGTCGCTTTTACTACGGCAGTAATCAGTTACATTTTTGTACTGATTTTATTGCGATTTTTTCCGGGTCGAACCCTATTTTTTTATCTGCTAGGCAGCAGATATTTGATAGTGTCAAAACATTTGACACTCCTTGTTGCTGTATACCTCACATTTGCTAGGGGCGGCACAGCTTTGCTGAGATTAAGCGCAGGTAAACCCATATTGGTCTTCTTAGTTTTCGTGCAGATTTGTGTGCTTAAGCGGGAGATAACAAGATTACTCGTCTGTGCAACACATTTTGGACAGACACGTATGACACAATCGCTTCCTGTCCGACTTGCTATGACAAGATTACTTTGGATCGTAATACGTTGTTACATCTGAAACACACTGCCGTATGAGTTTACAGATGTGTTGGTGAGTTCGCTTGCCAGGGATCGTATATTTTCATGCCATATAAGGAAGACTTAACCCCTAAACTACGTTCAAAACGTTTCTACGTAAGGAATATTTTAAAATCGCCCCCACCAACCAGCATGTTTGAAATAATTGGAAATTTTGCCTAGCTTTACAACAAACAAAGCAGGGGAGGACAGTGAATATAACCTGATGCTTCAATCAGTCAAATTTACTGTGAAGATCGCTTGCTAAGACGACACAACCAGACCTTGCCAGAGTGAAGCCTAGAATTCATAATTTCATTTTATCAGACCCGACCATTTTATTGGAGTATTTATCATGACTTACAACATAGCTTAGGAAATCTCTATCATTTTAATAAGGAAAACCGGAATATCTGAGGAAACTGGACACACGGAGTCAGAGAGGGAATTAAAGTTAAAATTAACGACCCCAAGTACACGTGTAAAAAGGCATCGGTTAGTGCCTTAACTTCCTTCATCTGAGCCTGTCTGTGAACCATCATTGGCGTAAGTTGTCACTTTACATTCTTATTTTCATTACTAACATGTGAACTAATATGTATATATTGCCGTGTGAATTTTAATATCTGAAATTTGCTAGTGGATGACTAAGTCATTTGAGGCTGCCAACCTCAGCGCATAGAACGATGATTTCATGAACCACCACTGTACAAGGAGAACAAAAAAAAATAAAGTTGTCCCAAGTTCCATATGGAGCAGGGAGGGAAAAATGAAACATTTTAATAAAAATACTTTCAGTTTCAAACCAGTGTAAATGTCGATGTTAATATATTCACTTTAAAATTAATGGAAGTTTCAAACTTTTCAAATCAGTGTAAACATAAATGAAAACCCATTCAATTTATGTTTTGAACACTTTTCAAACAGAGAAAATGTAAATATAAACATATTATATATGTACTATTAACCTTTTCATTTAAATGTAAAGTTACTATAAAAGCTATTCATTTTAAATGTAAAGAAAGTTTTCTCTTGAAGGATTGAAGTTAATTCTCATCCAGGGTAAATTCTGAGTAAATGGGATGGTAGAATAGTAGAAAGGGAACGCAATACTCAGGAGAGCATTTCGTTTCCATTCTTTTACCGCAGTTGTTGGTGGTGGTACCAGTTGAAGGGTACTATCTCTGGAACAAGAGGGGAACAGTGGTCTAAGCTTTAAGACAAGGGAACAACTTTGTAGACTCTCCCTGACACTCATGGGAACAAGCTGCACCTTACTCTTTAAACAGCCTTGTAAAATTATGGATTCGCAATATATTTAATTGTATATGTGGCAGGGCAGTTACTTGTGCGCAGGTCACGGCGCCAATTAGTATGTTATGTGGCAGGGCAGGTTAAGGCATCAATTATTTATATTGATTGTTATATTCAATTAGAGTTAATCCTTCATAAGCCGTTATGGTTTAAGTGCTAACTGACCTTACGACAGAGATGGTAATACTTGACCTTTACTCATTTTTCTTCTTCTTTCCAGGTTTGTTCTTCCCTTTAAGTTTGGTAATAAGCAAAACAGTTTCAGCACAACAACGTATATCAAAAAGAAATTACTGTAAATTTCCACAAAAAGCAATTCAGTAGAAAATTATATTAAAGTTTATTGATGTCATTAGACAAACAATGTAAATTTTACAAAATGATGGTTGTTTATCCAAAATGAAAAATATATAATCCAACTGAATAATATGCACACTTGTCTACTCAAAAAAAAACTTGTCTTGATATCCTCAAAGACGAAGTTCACCAAACGCTATCTAAAAAAATCCTCTAGTCTGAAATCATGGAATCCTTGGAATCATAAATCCTGAAATCATCTTATCGCCCATATCTCTCCTTTTTATACTGTTCCTGTCTTTTTCCCGCCTTTTTCCACACGTCCCATTTTTTTTTCCACACGCGAAGGCCATGCGGTCACATATACACAGAAGTGAGATGGTTGTCAAGGGAAACAGTGTTAGCTCGGGTGAATGAATTAAGGAACGAAATGATTTTTGTTGTTGTTTGTTCAGTCAGAAGGAAAGATAACATTTTACGACAATCTCAGCAGTGAACTTTGGTGTGCCAAGCTGGCATACCTGGCAGAAACATTTAGGCGCCTAAACAACGTGAATACCATCATGCAAGGACGAAATGAAAACACCTTTACATTTACTTATAAGCTACTGTCATTAAAAAACATAAATTTAAAAAAAATAGTATTTAAAAAGCATATTAATCTGGTTAAATAGAGCTAGGGAGGGTTTTCTTTATATGTTCACACTGGTTTAAAAAACATTATAATAAACATCACTCGACATTTGATAAATATTCTATGCTCCAAGATGTCTACCGCTTCTATCGTCGCATGCGTCTTCAATATTACGATAGGAAGGGTAATGATTCTAAGCCAGACGGCGATATCTTTCGTCATTTTGACACACCTATGTCAGACTGCACTCCTGCTCCAGGTGCTTCTGCTGCTCTCGACTTATATATTGCTAACACTTTGCATGATATTAATCAACTTTCTCTACCCCATTTACGTCGATCTAACCTGACTACTTCTGAGTGGCTACCATTGTCATCCCTTAAAAAGCGGGATGACATTATCATCAAACCTGCCGATAAAGGTGGTGCAGTGGTAGTTTGGCGGAAGGACTTGTATATTCAAGAAGGAGTCTCACAGCTCGGTAACTCCACCTTTTCCTCACCTAGTTCTGATGATGTCACAGTCCGCAAAAACTGTACTGTTCATGCTACAATTCGTGATCTCATCCAAGATAACCTCCTTTCTTCTAGTGCCTTGTCTCTCCACATTCTTGATAGTAGTCTAGGTAAACCTTCCTTCTTCATGCTTCATAAGGTTCATAAGATTGACAATCCGGGTCGACCTATTGTTTCAGCCTGCTCTTGTCCCACTGAACGGATCTCTGATTTCCTGAATAGTATTTAAAACCCTTGGTGGCCAACCTACCTTCTTATTTGAAGGACATTACCCATGCTATCACTGCCTTTGATTCCATCCAATTCACACCAGACCAAACTTACCGTCTTTTCCTTCTGGATGTTTGTTCGCTTTATACTTCCATTCCTCATTCTGATGGCCTTAAAGCACTACAATTTTTTTCTCGACAGACGCACTGACCTTACTTTTAGCACAGGTTCTCTTCTTCGCCTTGCGGAATTGGCTCTTACTCTCAACTCTTTTGAATTCAATGGCCTATTCTTTAATCAAATTGTGGCTTTGCTATGGGCACCAAAATAGGCCCGAGTTATTCTTGCCTCTTTATGGCTCACTTTGAGTATTTGGTGCTTCAAAGTAACGATAGACGATTACCTGAGTTTTACCGTCGTTACATCGACGATGGTATTGGAGTCACAGACATGTCTGAAGTTAACCTCCGTTGATTCATTGACTATGTTGGCAATTGCCATCCTGCCATCAAATTCATTTCCCATATTTCTACCACTTCAGTTAACTTCGTTGACCTTACTGTCAATATTACTCCTTCAGGCCTTCTTCCTCTTGTGCCAGCGTCAGTTGTAGGTTATACGGCACTAGTAGTTATAATGATTTTTTTTTAGTCAGAGTTAATCCTTCATATGTTGTTGTGGTTCAAGTGCTAACTGGCCTTCCGCCAGAGATGGTAATACTTGACCTTTTGTTATTTTTTCAACCCAGGAATGTTCTTCCCTTTAAGTTTGGTGATAAGCAAACCAGTTTCAGCATAACAACGTATATCCAAAAGAAATTACTGTAAAGTTCCACAAACAGCAATGTAGAAAAATTCAATTAGAGTTTATTGATGTCATTAGACAAAAACTGTAAATTTCACAAATGATGATTGGTTATCCAAGATAGAAAATATGTAATCCAACTGAATAATATATGTATATCCAAATAGAATAATATATGTATATCCAAATATAATAATATACTGATTTGTCTACTCAAAAACTTGTCTTGTATCCTCAAAGACGAAGTTCACCTAACGCTATCTGTAAAAAATCCTCTAGTCTAAAATCATGGTATCATTGGAATCATAAATCCTGAAATCTGTCTCATATCGCCCACACCTCTTCTATTTATACTATTTCTTTTTTTTCCCGCCTTTTTACACACGACCCGTTCTTTTTTCACACGGTACAATTTCTGCACACGACTCTCTGTTTTCGACTTTTTGCACACGACTTTCTGTTATTTCGACTGTTATCACATGTGTGATCTTTTCCAACTTAACAATTGGATAAAAAAACCAGATCACACAAACATTCATTTCCCACTTTCCGCGCATAAAACCAATTCATTATTATATGGGACTGACCTATTTTTGCCCTGTCAGAGCAGTAACTGCCAACTGAACTTTGAATGATACTGAGTTTTGTGTAAAAACGTCTTATTTGTTTTTGAGGTCTGTCATTCTTATATTCTTATATGTAGCATATTATAGCACGTATAAATGCTTAGCGTTGAAGTAGTAGGGATATTGCTAGCGTGGAAGGCCAAGCGGTCACACTCTGTCTTTTATAAACCTACTGATGCTCATGGTTTCCTTTTTTACACCTCTTCTAACGCTCTCAGCTGTAAACATTATATTTCCTACTCTCAACTTCTACGCTTAAATCGGATATGTCACGATGAAGATGATTTCAGTGAACCAGCTCAAGATATGCTCGAGTTTTTTCGCCGACGTGTCTATCCTGAAAGGGTTTTATCTGATGCCCTTAATCGCATTAGTTACGTTACTAGTCAGGTTGCACGTACTGCTAAACATACTACTACATCTGACATACTCAAACTTGTCTTAACTTTCCACAATGACTGTTTGGTGGTAAACAAAATTCGGTTTCGTCATCTGCCTATTCTCCACTCTGATCCTGATACCAGAGAGTTGTTTAGTGATACCCCTTTGGTGGCATATCGTAGAGATAAGAATTTTAGAGATATTCTTGTACACAGTCGCTTGAGACAAACCAATCCTTTTCACTTTGGTACTAAACCATGTCACCGCCGCAGATGTAAGACTTGCCCTTTTGTACTGCAAACTCAGTCAGTTTCTTTTCCGAACGGTAAATTTGTCATTGGGTAGTCCTTCACGTGCGAATCCAGAAACCTGATTTATGCTATCATCTGCAAGAGGTGTGACATTACCTATATTGGTGAAACTGGAATACGTTTGGCAGATAGGTTTTGTGAGCACTTGAATGACATATATCATGGCAAACCTTTATCGGTGGTCCTTCATTTTAATAGTCCTGACCATTCAGGTAACTCTGATATTTATTTCACTGCCATCCTTTCATGTATTGGCAATGACCGAACTCGCTTCTCGTTGGAGAATCGTTTCATTTTTCAAATGGACGTTTTATCTCCTGCTGGCCTTAATGTCTAGCATCATTTTGCATAATTCTGGTGGCTTCTGTCTCAGTTTCATACTTTATTTCTAATTTCGTTATTTTCCTACCTATCTTTGTTTGTGCTTTGGTTCGTTTCGTTTCCTCAATTATCTTCTCTTAACCGTCACTAGCTCACACGTCACTTCCGTATGACGCCTTGTTTTGTCAGTCATCTTGATTTTTCTCTCTTGGATCCATCTAAGTGATTTTTTACTTGTTTTAATAGTGTTGTTCATTTCTGTCTTCGTTTCGTTGATTATTTACTTTCTTGTTTCGACATGTCTTTCTAGTTTTACGATTTTCTTGCATTATCATTGTTATCGTTTCGCTCATCACCGTTGTTTCATCTGCTTGTATCGCTCATTTGATGTTTTCCTCATCATCATAGATTTTTGTAGTACCTATATGTAGTTCTTGTCCTTGTCACGTGTTCGTAACTGTGGCTGACGAAGGGTAAATCCCGAAACATCTCTTGTTTAATGTGTACCGTACCGTTAACTAGTAAAACTGATTTCATACCATATTCCTGTTTCATCTGACTTGGATTTTACAATAATAGAAGAAGAACAGTTAGCTTCTATTTGAACTGATGGCCAGTCTTAAACTGAAATATACTGAGATACACCTGGACGCATTCTTGATTTCTGTTAAAGACCAGTATTCTGTTATTGTAAAACGAACCTTAATTATTTTGTTGCAGTTGTCTCCGTCATATTTATGTCAGTTGTCTCCGTCATATTTGTCAGTTGTCTCCGTCATATTTATGTTAGTTGTCTCCGTCATATTTATGTCAGTTGTCTCCGTCATATTTATGTCAGTTGTCTCCGTCATATTTATGTCAGTTGTCTCCGTCATATTTATGTTAGTTGTCTCCGTCATATTTATGTCAGTTGTCTCCGTCATATTTATGTCAGTTGGGATTGTCAACACTTACAACCACTGAATAAAAAAAAAGAAAGTATTGAATATGAAATAGAAGTTTTCTCAAATCAAATGCACTAAAATGTCCAAGAAATTACACAAAAGCATCAAGTCCAAGTATCGCATTAGAACCACCAGGTTTGTATGAAAAACAGTTCTTTTTTGTTTTTGTCAAAGATATGTTCTAATTATTTTAAACAATTTAAAGAAAATCGTATTTACAGTTGTTTTTTTTCTATAATACCTACAAATTAGTGTATTTAACTTAGTACATATCACTAATTTTTTATTCATGCACGAGGTCAGATAGGTGTGTCGCAAAGTTTGAAAAAAATTGAAAAGTGTGCCGTGAACACAATGTTAGAAAATTCCTTAAGGACCGAGGATTAGTTTGGAACCAGGCCGGGTGGAAGGCCGCCGATAGGACAGTATGGCGTTCTCTCTGGCAAACCTCTACACTCCAGGGTAGAAGAGGAACGACTAAGTAAGTAAGTAAGGTTTTCTTTCATTTCCCGCCGTGTCGTCTTTTAAGTGTTTCTCCTTCGCTTCATAGCCAGTGCGTGTAGATAAATTTGACTACATCGAAGGAAGGTAAAATAAAATGTAATGGAGTGAAATGACTGCAGGAGAAATAGTGATATCGTCAATATATGAATCAGAAAAAACACGCTGTAATTCTAACTCATCATGTTGTTTGGGGTTACTGGATAATGTAATACAATTTCTATATATTTTGCCGTAATTGAGTTAGGGCAGATAAATTCTTTATGTTCAAGGGAAACAATTTAATTAATAAAAACATAAAAAATTTTTTTAAAAACATTTCCTTTTTATTTAACATATGCTAAATTAAGTTTCTAAATTTTATAATACGAATAAATATAAATTAGATTCTTTAGTACATCTGGCACTTGCTATAACATTTTGCTTTTGTAGAGGCAGTATTTTTAATAACAGATTAAAGAACTGCACTTAATACACAATCTGAAGAGCTGACACTAAAGAGTGCTGTATCCTTTCATTGTCAATTTCTTATATATATAATCACTAGAACAAATTCTTCGGCGCAAAAATACGCTCTCCATCAATCTCTGGAACATACTTTATTACAAAACATCCCAGACAACGGACCTACGAGCACTGATCTTTTAACTGCGGACCTACATACATATTACACTGGAAGAAACATAGCAGTGATAGATTATAACAAGCTTGAGTAAGTTTCTGTTTGAATGTACAAGTACTTTATTTACGGTTTTTTTTTTAAACAAAATTTTGCCTCGTTTTGGCGAGGCGCGTCCCGTTCAACCCTAGTCGGTTATATTAGGGCGTATGTCCAAATATTAAAGAACTTTAGGTCTGGAGAAAGTGTTTTTCGTCCAAATACCAAGAGATGTTTAAACCGCCAGATATTAACTTCATTACTTCACAGATGTTGTGTTGTTCTAACATGAATAAGTTGATTTCTCCACTTACATAATTGAGATTGTGGCCAACATTATAAAACCGGAGAGAACCTTTTTTATGGTGTCAAGGTCTCATACAAGCAGATTATCTTATTAACACATAGTAATAAGTAAGTGACATGAACACTTCGGTCATAACTGACGAATGCGTCCCTCATGAGACATAGTAATAAGTATGTGACACGAAGCCTTCGGTCATAACTGACGAATGCGCCCCTCATGAGACATATAGAATAGGTCTAGTGTACTCCCATGCATGTCGTAGAAGGCGACTAGTATGAGGTTGTGCATTAGGCTGCAACTTTATCACGAAATCAAACTGCCACGTAAATCACTGCTACAAGAACCTTTGATGATTGGTACATGCTTCCTGTAAGGTTAGCCGCTACAAGAATCTTTGATGATTGGTACGTGCTTCCTATAAGGTTAGCCGCTACAAGAACCTTTGATGATTGGTACATGCTTCCTGTAAGGTTAGCCGCTACAAGAACCTTTGATGATTGGTACATGCTTCCTGTAAGGTTAGCCGCTACAAGAACCTTTGATGATTGTTACATGCTTCCTGTAAGGTTAGCCGCTACAAGAACCTTTGATGATTGGTACATGCTTCCTATAAGGTTAGCCGCTACAAGAACCTTTGATGATTGGTACATGCTTCCTGTAAGGTTAGCCGCTACAAGAACCTCTGATGATTGGAACATGCTTCCTGTAAGGAGACCTTTTACAAAAACCTTTAATAATTGGTACGTGGTTCCTTTAAGGATAGCCGCTAAAACAACCTTTGATGATTAGTACATGCTTCCTGTAAGGAGACTGTCGTAAATTTCGATAAGATAGGGCTGAGATATTTATGGTCCCGTCTGAGCAGAGGTGATAGGGATAGCTATGTGAGAAATGGTGTAAGAAAAAGGTTCAGTTTTACGAGTGGGGTGAGAGGGTAACAGAAAGAACAGTCTTGGATTGAGTAATTGCTCGAATCCAGCCTATCTCACGACAATTTTTAAATTAGACGCTCTCTCTCTTCTTGCACAAGTACAAGTTAAGTAACACTGACGTACACACAATTTTGTGACAGAAATACGCAGAAACGTGAAAACAAACTATGGCTAACAGATATATCTGGACAGGGGTTTGACTAACACTATTTATTAAGGTTTATTATGTTTATTATTCAATAGAAATCTCACAACATCAAGAAACAAGTATGGTTTACAGACGTAAAAAAAAGAAAATGCAATTAACCCAATAGGCCCTTACCTCTTGTAAAGGAAAATAAACCCAAAGTAGATCCCAGCAGAGGTAATTAAGCGAAAGGATAAATAGAGTAATACTAGAGTATAGGAATAGACGATAAATAGAGTAATACAAGAGTATAAGAATAGACGATAAAGCAAAGAACAAAGTCTCTAACTAGAGTATAGGAATAGACGATAAAACAAAGAACAAAGTCTCTAACTAGAGTATAGGAATAGACGATAAAGCAAAGAACAAAGTCTCGAACTAGAGTATAGGAATAGACGATAAAGCAAAGAACAAAGTCTCTAACTAGAGTATAGGAATAGACGATAAAGCAAAGAACAAAGTCTCTAACTAGAGTATAGGAATAGACGATAAAGCAAAGAACAAAGTCTCTAACTAGAGTATAGGAATATACGATAAAGCAAAGAACAAAGTCTCTAACTAGAGTATAGGAATAGACGATAAAACAAAGAACAAAGTCTCTAACTAGAGTATAGGAATAGACGATAAAGCAAAGAACAAAGTCTCTAACTAGAGTATAGGAATAGACGATAAAGCAAAGAACAAAATCTATAACTAGAGTATAGGAATAGACGATAAAGCAAAGAACAAAGTCTCTAATTAATCTATCCTGGGAAAAAAGAAATCAGTATTAGCGAACAATACAGGACAGCAGTGAGTACTGTGATGATAAAAAATTATGAAATGTTCATTATTCTTTCATACCATCTGTCAATCTGTGGCCAAATTCATTCACGCTTACCTACTCCTGTTGAAAAGTAACATCAGTGTATATGTAACTTAGTCCAGGATAGTGCTTGATCAAGTGGGCCCAAGTTCCTCAAAAAAATGATTGATGTTCCTAATGGGGAACGCCCGCTTAGATAGTGTTTATAAGCTATGATAAGGTACACATCAGGTAATTCATGTAGAAGTTATAAGAACGCGATCAAGTGTTCACAGTGGACCGTACACAGCAGTCCTGTTAATTAAAGAAAAAAATGTCTGGTGAGTAGACTGGTAGAACCCAGTAAGAATAGGGAAAGAATCTCCCATCTGCTTTTATCTCTCTCTGTGTTGAGTGCCGGTTATGGACCCAAGTATTTTTTTCCTGGATAAATCAACTAGAGAAAATAATAACCACGATAGTCAGTATTCTGGAACCAGTGTTATATAGATATTTAGCCACCACAGGCTGATAATATTTGATGTAAACAATCTGGGTAATTTCTTTTCCCGTTATGATTTATTCTTGAACAGAAGTTTATATGTGGGAACTCTCTCTCTCTCTCTCTCTCTCTCTCCCTCTCTCTCTGGAAGAGACAATAGGACCATACAGGTCAAAATCTAAGACCCGATAATATTTTTAGAAGGTTTCTGGAGCCATACAGACCGTTAGATTGCTAGATTTATCCGCCTATATTATAATGGAAGAGAATACAACGTTTTAACAATATTATCAATATCCTAATCTAACACACGTTTTAGGTATGAAATGCTAAACACTCTATTATTATTAAATTAAATTTAAAACCCACACGAGTCTAGCTAATCTCATCGCTTTTAACACAAGTTCTGAACACTAGTCACTTAGAATTTACACATGATGGAATAGAAATAAATTGCGTTCTCTAAATTATCCACCGCCTAACGTCTATTAATTTATTTAAAGTATCTCTTACTTGGGAACAAGGGAATAATAAATTAACGTTTACAGCGGGTGAAATTTGCAATACGTTATTTAATTAACACAGAAAGAACCCAGTGAAATATAATGGAAACACTTTAACAATTAAATCACTAAAAATTCTATTATATATATTAACGCTGCACAGAAAAAAATGAATTAATTTTAAAAAAAAAATAAACTTTTGCCTCGTTTGGCGAGGCGCGGCCCGTTCAACCTAGTCGGTTGTATTAGGGCGCATGTCCAAATATAAAAGACCCGTAGGTCTGGGGTTTTTAATTTAAATGAATTAATCTCCACGCATATATATGTGATCCAAATAATGGCTCTTTATAATGCGAGTTAGGTACTTTCTTTAAAATCTCTGGCGCTACTAATAACAGAATTTTAAGAGATGTCTATATATATGAAATGGGAAAAAGATCGCCATCTCGTGTTAGATTTAGCACGTCTGCCGTATTTTGGGCAAAACTGTGGTCGTTTCGTGAATGAAAAACTATTTTCACGCGTTCGCCGACCGCAATTTTATTTCGCTAGCGGCGAGCGAATTTAAAGTCCCTTCACTTGGTGAGCAAATTGCGTCCCTTGGAGCGCGAACAAGGGGAGGCAGTCGGTAACAGTGGTTATCGCCACTTTCTGCTTTCGCTTACTTCCCACTTTATTCTGCAATTACTGGCCCGTTCACTTTTAGGAAACTGCAAAACCCATTTCCTCGCCCCCGCCCGCCCCCCCCCCCCCCGTGTTTCAGGGATAAGGCGCTGACGTGATGACGTAATCTGACAGCCGGCAGACCCTTTTTGCCCTTCCCCTTTTGAAGGAAAGACAGTTTGAGATATGAGTAGCTGAATAATAGCGCTTGAAACAAACCTAGGAAGGCGTGGCTAAATTAGGAATCAGACAGATGGCGAAAGGCATGGCTTTTTGCGTGATAATCAGTGCATGCTAATTAAGGAAGCGGGTGGGAAAACACGTTGATCGATTTGATAGAAAAAGTGTGAGGGGTGTCGGTGAAAGCAAAGTGGTCCGATCAATGTGCTCGATTTTCATCTGTGACAGTTCGTCCCCGCTTGAAGACATGACACCATTTTTCATGTTTCCTTTATGACAATAGTGCTCTCTTGATCAGTAGCTTGCAGGTGATTGTTGTGTTCAGTTTCATCCTCTTCTTCCGTGGTCCAATTTCGACTCATGAAATTTGCTCCGACATATATTTGCTTGCTGAGACGACTGTTTCTGCCATTTCTTGAAAAATTTCTGCGAATTGCGAGGTCGGCGTCTGTAGTCTAATGGATATGAACGCAGTTTCATAATCCAGATATACCAGGTTCGAAACCTGCTGCAGGCGGTTTGGTAGCAGATCGCTTTGTGTGGATTTTTAACAATGGTATAAGCGTCGTACCGTTCAGAAAGCAATAGCAAACTACTGAATGAAGAAATTGCCTAGAAAAATCACAAACAGCCAAAAAAAGCTGGGGTTGATTGCAACGTCCTGTACAGGATAAGCAACTAACTTTATCTGGTGTGGCTATATGATTTTCAAGAAAAAGTGAATGTCGACTTTTATAGAAGAACTTCAAATATGCTCTCTCACCCTCTCACTTGTAAGTTTCAGAAGGGTGTACATACAATTATTTATGCATGAGATGAATTTTGTTGCTAGAAACAGTTAATGAGACCTGCCGACCAGTTCGTCGAGGAAGATATTTAAGTAACAAATAAAGTATGGAATGCTAATAAAGAGCATTAGTAAATGAGGAAATAAGAGCAGGTTTTGGGAAGACTAAGGAAGTCTACAGGAGAAAAGAATAAGTTAAAGAGGAATACGGGAGTTACAAGACATAGAATTCATGTATGAGTTAACCTGTAGTACAACGACCCAGTAAAGGCCGATATGCGAACTCTATCATTTGAATAACTCATTATACGTGTTGTTTTATTAATTTATTAAACGTTTTTGAAGGATCAGAGTGAATTTGATTCCATCTTTATGAGTTGCTGATTGTATGCCATGTACATTTAAACTACCACTATACGAAGTCACATCAAAGAAGGAACTGAACGTACCTGAAGTATACAATAAAAGGATTAGAGTATCAACCAGGAATTTACACCTCTGGCTAATATGGCCAGTAATGATATCAACTAAATAACTTGGAAGATAAAAGAAAGAAGATAAAAAGAGAAGTTGTAAACTTAAATCATATCACTGGGCCTGCCATCTGCCACGTAGTGAGATAACACACAGTAACCAGTAACAGCAGCGTGGTTACAACCTTTTAGGACCCCTAGAAAGACTAAACGAAGGCACAGGTTTGTCCTGACCTTAGTCGACACATGCACTTTGTGGGCAGAAGCTATACCGCTAACATGCACGGATTCCAAGCATGTCGCAGAAGCCCTGGTGCAGATATTTACACGGTTGGGATTCCCTCAACAAGTTTTGATGGATAACAGATCCCAATACCGTAACCTGTTAATGGAGGAGATCATTAAGATCTTGAGGAACCAGCACATCTACACAAGCCCCTATAATCCGGCCGGAAGTGGGTTATTAAAACGTGTCAAAGGAAGCCTCGCCATGATGTTACGAAAGCTGCGACAAGAGAAACCTGAAGATTAGGACCTATTTATTCCTGCAGCCTTATTCGCCTACAGGGAAGTTCCTCAGGCCTCTACAGGATTTCCACCAGCTACACTTTTATTCGGCAGAACTATTAATGGGCCGAAAGAAGCCTTACTTCGGTCCCTGACAGACCAAAAAGCTGACGAGACAGTCGTCTTAGCAAGCAAATATATGTCGGAGCAAATTTCATTAAACGAAATTGGACCACGGAAGAAGAGGATTGTTACTGTGTAAATTTCTTCTATTACTGGGTGATTGTTTCTTTTGGGCTGTCACTTCTGTTCAGTGTAGATTGTGCTGCAAGCTGCTACTGTTGTTGTTGTTAATGTCGGGCTTACAGCAGTGGCGGACAGTTGTATAATATGCAATGAGCGAATGTCGGGAATTCTTAAATTATGTAAGTCTCTGGTACCACCCACACAACAGTAACGTAAGTCAGGAATAGACCAACAGGTAAGACGAGTTCGTATCCAACTCATACACAGTTTATTTATCACAGTAACATAGACATCACAGGTAGTACATTGTCACAGGTTACTACAGCGTACAAAATCCATGGCAAATAGGTTGCAGAACATAGCAAATATCCAGAAATTGGTTGCATACACAGCAACTCTCAGTACAGCAAATATCCATAAATTAGTTGCATACACAGCAACTCACGGTACAGCAAATATCCATAGAAAAAACATCCATCAAAGGAAAAAGGATTGCATACATAGCAATTCGTCATAAATAATGTGAGTTGATGTAATCCATGGCATTTGAATACAATCTTGAAAAAACTCTTCCCTTCAATAACATACTCTTGTCACACTAGCGGGACAAACAACCAACTCGAAGCCCTGCCAGATACTTAATGACTGAGATTATAGTTTCTCAGTACAACTCAGTAAAGTCGCTCATGCGCGAACTTACTGCTTCACATGTGAGCTCAGCTCATCCGTCTCTTCCCCTACTACTAAGAACATAAGAACAGTTTCTTTATTTAAAAAAAAAAAAACTAACACAGACTCAGTTGAGCTATGTTCCAAAATAATCGTAAACAATGTACCCAAATAAAAAAAAAATCTATCTCATGACTTTAAACGTGCTTACTAACAAAATTCAGCCACGTACATAATAATCCCTAACACTTAACTCCCCCTCAGAATCATGACTTAACAAGGATGAAACTGAACATAACAATCACCTGCAAGCTACTGATAAAGAGCGCTCTATTGTCATAAAGGAAACATGAAAAATGGTTTCATGTCTTCAAGCGGGGACGAACTGTCACAGATGAAAATCGAGCACATTGATCGGTCCACTTTGCTCTCACCGGCATCCCTCACACTTTTTCAATCAAATCGACAAACGTGTTTTCCCACCCGCTTCCTTAATTAGCATGCACTGATTATCAGGCAAAAAGCCATGCCTTTCGCCATCTGTCTGATTCCTAATTTAGCCACGCCTACCTAGGTTTGTTTCAAGAGCTATTATTCAGCTATTCATATCTCAAACTGTCTTTCCTTCAAAAAGGGAAGGGCAAAAAGGGTCTGCCGGGTGTCAGATTACGTCATCACGTCAGCGCCTTATCCCTGAAACACGGGGGGGGGGGGGAAGCGGGCGGGAGCGAGGAAATGGGTTTTGCAGTTTCCTAAAAGTGAACGGGCCA
The DNA here is from genome assembly GCA_024509875.1 of Oreohelix idahoensis. Classification (NCBI taxonomy): domain Eukaryota; kingdom Metazoa; phylum Mollusca; class Gastropoda; order Stylommatophora; family Oreohelicidae; genus Oreohelix; species Oreohelix idahoensis. Next base: position 75,437 of record JAMPIV010019000.1, read on the forward strand.
GTAATTGCAGAATAAAGTGGGAAGTAAGCGAAAGCAGAAAGTGGCAATAACCACTGTTACCGACTGCCTCCCCTTGTTTGCGCTCCAAGGGATGCAATTTGCTCACCAAGTGAAGAGACTTTAAATTCGCTCGCCGCTAGCGAAATAAAGTTGCGGTCGGCGAACGCGTGAAAATAGTTTTTCATTCACGAAACGACCACAGTTTTGCCCAAAATACGGCAGACGTGCTAAATCTAACACGAGATGGCGATCTTTTTCCCATTTCATATATATAGACATCTCTTAAAATTCTGTTATCAGTAGCGCCAGAGATTTTGAAGAAAGCACATAACTCGCATTATAAAGAGCCATTATTTGGATCACTTATATATGAGTGAAGATAAATTCTTTTTTTTTTCTGTGCTGCGTTAATATATATATATATATATATATATATATATATATATATATATATATATATATATATATATATATATATATATATTAGAATTTTTAGTGATTTAATTGTTAAAGTGTTTCCATTATATTTCACTGGGTTCTTTCTGTGTTTATTAAATAACGTATTGCAAATTTCACCCGCTGTAAACGTAAATTTATTACTCGCTTGTTCCCAAGTAAGAGATACTTTACATAAATTAATAGACGTTAGGCGGTGGATAATTTAGAGAACGCAATTTATTTCTATTCCATCATGTGTAAATTCTAAGTGACTAGTTTTCATATCTTGTGTTAAAAGCAATGAGATTAGCTAGACTCGTGTGGGTTTAAAATTTAATAATAATGGAGTGTTTAACATTTCATAACTAAAACGTGTGTTAGATTAGGATATTGATAATATTGTTAAAACGTTGTATTCTCTTCCATTATAATATAGGCGGATCAGCCCTGCGATCTAGCTGTCTGTATAGCTCCATAAACATTCTAAAAATATTATCGGATCTTAGATTTTGTCCTGTGCAGTCCTATTGTCTTTTTCAGAGAGAGAGAGTTCCCACATATAAACTTTTGTTCAAGAATAAATCATAACGGGAAAAGATATTACCCAGATCGTTTACGTCAAATATTATCAGCCTGTGGTGGCTAAACATTTATATAACACTGGTTCCAGAATAATGACTATCGTGCTTATTATTTTCTCTAGTGGATTTATCGAGAAAAAAGAATACTTGGGTCCATAACCGGCACTCAACCCAGAGAGAGATAAAAGCAGATAGGAGATTCTTTCCCTATATTTATTGGGTTCTACCAGTCTACCCACCAGACAATATTTTCTTTAAATAACAAGACTGCTGTGTACGGTCCACTTTGAATACTTGATCGCGTTCTTATAACTTCTACATGAACTACCTGACGTGTACCTTATCATAGCTTATAAACACTATCTAAGCGGTCGTTCCCCATTAGGAACGTCAATCATTGTTTTGAGAAACTGTTGCCCACTTGGGCAAGCACCATCCTGGACTATGTTACATATACACTGATGTTATTTTTCAACAGGAGTAGGTAAGCGTGAATGAATTTGGCCACAGATTGACAGATGGTATGAAAGAATAATGAACATTTCATATTTTTTTTATCATCACAGTACTCACTGCTGTCCTGTCTTGTTCGCTAATACTGATTTCTTTTTTCCCAGGATAGATTAATTAGAGACTTTGTTCCTTGCTTTATCGTCTATTTCTATACTCTAGTTAGAGACTTTGTTCTTTGCTTTATCGTCTATTCCTATACTCTAGTTAGGGACTTTGTTCTTTGCTTTATCGCTTATTCCTATACTCTAGTTAGAGACTTTGTTCTTTGCTTTATCGTTTATTCCTATGGTCTAGTTAGAGACTTTGTTCTTTGCTTTATCGTCTATTCCTATACTCTAGTTAGAGACTTTGTTCTTTGCTTTATCGTCTATTCCTATACTCTAGTTAGAGACTTTGTTCTTTGCTTTATCGTCTATTCCTATACTCTAGTATTACTCTATTTATCGTCCATTCCTATACTCTGGTATTACTCTATTTATCCTTTCGGTTAATTACCTCTGCTGGGATCTACTTTAGGGGTTTTTTTCCTTTACAAGAGGGGAGGGCCTATTGGGTAAATTGCATTTTCTTTTTTTTTACGTCTGTAACCCATACTTGTTTCTTGATGTTGTGAGATTTCTATTGAATAATAAACATAATAAACCTTAATAGATAGTGTTGGTCAAACCCCTGTCCAGATATATATTGTTTTCACGTCTGTGCGTATTTCTGTCAAAAAAATTGTGTGTGCGTGAGTGTTGCGTAACTTGTACCTGTGCAGGAAGACACTGAGCGTCTAATTTAAATATTGTCGTGAGATAGACTGGATTCGAGCAATTACTCAATCCAAGACTGTTCTTTCTCTTACCCTCTCACCCCCCTCGTAAAACTGAACGTTTTTCTTACACCTTTTCTCACATAGCTATCACTATCACCTCTGCTCAGACGGGACCATAAATATCTCAGCCCTATCTTATCAAAATTTACGACAGTCTCCTTACAGGAAGCATGTACCAATCATCAAATGTTGTTTTAGCGGCTATCCTTACAGGAACCACGTACCAATTATTAAAGGTTTTTGTAACTGGTCTCCTTACAGGAAGCATGTTCCAATCATCAAAGGTTCTTGTAGCGGCTAACCTTACAGGAAGCATGTACCAATCATCAAAGGTTCTTGTAGCGCTAACCTTACAGGAAGCATGTACCAATCATCAAAGGTTCTTGTAGCGGCTAACCTTACAGGAAGCATGTACCAGTCATCAAAGGTTTTTGTAGCGGCTAACCTTACAGGAAGCATGTACCAATGATCTAAGGTTCTTATAGCGGCTAACCTTACAGGAAGCGTGTACCAATCATCGAAGGTTCTTGTAGCGACTAACCTTACAGGAAGCATGTACCAATCATCAAAGGTTCTTTTACCGGCTAACGTTACAGGAAGCGTGTACCAATCATCAAAGGTTCTTGTAGCGGTTTACCTTACAGGAAGCATGTACCAATCATCAAAGGTTCTTATAGCGGCTAACCTTACAGGAAGCATGTACCAATCATCAAAGGTTCTTGTAGCGGCTAACCTTACAGGAAGCATGTACCAATCATCAAAGGTTCTTGTAGCGGCTAACCTTACAGGAAGCATGTACCAATCATCAAAGGTTCTTGTAGCGGCTAACCTTTCAGGAAGCATGTACCAATCATCAAAGGTTCTTGTAGCGGCTAACATTACCGGATGCATGTACCAATCATTAAAGGTTCTTGTAGCGGCTAACCTTACAGGAAGCATGTACCAATCATCAAACGTTCTTGTAGCAGCTAACCTTACAGGAAGCATGTACCAATCATCAAAGGTTCTTGTAGCAGCTAACCTTACAGGAAGCATATACCAATCATCAAAGGTTCTTGTAGCGGCTAACCTTACAGGAAGCATGTACCAATCATCAACGGTTCTTGTAGCGGCTAACCTTACAGGAAGCATGTACCAATCATCAAAGGTTCTTGTAGCAGCTAACCTTACAGGAAGCATGTACCAATCATCAAAGGTTCTTGTAGGGGCTAACCTTACAGGAAGCATGTACCAGTCATCAAAGGTTCTTGTAGCGGCTAACCTTACAGGAAGCATATACCAATCATCAAAGGTTCTTGTAGCGGCTAACCTTACAGGAAGCCTGTTCCAATCATCAAAGGTTCTTGTAGCAGCTAACCTTACATGAATCATGTACCAATCATCAAAGGTTCTTGTAGCGGCTAACCTTACAGGAACCATGTACCAATCATCAAAGGTTCTTGTAGCGGCTCACCTTACAGGAAGCATGTACCAGTCATCAAAGGTTCTTGTAGCTTCTAACCTTACAGGAAGCATGTACCAATCATCAAAGGTTCTTGTAGCAGCTAACCTTACAGGAATCATGTACCAATCATCAAAGGTTCTTGTAGCAGCTAACCTTACAGGAAGCATGTACCAATCATCAAAGGTTCTTGTAGCGGCTAACCATACAGGAATCATGTACCAATCATCAAAGTTTCTTGTAGCAGCTAACCTTACAGGAAGCATGTACCAATCATCAAAGGTTCTTGTAGCAGCTAAACTTACAGGAATCATGTACCAATCATCAAAGGTTCTTGTAGCAGCTAACCTTACAGGAAGCATGTACCATTATCAAAGGTTTTTGTAGCGGCTAACCATACAGGAATCATGTACCAATCATCAAAGGTTCTTGTAGCAGCTAACCATACAGGAATCATGTACCAATCATCAAAGGTTCTTGTAGCGACTAACCATACAGGAAGCATGTACCAATCATCAAAGGTTCTTGTAGCAGCTAACCATACAGGAATCATGTACCAATTATCAAAGGTTCTTGTAGCAGCTAACCTTACAGGAAGCATGTATCAATCATCAAAGGTTCTTGTAGCAGCTAACCTTACAGGAAGCATATACCAATCATCAAAGGTTCTTGTAGCGGCTAACCTTACAGGAAGCATGTACCAATCATCAACGGTTCTTGTAGCGGCTAACCTTACAGGAAGTCTGTACCAATCATCAAAGGTTCTTGTAGCAGCTAACCTTACAGGAATCATGTACCAATCATCAAAGGTTCTTGTAGCAGCTAACCTTACAGGAATCATGTACCAATCATCAAAGGTTCTTGTAGCAGCTAACCTTACAGGAAGCATGTACCAATCATCAAAAGTTCTTGTAGCGGCTAACCATACAGAAGTCATGTACCAATCATCAAAGGTTCTTGTAGCAGCTAACCTTACAGGAAGCATGTACCAATCATCAAAGGTTCTTGTAGCAGCTAACCTTACAGGAATAATGTACCAATCATCAAAGGTTCTTGTAGCAGCTAACCATACAGGAATCATGTACCACTCATCAAAGGTTCTTGTAGCAGCTAACCATACACGAATCATGTACCAATCATCAACGGTTCTTGTAGCGACTAACCATACAGGAAGCATGTATCAATCATTAAAGGTTCTTGTAGCAGCTAACCATACAGGAATCATGTACCAATTATCAAAGGTTCTTGTAGCAGCTAACCTTACAGGAATCATGTACCAATCATCAAAGGTTCTTGTAGCGGCTAACCTTACAGGAAGCATGTACCAATCATCAAAGGTTCTTGTAGCGGCTAACCTTACAGGAAGCATGTACCAATCATCAAAGGTTCTTGTAGCGGCTAACCTTACAGGAAGCTTGTACCAATCATCAAAGGTTCTTGTATCACGTGATTTACGTGTCAGTTTGTTTTTCGTGATGAAGCTGCAGCCTCATGCACAACCTAATACATGCCGCCTTCTACGACATGCATGGGAGTACACTAGACCTATTCTATATGTCACATGAGGGGCGCATTCGTCAGTTATGACCGAAGTGTTCATGTCACTTACTTATTACTATGTGTTATTCATTTAATGTACGTAAACTAATAAGATAATCTGCTTGTATGAGACACTGACACCATAAAAAAGGTTCTCCCCGGTTTTATAATGTTGGCCACAATCTCAATTATGTAAGTGGAGAAATCAACTTATTCATGTTAGAACAACACAACATCTGTGAAGTAATGAAGTTAATATCTGGCGGTTTAAACATCTCTTGGTATTTGGACGATCTCGTACTTGTTACGAAAAACACTTTCTCCAGACCTAAAGTTCTTTAATATTTGGACATACGCCCTAATATAACCGACTAGGGTTGAACGGGACGCGCCTCGCCAAAACGAGGCAAAATATTGTTTAAAAAAAAACGTAAATAAAGTACTTGTACATTCAAACAGAAACTTACTTAAGCTTGTTATAATCTGTCACTGCTATGTTTCTTCCAGTGTAATATGTATGTAGGTCCGCAGTTAAAAGATCAGTGCTCGTAGGTCCGTTGTCTGGGATGTTTTGTAATAAAGTATGTTCCAGAGATTGACGAAGAGCGTATTTTTGCGCTGAAGAATTGTTCTCAGTACATTCCATTCAGAAACAACTAGCATTAAAAGGATACCGACCATTTTAGTGTCAGCTCTTCAGATAGTGTATTAAGTGCAGTTCTTTAATTTATTATTTAAAATGCAGTCGCTGAAAAAGCAAAATCTTATAGCAAGTGCCAGATGTACTAAAGAATCTAATTTATATTTATTTGTCTTATAAAATTTAAAAAGTTAATTAAGCATATGTAAAACAAAAAGGAAAAGTTTTGAAATATTTTTAAAGTGTTTATTAATTAAATTGTTTCCCTTGAACTTAAAGAAGTTATCTACCCTAACTCAATTACGGCAAACTATACAGAAATTATATTACATTATCCAGTAACCCCAAACAACATGACGAGTTAGAATTACAGCGTGTTATTTCTGGTTCTAAGAAAAATTCACCGAATCTTTTGGCCGAATACCATCACTAACCAAGATCTGCTTACTCGTAGCAAGTAAGAGGACATGCACACCATCATAGCTGGCAGACGCTGGAGCTGGGTTGGTCATGTCCTCAGAAGAGACCCCGATGCCATCACAAGAACATCTATGCTTTGGACCCCTGAAGGAAAACGAAAGAGAGGCCGACCAAAAACAACCTGGCGGAGTACTGTGGAGGCTGAGATGCAGGGGATGAACCAGAGTTGGGGCACTGTACAAAGGATGGCCACCGACCGAGCAAAGTGGAATCAATTTGTTGTTGCCCTACAAGACGCCACTAGGCGTGATGGCCACTGACTGCTTTGACGGTCGGCGGCTAAGGATCAAAGAAGAAGAAGAAGAGATTTATGGTTCATGTAAAGTTATGATATCACTATTTCTCCTGCAGTCATTTCACTCCTTTACATTCTATTTTACCTTCCTTCAATGTAGTCAAATTTATCTACACGCACTGGCTATGAAGCCAAGGAGAAACACTTAAAAAACGACACGGCGGGAAATAAAAGAAAACCTTACTTACTTACTTAGTCGTTCCCTCTTCTACCCTGGAGTGTAGAGGTTTGCCAGAGAGAACGCCATACTGTCCTATCGGCGGCCTTCCACCCGGACTGGTTCCAAACTAATCCTCGGTCCTTAAGGAATTTTCTAACATTGTGTTCACGGCACACTTTTTAATTTTCTCAAACTTTGCGGCACACCTATCTGGCCTCGTGCATGAATAAAAAATTAGTGATATGTACTAAGTTAAATACACTAATTTGTAGGTATTATAGAAAAAAGACAACTGTAAATTCGATTTTCTTTAAATTGTTTAAAATAATTAGAACATATCTTTGACAAAAACAAAAACAGCAAAGAACTGTTTTTCATACAAACCTGGTGGTTCTAATGCGATACTTGGGCTTGATGCTTTTGAGTAATTTCTTGGACATTTTAGTGCATTTGAGTTAAGCAGTAATATTGGATATTTTGCTCCAATGCTTCCTAATGCTCCATAATGAGGGTAGAATGTTTATATAAATTAAAAAATAATATGGTATGAAATCAGTTTTACAAGTTAACGGTACGGTACACATTAAACAAGGGACGTTTCGGGTTTTACCCTTCGTCAACCACAGTTACGAACAAGTGACAAGGACAAGAACTACATATAGGTACTACAAAAAACTATGATGATGAGGAAAACATCAAATGAGCAATACAATCTGATGGAACGGCGATGAGCGAAACGATAACAATAATAATGCAAGAAAATCGTAAAACTAGAAAGACATGTCGAAACAAGAAAGTAATTAATCAACGAAACGAAGACAGAAATGAACAACTCTATTAAAACAAGTAAAAAATCACTTAGCTGGATCCAAGAGAGAAAAATCAAGATGACTGACAAAACAAGGCGTCATACGGAAGTGACGTGTGAGTTAGTGACGGCTAAGAGAAGATAATTGAGGAAAAGAAACGAACCAAAGCACAAACAAAGATAGGTAGGAAAATAACGACAGAAGAAATAAAGTATGAAACAGAGACAGAAGCAACCAGAATTATGCAAAATGATGCTAGACATTAAGGCCAGCAGGAGATAAAACGCACATTTGAAAAATGAAACGATTCTCCAACGAGAAGCGAGTTCGGTCATCGCCGATACATGAAAGGAGGGCAGTGACATAAATATCAGAGTTACCTGAATGGTCAGGACTATTGAAATGAAGGGCCACCGGTAAAGGTTTGCCATGATAGACGTCATTCAAGTGCTCACGAAACCTATCTGCCACACGTCTGCCAGTTTCACCAATATAGGTAATGTCACACCTCTTGCAGATGATAGCATAAATCAGATTCTGGATTCGCACGTGAAAGACTACCCAATGACAAATTTACCGTTCAGAAAAGAAACTGACTGAGTTTGCAGTACAAAAGAGCAGGTCGTACATCTGCGGCGTTGGCATGGTTTAGTACCAAAGTGAAAAGGATTGGTTTGTCTCAAGCGACTGTGTACAAGAATATCCCTAAAATTCTTATCCCTACGATATGCCACCAAAGGGGTATCATGAAACAACTCTCTGGTATCAGGATCAGAGTAGAGAATAGGCAGATGACGAAACAGAATTTTGTTCACCGCCAAACAGTGATTGTGGAAAGTTAAGACAAGTTTGAGTCTGTCAGATGTAGTAGTATGTTTAGCAGTAAGTGCAACCTGACTAGTAACGTGACTAATGCGATTAAGGGCATCAGATAAAACCCTTTCAGGATAGTGACGTCGGCGAAAAAACTCGAGCATATCTTGAGCTGGTTCACTGAAATCATCTTCATTGTGACATATCCGACGTAAGCGTAGAAGTTGAGAGTAGGGAATATAATGTTTACAGCTGAGAGGGTTAGAAGAGGTGTAAAGAAGGAAACCATGAGCATCAGTATGTTTATAAAAGACAGAGTGTGACCGCTTTGCCTTCCACGCTAGCATTATCCCTACTACTTCCACGCTAAGCATTTATACGTGCTATAATATGCTACATATAAGAATATAAAAATGACAGACCTTAAAAGCAAATAAGACGTTTTTACACAAAACGCAGTATCATTCAAAGTTCAGTTGGCAGTTACTGCTCTGACAAAGCAAACGTAGGTCAGTCCCAGAAAATAATGAATGGGTTTTATGCGCGGAAAGTTGGAAATGAATGTTTGTGTGATCTGGTTTTTTTTTATCTAATTGTTAAGTTGGAAAAGATCAAACATGTGAAAAAAGTCGAAATAACAGAAAGTCGTGTGCAAAATGTCGAAAACAGAGAAGTATAAATAGAAGAGGTGTGGGCGATAAGAGAGAGATTTCAGGATTTATGATTCCAATGATACCATGATTTTAGAGTAGAGGATTTTTTTCCAGATAGCGTTAGGTGAACTTCGTCTTTGAGGATACCAAGACAAGTTTTTGAGAAGACAAATCAGTATATTATTCTATTTGGATATACATATATTATTCTATTTGGATATACATATATTATTCAGTTGATTACATATTTTCCATCTTGGATAACAAATCATTATTTGTGAAATTTACAGTGTTTGTATAATGACATCAATAAACTCTAATTGAATTTTTCTACATTGCTTTTTGTGGAACTTTACAGTAATTTCTTTTGGATATACGTTGTTATGCTGAAACTGGTTTGCATATCACTAAACTTTAAGGGAAGAACATTCCTGGGTTGAAAAAATAACAAAAGGTCAAGTATTACCATCTCTGGCGGAAGGCCAGTTAGCACTTGAACCCACGCCTGCCGCTTCGCCGCTCGCCCATCGCCACAGGACTTGTTGTGAGTGGATGGATGAGTGGATGAGTAGATGAAAGAGTGACTTGCGCAGTGATTTGGTTTAAAGTGAGGAAGAGTTGCGCAATTCGTCGACCTCACTCTCTCGCCTGGGTCCATCTTAATCCAGTGGCAAGACAAGTCAAGACGACTGGAGATGAAGTCAGGTGCACTTGAACCACAACAACATATGAAGGATTAACTCTGACTAAATAAAATCAATATAACTACTAGTGCCGTATAACCTACAACTGACGCTGGCACACGAGGAAGTAAGGCCTGTAAGAGTGATTATGACAGTAAGGTAAACGAAGTTAACTGAAGTGGTAGAAATATGAGAAATGAATTTGTTGGCAGGATGGAAATTGCCAACATAGTTAATGAATCAACGGAGGTTAACTTCAGACATGTCTGTGACTCCAAAACCATCGTCGATATAACGACGGTAAAACTCAGATAATGGTCTATCGTAACTTTGAAGCACCAAATACTCAAAGTGAGCCATGAAGAGGCAAGCATAACTCGGGCCCATTTTGGTGCCCAAAGCAAAGCCACAATTTGATTAAAGAATAGGCCATTGGATTCAAAAGAGTTGACGAGAGTAAGAACCAATTCCGCAAGGCGAAGAAGATAACCTGTGCTAAAAGTAAGGTCAGTGCGTCTGTCGAGAAAAAATTGTAGTGCTTTAAGGCCATCAGAATGAGGAATGGAAGTATAAAGCGAACAAACATCCAGAAGGAAAAGACGGTAAGTGTGGTCAGGTGTAAATTGGATGGAATCAAAGGTAGTGATAGCATGGGTAGTGTCCTTCAAATAAGAAGGTAGGTTGGCCACCAAGGGTTTTAAAATACTATCCAGGAAATCAGAGATCCGTTCAGTGGGACAAGAGCAGGCTGAAACAATAGGTCGACCCGGATTGTCAATCTTATGAACCTTAAGAATCATGTAGAAGGAAGGTTTACCTAGACTACTATCAACAATATGGAGAGACAAAGCACTAGAAAAAAAGGAGGTTTTTCTCGGATGAGATCACGAATTGTAGCATGAACAGTAAGATTATTGCGGACTGTGACATCACCAGAACTAGGTGAGTAAAAGATGGAGTTACCGGGCTGTGAGACTCCTTCTTGAATATACCTTTTGCCAAACTACCACTGCATCACCTTTATCGGCAGGTTTGATGATAATGTCATCCAGATTTTTAAGGGATGACAATGGCCGCCACTCAGAAGTAGTCAGGTTAGATCGACGTAAATGGGGTAGAGAAAGTTGATTATTATTATGCATAGTGTTAGCAATATATAAGTCGAGAGCAGCAGAGGCACCTGGAGCAGGAGTCCAGTCTGACTTAGGTTTGTCAAAATAACGAATGATATCCCCGTCTGGCTTAGAATCATTACCCTTCCTATGGTAATATTGAAGACGCATGCGACGATGGAAGCGGTAGACATCTTGGAGCATGGAATATTTACCAAATGTCGAGCGAAGTTTATTATAATGTTTTTTTTAAACTAGTGTGAACATATAACGAAAACCCTCCCTAGCTCTATTTAACCAGATTAATATGCTTTTTAAATACTATTTTATTTTTAATTTATGTTTTTTAATGACAGTAGCTTATCAATAAATGTAAAGGTGTTTTCATTTCGTCCTTGCAAGATGGTATTCACGTTGTTTAGGCGCCTAAATATTTCTGCCAGGTATGATAGCTTGGCACACCAAAGTTCACTGCTGAGATTTTTTGTAAAATGTTATGTTTCCTTCTGACTGAACCAAAAAAAGAACAAAATAAAAATCATTTCGTTCCTTAATTCATTCACCCGGGCTAACACTGTTTCCCTTGATAACTATCTCACTTCTGTGTATATGTGACCGCATGGCCTTCCACGCTAGCATTATCTCTACTACTTCCACGCTAAGCATTTATACGTGCTATAATATGCTACATATCAGAAAGACTGACCTCAAAAGCAAATAAGACGTTTTTAATCAAAACTTAGTATCATTGTAGTTCAGTTGGCAGTCACTGCTCTGAGAAGGCAAACGTAGGTCAGTCCCATATAATAATAATGAATGGGTTTTATGCGCGGAAAATGGGAAATGAATGTTTGTGTGATCTAATTTTTTTTTTAAATCCAATTGTTAAGTTGGAAAAGATCACACATGTGAAAAAAGTCGAAATAACAGAAAGTCGTGTGTAAAATGTCGAAAACAGAGAGACGTGTGCAGAAATTGTAGCGTGTGGAAAAAAGAATGGGACGTGTGGAAAAAGGCGGGACAAAAGAAGGAACAGTATAAAAAGGAGAGATGTGGGCGATAAGACGATTTCTGGATTTATGATTCCAAGGATTCCATGATTTTAGACTGGGAAGGCAAACCCGGTCCCTAAAAAATGCCGTGCTGAAGTCGGATGTGTCGACCGAAAGGTGCAGATATCACAGTTTAGGCGTAAACAGACACAACGCTACCACCGTCCTTGTCAGGGCGAACTAGGAAGAAGAAGACTAGAGGATTTTTTTAGATAGCGTTTGGTGAACTTCGTCTTTGAGGATATCAAGACAAGTTTTTTTTTTGAGTAGACAAGTGTGTGTATTATTTAGTTGGATTATGTATTTTTCATTTTGGATAAACAACCATCATTTTGTGAAATTTACATTATTTGTCTAATGACATCAATAAGCGTTAATATAATTTTCTACTCAATTGCTTTTTGTGGAAATTTACAGTAATTTCTTTTGGATCTACGTTGTTGTGCTGAAACTGTTTTGCTTATTACCAAACTTAAAGGGAAGAACAAACCTGGAAAGAAGAAGAAAAATGAGTAAAGGTCAAGTATTACCATCTCTGTCGTAAGGTCAGTTAGCACTTGAACCATAACAACATATGAAGGATTAACTCTAATTGAATATAACAATCAATATAACTAATTGATGCCTTAACCTGCCCTGCCACATAACATACTAATTGGCGCCGTGACCTGCGCACAAGTAACTGCCCTGCTACATATACAATTAAACATATTGCGAATCCATAATTTTACAAAGTTGTTTAAAGAGTAAGGTGCAGCTTGTTCCCATGAGTGTCAGGGAGAGTCTACAAAGTTGGTCCCTTGTCTTAAAGCTTAGACCACTGTTCTCCTCTTGTTCCAGAGATAGTACCCTTCAACTGGTACCACCACCAACAACTGCGGTAAAAGAATGGAAACGAAATGCTCTCCTGAGTATTGCGATCCCTTTCTACTATTCTACCATCCCATTTACTCAGAATTTACCCTGGATGAGAATTAACTTCAATCCTTCAAGAGAAAACTTTCTTTACATTTAAAATGAATTGCTTTTATAGTTACTTTACATTTAAATGAAACGGTTAATAGTACATATATAATATGTTTATATTTACATTTTCTCTGATTGAAAAGTGTTCAAAATATAAATTGAATGTGTTTTCATTTATGTTTACCCTGATTTGAAAAGTTTGAAACTTCCATTAATTTTAAAGTGAATATATTAACATCGACATTTACAATGGTTTAAAACTGAAAGTATTTTTATTAAAATGTTTCATTTTCCCCTCCCTGCTCCATATGGAACTTGGTACTACTTTATTCTTTTAGTTCTCCTTGTGCAGTGGTGGTTCATGAAATCATCATTCTATGCGCTGAGGTTGGCAGCCTCAAATGATTTAGACATCCACTAGCGAATTTCAGATATTAAAATTCACACGGCAATATATACGAATTAGTTCACATGTTAGTAATGAAAATATAGAATGTAAAATGACAACTTACGCCAATGATGGTTCACAGACAGGCTCAGATGAAGGAAGTTAAGGCACTAACCGATGCTTTTTTACAAGTGTACTTGGGGTCGTTAATTTTAACTTTAATTCCTTCTCTGACTCCGTGTGTCCAGTTTCCTCGGATATTCCGGTTTTCCTTATTAAAAAGATAGAGATTTCCTAAGCTATGTTGTAGGTCATGATAAATACTCCAATAAAATGGTCCGGTCTGATAAAATGAAATTATGAATTCTAGGCTTCACTCTGGCAAGGTCTGGTTGTGTCGTCTTAGCAAGCGATTTTCACAGTAAATTTGACTGATTGAAGCATCAGGTTATGTTCACTGTCCTCCCCTGCTTTGTTTGTTGTTAAGCTAGGCAAAATTTCCAATTATTTCAAACATGCTGGTTGGTGGGGGCGATTTTAAAATATTCCTTACGTAGAAACGTTTTGAACGTAGTTTAGGGGTTAAGTCTTCCGTATATGGCATGAAAATATCCGATCCCTGACAAGCGAACTCACCAACACATCTGTAAACTCATACGGCAGTGTGTTTCAGATGTAACAACTTATTACGATCCAAAGTAATCTTGTCATAGCAAGTCGGACAGGAAGCGATTATGTCATACGTGTCTGTCCAAAATGTGTTGCACAGACGAGTAATCTTGTTATCTCCCGCTTAAGCACACAAATCTGCACGAAAACTAAGAAGACCAATATGGGTTTACCTGCGCTTAATCTCAGCAAAGCTGTGCCATCCCTAGCAAATGTGAGTTATACAGCAAAAAGGAGTGTCAAATGTTTTGACACTATCAAATATCTGCTGCCTAGCAGATAAAAAAAATAGGGTTCGACCCGGAAAAAATCGCAATAAAATCAGTACAAAAATGTAACTGATTACTGCCGTAAGTAAAAGAGACATAGGAAAGAGGTGGCCTCAAAATCCATCTTGTGACAGTTCCAGAACAAGGACTGCCTTGTAATGCTATCAACAGGTCTCCTCAATGTATCAATCGCCAGCGTATTCTTCTCAACTCTTGTTCCACTGGCATTTGTCTGGTTCTTTTCATTAATTCTACATTTGTGACTATGTAATACCATTTCAGTCTTTCTATTCTATGCAAGCACACGTTTATAGAACTTAGAGCAGTTATATACTTTAGTAATAATTTCATTAGCTGTGCTATGATTTCGGCTACATGACAAGAAGTTGTTAGAACTTCATCAGATACTATAACTCTGTTAAAAATTGCATACTTGTTTTATCTGTTGTTTAATTCAAATCTCATTGTAACATCGCCGGCAATGAAGAGGCTGACAGAATGGCAAAAAAAGGTTCACATCTACCTCAGCCTGATGCAAGTGTGAACGGTGATTGAGTTTTTGGGAAAGTAGAAAGAGTGTAGAGAAATGGTAGGGAAAATATGAATGGGAAGAACGTTCGGAGTCGGTTTTGATAGATGAAAGTGTTTGACTTAGAGTTGGGCAGGAGAAGTGCGCACGAGAAGGTTTTGATGGATGAACACATTTTTATGGAACGCACTGAGTTTGATTTTGAACGCGGAGAGAAAAATTTAAGATGGCGCAAAGTGTAGGTCAACGGGGGGGGGGGGGCTGAAGAATAAATAAAAAAAGGTTGTGAATTCGCGATTTTGGCGAACAAGCAACTGGAGATGGTTGATACTGTAGTTACAGGATAATATCAAGTATTATGCCGTACTGAAAGAAAGACGATGTCGCCATTTTTTGTGAGAATTGAGTTAACAAGATTGTCAAGGTTTGTTTTGCAAAAACAGTACAGGTATGTAGGAAGATGTACTAGCAAGATAGACAGTAGCAAGGTCGGAACAGTGAACAGTGACTAATTGAGATAAACGAAACAGCCCTGGTAGTCAGACCAGTAATTATTTTATAATAAATACCTCAAAACTAGTTCATCAGACCAAAAGGGGTTTTTTCATCATGAGTTGAAGTAACAAAACCCGGCTACATAAGTTTTTCTAAGATGAGATACAACAGACATAGCAGACTGTGCATATAGAAGGATTGAAAAAAGGGAGAAGAGAAGTTATTATAAGTTGTGATTATGACATTGTGTATTTTGTGAGAATCACCCGCCTAGGTTGAAAAATTAGGCGTGAAGCAGTTTTATTTCAATGAACTGTTGTTATTGGATGATTTACTGAAATTAAACATCATCTTTGTTATTTACCACTTGGTTTCGTGCAATACTTTAGATGGAGATGCTTCACCCACCAACAATGTTTGCGTATGATGTCCTATCATACAGAGTAAAATAACTGAACATCATCAGCACTGTACTGTCTACCGTTCTGGGGTAGTGAGACGAACACACTATACGAACACTAAAAAAAATGCAGCAGCAACCACACCCATCACGGCCACACAAGCATAACTTTTGTGAAGGCGAAGAGTTTTATCAGAATCAGTTACAGAAACAAATGGAATGTAGAACATCCAGGTCACACACAGAATGATGCTTACTACCAGCTGTCACAAAGGTTTTATGATCATTGAATTGCCTATATCCTCTTATTTTTCTTTCAACTGTATCCTCTATTTATTATCTCTTTTTATTTTTGTTCCTGTATTTTTCGCATTCGTTCGTTTGCGAAAAATATTTTTTTTTCCCATTCTCACTTTCGCCAGTTTCGTTTCTCATTTAGAAACGCATTTCATTGTGGATTAAACGAGTACTTTTTACGTAACGTGTCAGTCCCACGCATTAGACGATTTGGCGTGAGAATGCATTCTGTCAATCGCTGCAGATTGACGAAATAACTGTGAATATTTTGGCTATCTCAGACATAGGGCCGACATATCGTCTGCATTCTCACTTGTCAAAACGTAGCTTCTCGGTGAGCGCTGAGGTGAGGCGTGAATCCCGACATCTCCCCGGGCGCAGTATCAGACATTTGTCTGGTATTTTGCATCTGACACGTAGTTTCGTCGGTAGATTCTCAGTGTCAGGGTGGAGAAGGCGCCATCACACATTCGCTCAGAATGGTCATTTTGGCGTGAGGTGCGACGACAGGAGGTGTTAAGAGAAGGGGAGGCTATTGCGTCGTTTATGGAAATAGTGTACATCTTTGTCTGGTGTTTCATATATACTGGAGGGAGTTAGATTTCATTTTCACTCAGTAACTTCGCAGTCAAGACTAGAACAAGCCTTCGTTCGATTTCTAGAATCTCTGTTAATAGAGATGTCATTTAGTATGATCGTAGTGGTTTAAGTTCTTAGTAGTTCTGTGTTGAGGTAAATCTTATATTATTTATCTAGTAATGTGTGAGTGTTAAAGTGCTAAATCGCTTATTTCATTTTGCTAGTTAGATTTGTGCAGAGAGTTAAATTATTAAGTCTGTTATATTCTCTAGTCGACGAGTTACAGTGGAAAGCATAATAAATTATAATTTCTAGCTTAAAATCATGTAGCCATAATGGATTTAATTTAACTGCTAATACGCCGTAGAGAATATTTTAAAACTAACTTATTAAATGACTGCTACATCTTGAGTCACCCGTGTGTTACCGGGGCCCGAAAGGGGAGCAAAGAATAGTAACACTGCACCCTACCACGCATGTCGTAAAAAGCGACTAAGGAGGGTATGGGCATGGGGCTGTTTACCCCATCCCGTAAAAACTTCGCACAGTGGGCTGATCACCTGCTTGCCAATCAATCTGATTACGGAAACAATGATAGATTGTTTGGTCTGTTTTTGTTCCACAAAGACGCCACTAGGCGTGGTGGAAACAGCGATAGATTGATCAATTTGTTGTTGCCCTAAGACGCCACTAGGCGTACTGGCCACATACTGCTTTGCCGGTTGATGGCTAAGGATGGAAGAGAGAAGACATCTTGAGTATTGACGGAATGCGTAGGTATTCCTAATTCAGGATGTTTGATTTTTAATATAACTTATTCCACGGGAAGTGTTAAACTATAAGACAAGCTACGCTTGCAGTTTAAATTATCAGTTATAGTATGTATAATTATTTGATATGTGTTTTTTCCATTTATATATAGTGAAACTGTGGTACCCAAACTTTGCCAGCGTTTGAGTAAAGAGATAAATCTGTGAAGAAAACAACAAACATTCTTACCTTAAAGATTTGATCTATAACTTTTACAAGAACTTTAAGATTTTAAAGAAGTAACGGGTCATCGAGCCTGATTTGATTCTTCCTGAGAAAACTCTAGTCATTTTTCAGCCTTTGTGGCAAGTAACATATTACAATCAGTAACTTTCCCGACACTGTTGACAAGTGGTGGTGTGACCAACTAAATTCCTATACTGAGAGAAGGTACCGACCTGACATTCCTCATTCGTTTGAAATCTAAGATGTTGACACTGTGCTCGCTATAATCGCTCGTGCCTGGACAATTTTACGTGACTTAAACAGACATCCAAAACAATAGTATTCCCAAGAGAACGGTCCCGGAAGTAGTGAACTCAACCCGTCTTTTTGGACCTGGTGTTTTCTTGGCCAAGATTACCATTGAAGATTCTGTATGGGCAAGTCCTAAAAATATTGTTTTTTTTTTGGTTCCCGAAGTGGCTACCAAAGCTGTGAGTATAACAAAAACAAAAATGCACGTGATCACAGTTGAATGAATAGAGTTAATGCAGGACTGAGCGATCCCTTTATGGTGGTAATTTGACACCCATTCATTTTTTGCTGTCATAACATTTCTTTATGCTAGATGGGATTTATGGAGGCCGTAAGGAGGCATCAACTAAGGGGCAACAGGCCAATCCCCTGTTTGTCTTACAATTTTATTACATGAAACCATAGAGAGATATCCGGACCGACTTTAAAGGCAACGAACTGGTACGAAGGCAGCCGATAGAATAGTATTGCGTTATCTTTGGCAAACCTCTACACCCTAAGGTAGAAGAGGAACAACTAAGTAAGGAATTTGGATGTCGCCTCGTAGAAATACTGAGGAGAAAGAATAGGGTTATCGCTCCTTAAGTCTGGCAGGATTGTCTCCGCTGCTCCGCAGTAGTGGATATGTCTCTACAGTGGCGGTTCCAGGGGGTTGTCATTGTGGGTGCTGCACTGTTCATTCATTTAAAATACTATACATAACACTCACAAATTGTGACAACTATGTGAAATATCAACCCAGACACAAATGATTAGTGTCTTATCTCATCTAAAATCTGTCAAGAAGTTCTGGAAAGTTATTTTAAAAGTTTACTGCAACTAGGAGTAATCATTGTCAGTCGTAGCAGCTTCCCGAGTCTCAAACTGGTTACACGGACATGTATGCTACTATTTCTCATGTTTAAAATTGTCATTGTAACTTCCCTTTAATTTGCTCATTGCACTTGAGCTGTATTCGGCTGCAGCTCTGGTTAAAAAATTCAAACCAATCGTAGTTCGCCTCTAGCTGTGTGTTTGACAAGCATTCGCTTATAAGAGATCAAGGTCACTTGAGCTGTAATCGTTTGCAGCAGTTTCCCCAATACGGTGTTAGATAATTTTTTTTTTTTTTTATTTTTTTTATTTTTTTTTATTTAACCTTCCGATGTAACCTCAATTTTTTAGTCTGTCCGTATTATGTATTATAATGTAGTAGAGACAGTATGCAGTCCTTTTCTTTACAGGGAGTGCTGCAGCTCAACAGCTCATTAAAGAAAGCCGCCATTGTGTCTCTATGACATTCTGATTTTTGTATGGATTTATAAATTGTTTTGTACATATTATTACATGTTATTCCCACTGTCACGGATTTCCTCCCCTTAGCTCTGCAGTAGTGGTCCAACAGTGACCAAAACTCAAGAGTAACTAATGTGGGTCTTCAAAGGTGTCTACCTTTGCACAAGATTACTCTTGGTAGAGTTGTAGATAGAAGGATAATGATGCTTCTACCTCAAGGAAGTGTCACTAGATGTTCAGAAAGCGAGAACGATGCTGCATGAGCTGAGCAAATGTTAACTCTAGTATCTGCCGTCAACGTTTGTGGAGATTTATGCAATAATTAATGTTAGCTCGCTCAAGCCCCCAGCTGAGTTAATTCAGCGAAATTCATGTAATCATTATTTTCATTGGTTATCAGGTATGGATAGAACTATATATATTAGAATCGGAACTCACATATGGGCCTTACGCTCTGTAATGATTAAAGCTGCAATAATAAGGCCAGCTAGGAGTAAAGTTTATTGACAATCAGTAACAATCCGGCTAACAGTTTACCAGCACTACGTGGAGGCCAGTTAGCAGTGGTGGTCCAAGTCAATCAGATGTTTTCTCCTGGTTCATTAGGCACAATGCAAAGCCAGATACTACTGGATCCACAACCGGGATTTAAACCTGTAACAGGAAAAGCCAAGTGTATGGTGCTTGTCTAATAAATACCTCATGTCCTAATGTGTGTCTATGTCTTCAGTACGTGTATGTGAAGGATGTGCTCATATGTCTGTTTACATACATGGGTCATAAAGTCATCACAACTCATGTCGTACATTATAAGTCATCAGTCATATATAGACAAAAGGTAAGATAATGTAGACAAAAGTACATGATAGATCATTAGGCACATAGACACTGGAAAGCCGTATGATATAAAACAGAGAACCCTTTGGGTTCAGCCTTACAATCCCTCTCTGAAAAGGGCTAATAGCTTAATTGCGAATTATTTACCAGGCCTGAGAAGGACTTTCGTTTCACCGAAGGGTGGATAGGTTTTGGTTATATTTCAAGTATACCAATTGTTGCGCACAGATTCTTTTGTGTGGTAGTCTGTGACACACAGATTACTTTTGGTAGGCATACAAATGTACAGTATAACTATTTGTCTGATGAAGATAGTTATTTGAGAATCAATGATTCTTAGTCTAAGGGCAATAACCCAGATTGGTCGATGTTGTATTCGGTTCTATGGGTTATCTGTTCTTGTGTCTCAATCTGGCGTATGAATAATAGATTTACGTCATTTTGCATCTGGTATGGCCAGAAACAGTTTGGTCTTGCTTAAAATGTTTATGGCCCGAATTTATATCTATTCCTTGACTATTTAAGGTGATTCGGTCTTATATCTTTGTATCTTTGTATTTCTATGTCGGACTATTTTGTGAGCTGAACTCTCGGGTGAAAGGCTTTTTTTGCGCATGCGTCGATTTTGGGTGTGTGGACAGAGAGGGCTGTCATGTCGTCGCTACTATGGGCTGGTCGATTAGAAAGTTCTGAATATTGATCTCTGTGATTTATTCTAGGAAGGAGATTGTTTCTCTGTATGATTGTATTATCAGAAATTCTCCTAATGTCCATTATTAACGCCTAGGAATGGCGTGCGGTATTCGCTTGTATGTGTTTTTCTAAAGCCAGGTAAAACCAAAACTTTTTTGCTGAACATTTTTGCTAAGCCTAGATGGGAGACGTATTATCGTGCATCTAGGATTGTTGATTACAGATGAAGATGACGTGTTATCTAGCAGCACTAGATCACTTGATGTAACCAGCCTTATTGATAGCTGATATGTATAGAAGCCCAATGAGGACATTTACGTATGAATAACGAAGTAATTCTGCTTCATAATTTTTCATCCTGGGTGAGCGAAGCTCACGGAGGAGAGTCATTTTGGATTCCCGCCATTGTAAGCGGATCATTGTCGGAGAACAGAAAAGGTCTTATTATCTGATGATGGTACAGAGATCTATATATTATGAAAACCCACTACTGTGGCTTAACATTGTTGCTATAAACATTGGATGAATTTACGGCTTGAGAAACTTAGCCAGGAGAAGGTTCTGTCAGTGAACCATTGTTGATGATTATGCCAGAATATTGAGTGCTTGCCTACTATAGTTCCATTATATTTACCACTACATGAATGTACATCTGATATTGTCACCCATTTTTCAAGTATACGATGATTTTTGTGCCAACCTGTTCAAATGACTGTAATCGTGATGTCGAAGTGTACGTCCATTATTAAATGTATGAAACGTCATCAGCAGTCTACCCTTTATTGACGTCTAACTATGACTGAGTGAGTGACTTGTCAACTCAACAGAACTGAACACACATTCGCGTCCTTTACATCTACATTCTCGCGATTTTGGCGAACAAGCAACTGGAGATGGTTGATACTGTAGTTACAGGATAATATCAAGTATTATGCCGTACTGAAAGAAAGACGATGTCGCCATTTTTTGTGAGAATTGAGTTAACAAGATTGTCAAGGTTTGTTTTGCAAAAACAGTACAGGTATGTAGGAAGATGTACTAGCAAGATAGACAGACCCCTTTTACAAAACTGTGACAAGGCATAAAGAAATCAGATTTCGCACTTGACCAGTGTTTGTTATTGTCTTCGGTTGTTTCTTCTCTCTCTCTGTTGCGTAGTTCATCATCAAGCTTCTGTAGTTCTTCAGTTCAACACGGTTTGTAATTCTGTCTTGCCCCTCTGATAATAGACTCGGTGGCTGCTAACTGGGAATGATTTGTAATGTTTACAGATATACAGATGATCTAACTGGGATAAATATGCAATTTTACAGACCTACAAACGAGCCAACTGGGACATATTTGTAACGTTCAAAGACCTACAGATGAGCGGACTGGGATATATTTGTAATGCTGACAGAGCTATAGACGGGCTAACTGGGATAGATTAATAATACTGATAGAACTGCAGATGGACTGACTGGAGCAGAATTACAACGCTGTGACATAGGTTTTTTGAGATTATTAATTTATGTCATAGAGGTATGAGAAGGATTGTTGAAACCATTGCCTAAAACAATAAATAGTTTGACAACAAATACGATTTCAAGTAAGCAGAAACTACACATCAAACCCAAACTCCGACAACTGACTACAGAGATTACAGTTATATAACTACGGGCAGAAAAATAAAGCAGACATTCCATCAAGAACGAATCAAAATCGTAGAACAAGACAGACAGTTTATCATTGACATATCAAATAAAACGATACAGTCAAACAATAAACAATCCAAAGGAATAATTACTTATTGCAATTTTAGACACCATACGTCAAATCATCATTGACAAAGTAATAAATCAGCTAGAGTTAAGGAAGATCACATTATGGGAAGACACAAGAGGAAACTAAAAACATACATGGATCTTCATTTCAGCTAGTAGTACTTTTAACGACACGTCGGCACACCATCAATAATATATATAGAGGTAAAATCATTACACTTAAAAAATATAAATAAGTGAGTAAATGGATTGAACAAGCAGAAACACTCGAATAAACCTTACGACGTGACGGTCAGACAGGCAGCTAGCGGTCCTTCACAGAAATAGACCTTTTCATGGCTAAAAGAAAAGTCCCTCCCCCCACATAATTTAAAGAAAAGACAGAAATAACAGTGCAGAAAAATGTAATAAAAATGCGCACAATATACCCCGCTTATAACCGAGATATCACACTTCTTGTCAGGTTTTGGCCGGATGTCGAATCTCAGAAATAAGTAAAACAAAAAGACCAAAAAAAAAAAAAATCTTAACCATGTGATACTTTAAGAAACAGAGACAGAAAAGTTAGGGGAAAGCATCCTATTCAATTTCTAAGGAAAACAATTTAGTTATTTACAAAAATTATAATAAATAACAAATTTTTATTATTTTTTTAACTATATGGATTTTTAAACAAAAGTATAAATGCAGTGGATAATTTACTTTTTTCTTATTAGTACACGCTTAATATTCTTAAAATGTTATTGTTTGTCTTATGTTTTGCGTCAAAAGACTTTAAATAATTTGGAGTTTAATGCACATGTTAACGTAGTGAACACTTATATGCTCGGCCACTCTCAATGGAAGTTACATAACGATTCAAACCGTTCCACTCGCAGATGTACGCTCCGAAAAGTTTCGTCAGCGCCAAATAGCGCCACTTCCACAATCTTTTAAACACATTTTCTTACTTAGTATTTTCTCTTCTACCCTGGGGGCCGAAGTGACTAAGAAGTATGGCGTCCGCCTCTAATTATAAAGGTATAGGGTTCGGTTCCCAGTCTAAGGAATATTTATGATGGAATTTTTTCAGAACCACTGGGTCCTAATCAAGTCATACTCCCGAATATCCCCTGGGCAGTGTGAGTGGATGCCTAGCCTTCTCGGATAAGGACGAACAAATAGTAGGTTCCGAGTGCAAGTTGCACACGTTAACAATTCCCTGGCAATTGGAAATCGTAAAGAGTAGGCCTTACGGCCCTTGCCCTAGCAGAATGTTCAAAATTAGGAAAACCTATCCGATAGAAAAATATTTATAGAATGTATGATTCCTAAATACACACATTTGGGATTCTCACCTGTGCTTTGGAGTTCGTGCACTGTGCTGATATCCTCCTTGAGATCTAAGGGAGGAGATTGGACTACTGATGGAGTTGTCCGTGTGCAGTGAACATGGTCCTTAAACCCAAATGACACAAACCTTTTCCACCTTAGGGTGTAGAGGTTAGCCAGAGAGAGCGCCATGTTATCATGTAAACTGCTTCCAGTCCAGACCTCAGTCCTTCAGGGTTTGTCTAATGTTGTCCTCCCAGCAAACTATGTGTCTTCCTGGAGATCTGGATCCCTGGCTAATGTCGTCCCATATGTGTCGTGGCAGCCGTTCTTCTCCAACACTTCAGACTTGACCAAACCACATTAACTGGGACTGTTCCACCCGGCTTTGAACGACCAGTGCTATTGTAAAAAAGCACAGACAAAAAATGTGACAAAGGAAGAGAAACAGCGGCTACAGAAAAACACATTCGTTATGAAGTTTTTGTTTTTGGATGTACGACAACATTAATTTGTGACTTTTGTAATTTACTGGTGGTCCTCCAAACACCAAGAGATGTTTAACCCGTCAGCTACTAAATTCATTGCATCTAAGATACAGTGTTGTTCTGACTTGGATAAGTTGATTCTCGACTTACATGATTTAGAAAGAGCCCATATTCATTACGATGACAGGGATGCATACAAGCAGATTATTTGTTTCTCTGGAACTGGAGGAATGGTCTACCTATCTCTACAAACTATACGCCACAAATCCACAGTTAATTTAATGAAAATACATAAAATTTAATGGCATAGACTAACGTACAGGAATGATGACATGTTAAGCCCTATAGAGCTGGGGCTCCCAGCCTATGGTGTGCCTACCACATGGGAATACAAGAAGCATCTCACATGGTTACACATAATATTTAGTAAATAACTATAGGATGGGCCAAACGTCTAGAAATGTAGGCAATTTGCCTTATCTAAATTTATTCGCCTTTCTAACTTATGTAATAATTGTTGTCTGTGCCAATATGGATTCGACATTTGCAGCAGATTAACGCACCAAGATTGTTCTTATGTACACAAGACAGGGATCCTCACAGAGACAAGAAGTAACCGAATTCTTTATGAATCCAGACTTTTGGGACACAAGGTAAATAATTCAACTAAAATATTCCAAAAGTAGTAGTGTTAGTGAGAAACAAAGTAGTGGAATGGAGAGAGAACGACGAGTTCTTATTCTAATCTGAAGTAAGAAAAACAAACTGGGGTCTAAAAATGATAAGTGAAGACTCTTTCAGAAACTGTACCAAGAATAAAACTGTTGGTTGACAAGACAAAGAATCAAGGGGTATAACTAATTAGTGTAAAAGCATTCTGAAACATTTTTTTTGGAAAATTATTATAACAAAAAACTTTGTTATGTACCAATTAATGTTTGCTTTATAACACTTTAATTAACCTGTTTGTGACGTTAGTCCTATTTATTCGTTCCATTTGTTTGTGCCCACCATCACATAGTTAAATAAATTATTCACTAAATGTCCTAGAATATAGTCAACATTATTGTATCATGGACACCTGTGACCGCTCGGCCTTTCTCGCTAGCTTTGTCCCTCCTACTTCCACGCTTAGCATTTATATGTGCTAGCAGATGATACATGTAAGAATGACAAAACTTAAAAGCAAATAAGACGTTTTTACACAAAACGCAGTATTCATTCAAAGTTCAGTTGCCTTTACTGCTCTGACAGGGCAAACGTAGGTCAGTCCCAGACAATAATGAATGGGTTTTATAAGCGCGATAGTGGGAAATGAATGTGTAGAGTGCTAGAATCCACCAGATATATGTAGAGTGTCTATTTAGAGGTGTGTAGCAGTACTCTACTGGATATGTTGATGTGGAGCTATAAAGTGTTGATGTGTCTTGGTAGTATCACCACACAACATGGAGGGTTATCGCCCTCGGACACCAGGGATGATGAGGCAAGATCTTATGGTGTCGTGGTCTGGTTTATGTGTGACGTGTTTATGAAGACAAGTATCAGATAGGGACGTCACATCAATTCATAAACGTATAAAGTCAATAAATTGTTGAACAGCAAGGGATGTTGTTGGTAACATAATATACGCCACAACGACGAGATACAGGAAGATAATTATGCAGTAACATCACTGGTATAGAACAATAGTCATTACATCATCGACGTAGTCAATACAGCAGGAACAGCAGACAGCATCAATAATAATGGTACATTGTGACGAAAGTACTGAGATTCTGTCTTTCAAATGGCCCATGTCTTTTTCTCCTTGCATTTGTTCACTATTTTTAGGAGGGATTACAGGAAATCCTTCTCCATGTTTCTTCTCCTTCTATTATTTACGTTTTTTCAAGATGAGATCACGAGGGAGTTTGATCTCATCTGCTTTATGGTTCTTCTTTATGTGTTTAGAATGGGGGTGTAGGGAATTAGAAAGTATTATTCTAGATTAAGATTATAGAGGCTAGATCAGGATTTGCACCAGGGTCCTTTTTTTAAAGATATTGCGTGGCCATATACGCATTTTTCGGGAGTTAAATTATTTGCGGCCATTTTTGCTTCATTTCCGCAGTATAGGGCTAGGACCAATTCCCGGTTCTTTGTCTAGCAGAAACTGGTTGCATCAGAAAGATCTAAGGTTCTGATTGGCTGAGAGCTAACTGCAGTTGAAATGCAGAGCTCCGATTGGCTTTAGAACCACGCCGCGCATATGACGTCATGAAGTCGGCGCGTGGGGGTCTTGATTATAAAAGACCTATATTTCATAGCCTCTTTCTCTTTTAATGAAAAATTGCCAAAGCCGGGTGCCAGAAGCATATTGTCGATTGCCTTCAGTTGGACATTCGAGATTTGGTAAGCATGAATTTTTGCGTGAGGACTTTATTTAATTTTTCTAGTCCTAGCCGATCATTTAAGTTTCTTTGGGCAGTTTAAGTTTAATGTTAATTCTTAAAGCCAGAGCCATCAAATACGATCTTAGTGATAGACTTGAGAAACTTTATAGGTCCATTTTATTCCTTGTTGAAGGAATAGCGGCATGGTTTAAAAGTTGAGATATCACCGCTTTGTATTATTGCAAAGTCGGTCGGGAGAGAAACTCGCATCTGCGAATCATATGTATTTACAGAATAGTCGGGAGCGTGTGTAATGTGTATTTTTATTTGTGATTTTAGTGAGAGTATTGATGCTCGCTATTTATATAGTTACGCATATATCTGTGGACGGAAGTGATAGAGGTATTAATTGAAGCACGTGAGCGCGTGGTTACGGTATCTTTATTGATACGATGTTCAGAGGGACGAGGGGGAGAGAAGCACGTGGTCATAAAATTGTAACCACGTGTTGTAACTACTGAGATTTAATTGATAACCATTATGTATAACTTTTGACGGCATGTAGATGCTAGCGTAAACAGGGTTATAGGTTATTGATGGTGCTTTGTTATTCTGTGTATTCAGAAGATGGAGATGAAATTTATTTATGTTAAGGGAATAATATTTTATTTCAATTTTGAGGTGATTAATCATACTGACGGGAATTTTAGGAATTCCTAGAGAAGGCTAGTTTTAGTTGTGTTAAACATTACGGCATTAGTGTCAGCGTAAGAAGTAGGCCACAGTACGTCTGCCCAGACGGGCCATTGAAAATATTGTTGTTGCTCGGAGTTAGTCAGGCAGAACAAGCGATCTGGGTTAGCCAATGTTTACCTTGTGGGCTCAGGTAGAGAAGGGAGCTCAGTGGGGGAGCGGACTTTGTTTGCATGATTTTGTATGGTGGTGCATAACGGGAGAGAGTAGGGGAGCTGTATTGATTATAGACGGGGGAGACTTAAGTGTTAAAGACTTAAGGGTTTGTCAGGAAGTTAATTGTTATTTGTAATAGAGTATTAACGTTTTGTTTAGCTGTTGTTTTTGCTTTTGTCTAAACAGCAGGTGCCGGTTTTTTTGTGGGGAAGAGCAGAATTTTTGATACCTCAAAATTTCTCCCACGGCACAGTGGTGGCGTTCGCAGACACCCAAAGTCTCGCATGAATTGCCAGTGGTGGAAGGAGAGGAAGAAAATACGTTTTCCCAGCCAGGGGAAGACATTTTCCAGCGAATAGGATTTTTGTGGATAAATCCTGAGCTCTGACGCTCGTTACACACGCAGATTTGGCAGACTGCCAGCGTTGTGGTAATTTTATGTTCGCTTCTTCACGGCCATAATAAAGCCGACGGCCCAGTTATAGGTACTCGGGCAGGTAATTTCAGAGTGGTAGAAGTCAGCTACAGTTCCAGTCCAGAATCCAGTGGGGTTCTGTTAAACCTCAGTCATCAATTCCAGAGTTAGTGGAGAGAGAGAGGGTAAACATTCTCTCCACTGAAGTCAGCACAGATAGGCAGAACTGTTAGTTGTGGTGAATCATAGCAGAGGACAGCTGCTGAAGTTTAGAGGTGCAGTTAGTTGTGTTCAGGAGATTCCAGGATAGGCTGTGTAGAACCGAAGTCTGTGCAGAGATTGTGTAGTCACTTCACAGTCGTTCCAGCTATCAGTGGACTTAGAGTTGAGGTTAGAATTTAGAACAGCTAGTTTGGAGTGTAGGCGACATCAAGTGCAGTGTAGTTCATTTCAGTTAACCTTACCTTCTTTCTCCATACAGGTTGCAATTGTGGGAGAAGGGTTGGGGTTGATGCATTTTTAACTGTGCTTGATTTTGTTTTCAGGTGTGCATCCTCGCACTTTATGTATATGAGTTGTTTATAGGTGTATAATAAACTTGTATAAATTGTAGCTGGCATCAGTCATTTCCTTTAGTACAGTAGCTATATGTTGTCTGTACCTTGGTGTTAGTGAATCTTAATTGAACCTTATCCCCATAGGGTAGTTAGAGGTGGTTCGAGGCCATAGCAATTTAAACGTCCGAAGTGGCGAGGAACGAATCAACCTCGGTTCTCAACCTCGGAGCCAATGGTCTCAACTTTCACATTTTGCACTATATTTCTATCTGAATCTATCATTTCAGTCTTTCTTCTTACTATTGTCTTGTCACTATATGTAGACAGTCTCTAGTCCTAAATCCATTTCGTGACAAAGTGGGTGCTATCGTCCGGTGAATCATCTTTGTTACGTTCAATTCTGTGATCTTGACAAAGTGGGTGGCGTCGTCCTTGGGATCATCTTTGTTGGGATCAATTCTAGATTCATAGATTGTCTCTGTAGGAAGTTCTGAAAAATAGATTTTCTTTATAATATCCCCTAGACTTGAGCTATATTAAGACTGATCCAGCTATAAGTTTTTTCCACAGGTTACAGTTAGTTAGATGATAGTTGTAGTAAGGTTGTTTATGACTTAGAGGTAATTGATGGCTAATCGAATTTTTTTCTTGACAGGAAAGTAAATTCGGGTTTTGGGTAGCTGGATAACTTGAATTTTTTTCAGGTAGTTATTAGTCAGACTTGGTGCTAGTCTGAGTGCGGGGTTTTGCGACAGCATATTCCTAGTAGGTAACAGTAAATTTTTCTTGTTCCTTTTTTGTCATTTCCCCTCGTTGTGAGTACTGCTGATTTGTCAGGTAAGATGGCTGAATTGGTCAAGCTACTTACTGCATGGAAGGACGCAGCTAAAAGCATGGGGATGAATGAGGCCGAGACTAGGGCTTACATTATGAGGGAACAGGACCGGCAAGCGGAGAAAGAAGAGAAGACCCGACAGGCAGAGGAGAGAAAAGCAGAGAGGGAAGCCCAGGAGAAGATAGCAGAGAGGGAAGCCCAGGAGAAGATAGCACAGAGGGAAGCCCAGGAGAAGATAGCACAGAGGGAAGCCCAGGAGAAGATAGCACAGAGGGAAGCCCAGGAGAAGTTAGCACAGAGGGAAACCCAAGAGAGGGAGAAGGCAGCAGAGAGACAGCATGAACTTGCCCTGCGTTCACTGGAACTGCAGTACCGATCTTCGGAAGGCAGTTCGGCTAACGGAGATTCTCCCGGAGCAGGGGCAACAGACACCTCAGGAAACGGAGGGCCCCGGATGGCAGCCATGAATTTTCCGATGGACTCTTTTCCTAACGGGAATGAGAAAATTGAGGTATTTTTAGAAAAATTTGAACGGATGGCAAAGGCATACGGGCTGGATGATAGTCTTTGGTGTCTCAAATTATCTCAATCTCTAAGAGGACATGCGTATGAGGTCTATAGCAAGATGCTGGTAGATGAGCAAGGTAACTTTGAGGCACTGCGGAACGCCCTGTTACAGCGATTCCAATGGACTCCCCGGAAGTGCCAAACAATGTTTAGGGAAAGTCCACTGGAGAAAGGAGAAAGTTTTCCCCAGTTCGCAGAGAGGCTGAGGACTTACCTCACTCGCTGGAGAGAGTTGTTGGGTTTGGCTAAATCGTTTGAAGGACTCGAAGAGCTCATCATGTGCGAACAGATAAAGGCCAACATGTCTCCGGACTTAAGGAAGTACCTGGCGGAGCAGGGCGCACAGCAACTGGACCAGATAATTCTGTTTGCTGAAAGGTTCCAGTCGGCACAGGCCGAAGTACTGGGACAGAAAAGAAAACACCCTGACCTGCCAGCCCCGGACAAAGGAGCATCTTCATCGCAGTCGCCTTCCTCTTCAGATCAACAGCAGCCAGGGCCGTCTCGCAAGGAGCTCCCTCCCAGTCATAACATGCGCTCCCAGCCGCCTAACAGAACACAGGGGCCGACGTCTCATGAACCCGTCAGGAACCGGGGAGATAATGAGAGATATTGTAGGTTCTGTCGGACTACTTCTCATTGGACAACACGGTGCCCAAACAAACAACCCGCTCATCAGGTGGCTTGTTTAAGGCCTGTGAGGGTGAAACAAGGGAAGAAGTGGAAACCCTTCCAGTCAGAGAAGTTGTTTTCCAACAGCGGGCCAGCAGAAGTGAACGGGACTGAGACAACATGCTTATTTGACAGCGGGCTTACATACCCCAGCATAGTCGCCCGACATCTGGTGAAGCCTTGGCAGATGACCAAGGAAAAGGTCAATATTGGTGGAGTTTTAAGGAAAGGGACTTCACAGTGCTTTCCCGTAGCCAATATTAAAGTGAAATGTAAGTTCGTGTCTGGCACCATCAAGGCAGCTGTAACGGCTCAGCCAGCCTATGACTTCATTCTCGGCAACCCATATTTAGTTTTGGGGAACCCGCCCACACCGATCCTTGCTGATGCAAGGGGGCTACTGCAGGCCAGATAAGTGAAAAAGGAGAACCCCTAATTCACGGAGCCCCGAGCGAGCTCAAACATAGCTGTCGTGCCAAGGAGAGGTGCAACGCCCCTGACGACAGTGATATGTTAATTGCAGAGGCAAATTCGCCCGCCAGCCCTGTTCAGCCAAGCGGCCAAACAGGGGTGACGACGCCTCTGACTAAGGAAGTACACTCTTTGTTGTCGGGAATTAGGCCCCCGATGGTATTAGCTCCTTCAAGTGAGGGACATACTGACAAGAGCGGTATTACATATGTCAACGACCAGCGCCATCTTCATAGGGCACAAGATAGCGGTCTGAGCGAGCATATAGTTCCAACCAGCCCTGGAGCCCCATCCGACCAGCACTTTACTCAAACGGAGGAGGACAGTGATCTGAGTATCCGTTTGCCTATAGACGGAGATGGGCCCCACAACTCTCGTATCTCGTTTACAGGAAACGACTCTTGTAACGAGGAGCCTGAAAAATTGGCTACATTTTCCAATTTGTTTCACGGAACATTGGAACCAGTCACTGAGAGCTTTATCTCAGAGTCTCCGCGATCTAACGGGATCTTAAACCGTCAAGTGTCACTGCAGGACACATTCCAACTGACGCCAGTAACTCTCAAAGGGGAGGGCAAGGTTGAAGGTAGAACCAGGGTGTTAGACGGAGAGCTCCCGTGGTCTACAGTTTCATCTCACCAACTTTTCAGGCCAGAAAAGAGTGAGAAAAGCGACCTTACGCATTTGCAAGGAGCTATTTTGGAGAGCTCTGTCCCGCTTCAGATTGGTAGGGGAAGAGCGAGTCCAGAACCACTGCCAGGGGCAGATCTTACCTACTTTTCTTCAAAGGTAGAAGCTATTGAGGTCGATCGTGATCCAATAGACACCCAGCAAGAAATCGGAGGCTCTACACCAGAGGAACCCGAGACGTTGCATCAGTTTCGCACGGTACCAGCAGTCACAACCCTGCTGACGCGCAGCGAGGAAGTTGTCATCGCCAGGTCGCCACAGCGCCCGCCGGTCACATCAGCTGACCAGGACAGCCTTTTGACCGTCATAGCAAGGGAAAGTTCAGACCCGCCATTAGACGGCACAGGTCCGAAGAGAGATCAACTCTCCCAACGGAGCATAGGAGCTCATTCTAGGAGAGGAGGAAGGAGGAAACGCAAAAGAGGATGGTCGAAGAACACTGAATAGGAGGGGTAAGGACAGACAGCCTTGTAGACAGAGTTAAGGGCCAGGATGAAACACAGAGATTTCAGTAATGAGATCGTTGCTCAATCTTTGAAAGGGGGGAGTGATGTGACGAAAGTACTGAGATTCTGTCTTTCAAATGGCCCATGTCTTTTTCTCCTTGCATTTGTTCACTATTTTTAGGAGGGATTACAGGAAATCCTTCTCCATGTTTCTTCTCCTTCTATTATTTACGTTTTTTCAAGATGAGATCACGAGGGAGTTTGATCTCATCTGCTTTATGGTTCTTCTTTATGTGTTTAGAATGGGGGTGTAGGGAATTAGAAAGCATTATTCTAGATTAAGATTATAGAGGCTAGATCAGGATTTGCACCAGGGTCCTTTTTTTAAAGATATTGCGTGGCCATATACGCATTTTTCGGGAGTTAAATTATTTGCGGCCATTTTTGCTTCATTTCCGCAGTATAGGGCTAGGACCAATTCCCGGTTCTTTGTCTAGCAGAAACTGGTTGCATCAGAAAGATCTAAGGTTCTGATTGGCTGAGAGCTAACTGCAGTTGAAATGCAGAGCTCCGAATGGCTTTAGAACCACGCCGCGCATATGACGTCATGAAGTCGGCGCGTGGGGGTCTTGATTATAAAAGGCCTATATTTCATAGCCTCTTTCTCTTTTAATGAAAAATTGCCAAAGCCGGGTGCCAGAAGCATATTGTCGATTGCCTTCAGTTGGACATTCGAGATTTGGTAAGCATGAATTTTTGCGTGAGGACTTTATTTAATTTTTCTAGTCCTAGCCGATCATTTAAGTTTCTTTGGGCAGTTTAAGTTTAATGTTAATTCTTAAAGCCAGAGCCATCAAATACGATCTTAGTGATAGACTTGAGAAACTTTATAGGTCCATTTTATTCCTTGTTGAAGGAATAGCGGCATGGTTTAAAAGTTGAGATATCACCGCTTTGTATTATTGCAAAGTCGGTCGGGAGAGAAACTCGCATCTGCGAATCATATGTATTTACAGAATAGTCGGGAGCGTGTGTAATGTGTATTTTTATTTGTGATTTTAGTGAGAGTATTGATGCTCGCTATTTATATAGTTACGCATATATCTGTGGACGGAAGTGATAGAGGTATTAATTGAAGCACGTGAGCGCGTGGTTACGGTATCTTTATTGATACGATGTTCAGAGGGACGAGGGGGAGAGAAGCACGTGGTCATAAAATTGTAACCACGTGTTGTAACTACTGAGATTTAATTGATAACCATTATGTATAACTTTTGACGGCATGTAGATGCTAGCGTAAACAGGGTTATAGGTTATTGATGGTGCTTTGTTATTCTGTGTATTCAGAAGATGGAGATGAAATTTATTTATGTTAAGGGAATAATATTTTATTTCAATTTTGAGGTGATTAATCATACTGACGGGAATTTTAGGAATTCCTAGAGAAGGCTAGTTTTAGTTGTGTTAAACATTACGGCATTAGTGTCAGCGTAAGAAGTAGGCCACAGTACGTCTGCCCAGACGGGCCATTGAAAATATTGTTGTTGCTCGGAGTTAGTCAGGCAGAACAAGCGATCTGGGTTAGCCAATGTTTACCTTGTGGGCTCAGGTAGAGAAGGGAGCTCAGTGGGGGAGCGGACTTTGTTTGCATGATTTTGTATGGTGGTGCATAACGGGAGAGAGTAGGGGAGCTGTATTGATTATAGACGGGGGAGACTTAAGTTTTAAAGACTTAAGGGTTTGTCAGGAAGTTAATTGTTATTTGTAATAGAGTATTAACGTTTTGTTTAGCTGTTGTTTTTGCTTTTGTCTAAACAGCAGGTGCCGGTTTTTTTTGTGGGGAAGAGCAGAATTTTTGATACCTCAAAATTTCTCCCACGGCACAGTGGTGGCGTTCGCAGACACCCAAAGTCTCGCATGAATTGCCAGTGGTGGAAGGAGAGGAAGAAAATACGTTTTCCCAGCCAGGGGAAGACATTTTCCAGCGAATAGGATTTTTGTGGATAAATCCTGAGCTCTGACGCTCGTTACCCACGCAGATTTGGCAGACTGCCAGCGTTGTGGTAATTTTATGTTCGCTTCTTCACGGCCATAATAAAGCCGACGGCCCAGTTATAGGTACTCGGGCAGGTAATTTCAGAGTGGTAGAAGTCAGCTACAGTTCCAGTCCAGAATCCAGTGGGGTTCTGTTAAACCTCAGTCATCAATTCCAGAGTTAGTGGAGAGAGAGAGGGTAAACATTCTCTCCACTGAAGTCAGCACAGATAGGCAGAACTGTTAGTTGTGGTGAATCATAGCAGAGGACAGCTGCTGAAGTTTAGAGGTGCAGTTAGTTGTGTTCAGGAGATTCCAGGATAGGCTGTGTAGAACCGAAGTCTGTGCAGAGATTGTGTAGTCACTTCACAGTCGTTCCAGCTATCAGTGGACTTAGAGTTAGAGTTAGAATTTAGAACAGCTAGTTTGGAGTGTAGGCGACATCAAGTGCAGTGTAGTTCATTTCAGTTAACCTTACCTTCTTTCTCCATACAGGTTGCAATTGTGGGAGAAGGGTTGGGGTTGATGCATTTTTAACTGTGCTTGATTTTGTTTTCAGGTGTGCATCCTCGCACTTTATGTATATGAGTTGTTTATAGGTGTATAATAAACTTGTATAAATTGTAGCTGGCATCAGTCATTTCCTTTAGTACAGTAGCTATATGTTGTCTGTACCTTGGTGTTTGTGAATCTTAATTGAACCTTATCCCCATAGGGTAGTTAGAGGTGGTTCGAGGCCATAGCAATTTAAACGTCCGAAGTGGCGAGGAAAGAATCAACCTCGGTTCTCAACCTCGGAGCCAATGGTCTCAACTTTCACATTTTGCACTATATTTCTATCTGAATCTATCATTTCAGTCTTTCTTCTTACTATTGTCTTGTCACTATATGTAGACAGTCTCTAGTCCTAAATCCATTTCGTGACATACATTATATGCCTTCTTAGGATATCATAAACAGCTGTGCATGTAGTCAAGTGGTAAGCTTTCCCTTTCCATCATAGCTAGTAGATATCAAATGGGAGATTAAATCTAGTCTCCTATATTCGACCTCAACAAGACAGGCATGTCTTCTGAGCGTCATATTATCGTCCTCTATGTTCCTTAAACAACAAAGGTATCAAACCTAGATCCATCAATAAAGTTCAGGAATCAAATGGTCCTTAGGACAGGCATCAATCGATGCATGACAATATAAGTGGATCGTGAGCTGAGCAAACTTGTCATATCATAGACTCTTCAATAAGGCAGGCTAGGCAAAAATGTCAACATCAAAAGATGGCGATGAAGTTACTTAGCAAAATTCAATTACCTGTTCATCAGGAATTAAATCACATAAATCACATAGGCCTCCAGGCACTTGGAATAACATAGAGATATATCATCTCAAAAGGAACAACAACGATGAGGACTCTTTCCTGAATAATATCAGCAAGGACGCCAGCACAAAAAACTTCGTCCTGCTCACAAGCAAAATCTGCCAAGAGTCTACTGGGTTGAAATCATTCAAACAATGACTGAAAGTAGGACATGCGCAGAACACGCGAATCGAATACAGCTCAGCTAATATACGGAACGAAGAATGTTCTAAGATGTTCGACTAAAGATTCAAACCTTAAAAGGAAATGACATCTTGAAACATTGCGATTGCCAACTGTTTCTAAGAACTGACGACCTGAGCGCTCCGTATATGGACATGACTCAAAATCGTTCACACAAACTATCGGCAACTATCGTCACACGATTAGACAACTAGTAGAAATAAAAAAGTGACTACAATTACATGAGTTATTTCCCATGCATTACAAAATTAAATATATAGTCAGAATGCATGGTCAGAATACGTAGTCAGAATATATAGTCAGAATAAGTTGCGACAAGTTTAGCGCAACATTACCGCAACCTCCCGAAAAAAAAAATGTGCAACTTTTTTTTTTTAAATATCCAAGAGTAAAACCAAAAGCGGTTTAACAACTCACGAATTATGCGAGGATAAGTAATTGCACTGCCTAATATGAGGCTAAATTGACACATAAAGTGTCTGGTGAGAATATTTCTCAACAGATAAAAAATCTGATTCAAAAAATAAATCGGGGAGGTGCCACCAACACACACTACACTAGCATGTAAGTACAATATACATATGCACGTGTAATACAATCGTTATCAAATAGCGGTGTCATATACTACTACCGCTTTAAAATGGATGTACACATCTGATAGTGAATATTAAATAGTATATTATCTAAACGTTTAGTAATATCATTACATAATGAAATTAAACATAAATGACGATCCATGACACATCTCCTGTAGTTCCAAGGGTAAATACACAATGTGGAACTCTCCATGTTTGACAACAGAAAGGTAGCTTCTCAGATCATCAATGACATGCTGAGAAAAAAACAACCAATATAATTCTATTTAATAGCCAATATGTTTCATACTATACAATACATTATTATTAATAATTGTGGCGGAGTAAACTTTCGGCCCTTATATTAACTACTCAGTCTTCCTCTTATATTAAAGATGGGAACAGAAGAGGATGATAACAAAGCACAATAGTATGTGTTCACCTAAAGTGAGGACAGATGTGCTAATGTATTGTAGTAATATAGGTGTGTTATGACTCTGTCGTATATCTAGAAATAGAACAGAAGTATTAGTTGGATTCATGTGGGCATCTAGACAGAATGTCAGCCATCACATTATCCGACCCACGGATAGCTCGTACCGTGAAGTGAAAAGGTTGAAGAGCAATAGCATATCGAGTGGATCTCGAACTCTTCAAGTTCTTAGTCTGAATAGCTGTAAGAGCTTTTTGATCAGTTTCTAGAATGAAATGTGCGCCCAGGAGGAATCTTTGTAGTTTGAGAATTGACCAAACCATAGCCAACAACTCACGGTCTAAAACCGAGTAGTTCCTCTCTGCCGCATTTAGTTTTCTAGAAATGTACATAACAGGATGCAGAGTTTCAGCATATTCCTGCATAAGTGCTTCTCCGATCCCAGTGGATGAAGCATCACTTCGAAGAACAAAAGTCCTATCAAGAGTAAGTAATCTTAGGATGGGAGGAGAAGAAAATATGTTCTTGATCTGGTCTAAGGAAGATTGACATTCCTGAGACCAACGAACCAGATTAGGCGACCTTTTCTTCAACAAAGTTGAGAGAGGTGCCATGATCGAAGATAGATTCGGGATGAATCTCCCATAGAATTGAATTAAACCCAAGAGACTACGGACTTGTTTCTTCGTTTTAGATACAGAGATGTTCAATATTTTCGAAGTATTGTGGTCTTCTGTCTTCAAGAGACCATGACCAACACGATGACCCAGGAAAGAGATTTCACCAAAACCAATATAGGCTTTAGAGGGTTTTGCTGTCAAATTAAACTCACGTAGAGTGGACAGTAGGTCATATAAACCCAAATAGTGATCTTCCCAGGAATCACTGAAGAGACAGATATCATCTAAGTATGCGATGACGTCTGAACGATGAGAAAGAATTCGACGCATCATGCGAACGAAAGTAGCAGGGGCGTTCATAAGACCGAAAGGCATCACATTCCATTGAAATAGACCCCTAGGTGTTGAGAAAGCAGTAAGAGGTTTGGCATGATCTGCTAAAGGCACTTGCCAATAACGTTTAGACAAGTCAAGTTTATTGAAGAATCTAGAATTAGAAAGTCTAATAAGTAGATCTTCTAGTAAAGGCATAGGTTCAGCATCGAACTTTGTGACTTGATTTAATTTGCGATAATCAACGCAAATTAGTATGTTCTTATCTTTCTTCCGAACAATAACCATGGAAGAAGAATATGGAGAAGTTGATGGTTCAATTATGTTTAATTGAATCATTTCATCCAATTCCTTTTCCACTTGTGACTGAAAGTGTATAGGGATAGGATACGGTCTAACCCTAACAGGATTATTGTCGGTAAGAATTATGTCATGTTCTATGACATGCGTGTGACCAGGGATTTCGGTTAGAACATCCTTAAATGTCTGTAACATCGACGAGACTTGACGATGTTCATCAACAGAAAGATTAGGAGAAATGGAGACATCTTTCCAAGATTCCATGGAATGTAGTGGAACCACTGGAAGAGGGAGATTCACATCAGAAAAAACAGATTCCTCATCCTGTATGACAGACAGGGATGAGTAATGACCATGAGGTACAGAAGAATCGTCCGTTGCCTGGAAAATAGGCAGCAAATAGTCTGGACGCTCATGAAATTCCGTCAGCATGTTGATATGGAAAGTTTTATGCTTTCCATCTATATCGACCACATAGTCAACATCGGAAATTCGTGAGACTATTGCATATGGACCTTTCCATGCAATCAGAAGTCTATTTTCCCTACTGGGGAGTAGGACGAATGCTTTGTCACCTGGACAAAGTTGTCGTAGACATCTGTTCTTGTTAGCAAACTGCCTTGCTTTTTCTTTAGCAATTTCTGACGAAGCAGTTGCTAGTTTGCATGCCTCAATGATCTTTTGCCTAAGAGCAATGACATACTCATATGAGGATTGAGTGTCATCACTAATATCATCGGCAGTGATGAGATCGTGTAACAAAGACATAGGGCCGCGCGGACGCGCGCCAAAGACAAGTTCAAAGGGAGAAAATCATGTGTGTTCGTTTGGGACCTCTCTATAGGCAAAGAGAGCCGCGGGTAAAACCCTGTCCCAATCTTGAGGATGATCTTCAGTTATCTTACCAAACAAAGTCTTGAGCGTTCTATTCAGACGCTCAACTAACCCATTAGACATAGGATGATAGATGCTACTGAGAGATCTTTTAATGTGTAAGGTAGACATTACTTGAGACATAGTATCAGATATGAGTTGAGTGCCATGGTCTGACAATATTTCTCTGGGGAACCCCAAGCGAGAAAATATCAACCAAAGAGCATCTGCGATATCTGTAGTAGATATGCTCTTAAGAGGAATAGCCTCTGGCCAACGTGTGCACATATCGACACATGTAAGGATAAACTGATGTCCTCTGGCCGACTTTATCTTAAAAGGGCCAATAATATCTATGGCCATTTTCTGAAATGGCCGAACAGGGATGTCAGCAGCCTGGATAGGCGCAGCATGTCGTGGTCCTCTAGATTTGACCTCCTGACATACCTGACATGATCGGCAGTATATACGAATGTCCTTGTTAACAAAAGGCCAAAAGAAAGCCGCAAGGACTCTCGACTTTGTACGGGAAAATCCCATGTGTCCAGCACATTGCGAGTCATGAGCATGTTGCAATATTTGCACTCTCATACTCTTGGGAACAAGAATTTGCGAATGTGCTGACGTAGCCGAGTCTTGTACCATACGTACAAGTACGCCGTTTTTCATTGCTATCCAAGATTTTCTTTGTGTATCCTTATTTGGATCACCTTTCTTCGCAAGAATGAAGAATTTTTTTAGCGTAGGATCTTCTTCTTGTAATTTTATGAACGAGTCACGAGAAATAACCAAGGTACTATCTTGGCTATGAACTTCATTATCATTATTCAACGAAGTTTGTGGTGTTTGTAGAGCTTGTGCTCTTGTAACCGCTGCATTGGTAGCTTGCATATTATCATCTTCCCAAGCAGCAATCTGCTGTGGGGTACATTCCCTAACTCCGTGGATACGACCAATAATAAGGTCAGCAATATGATTAGGTAAGAGACAGGCATGCACATCTCCCGTAAAGAAAGGAGTGGCAATGTGAATTACAGCAGTAGGATATTTCTCTAGAGTGCCGCCAAATGTGACACATTTGATAACCCTTCCTGTCGCACAGGATGGTTCTACAAGCGATTGTCTAACACCAATAGTGGTGCATCCGGAATCGAAAAGTAGTGAGACCGGAGTATTATTAACAAGACCCTTATGTAGGATTAGAGAACCTCTCCCGTCATGTTAAACCGAAGCAGGAAGAGCGGGGAGAGGGTGACCACAACTCAAAGTCGATACTGTAGTCGGTTCGAACAAAGTACTGCATTGGGGGCATTTGTTTGCTCTCCCAAAGTCAAAAGAAGAACAAGTGACAGCGTCAGAGTTTTTATTATCAGAAACCTGATTACAAGCTCCCTGAGATTCTTGTTGAACAGAGTTAGCCTGCTGATATCTCTTTTTTTGTTTTGAGATCTACCGCGACTACTATTACCTCTGAAGTTATCACTGTTGTTATTATCTCTGTAGTTATTATTGTCTCTATTATCACTGTTATCCTGTTTTGAACTACAGTTTCCATGAATATTATCATGTCCATAATGATGCGAACATCTATTTGTTTGGTTTTGAGGTCTTCGCGAGGAATAACCTCTGTTACCATATCCTCTTCTGAAATGCCTAAAATTATTAGGTTGGTAGTAACGAGGACTGTCAGCTTGTCTCCAATTCTTCGAAGAAGAATCACCTTGAAATTGATTTCCATAATTTTGACCGTAACTACGGTTACTTTTCCTATCAAAATTTTGTTGGAATCTACGACTAGAGTTTTGACCATAAGGTGCTGCCGAAGCAACTGGCAGACCTTCTTTTATTTTATAGTTACCAATGGTTACGTGAGGATGCGCAGTTATATACTGGCAACAGAAATCTTCCATTTCTTTTATTGTTTTAGGTTTACGTTCATGAAGGAAAGCAAGTAAGACTCATTGACAGAAGACATGACTTTGTCTCTAATTATTAAGTCCATAAGTCCTTCATAAGTTTTTTCTGTCTTAGACAGCTCCACCCAACGTGAAAAAGTAAGACGTATCTTTGAAATGAATTCAGAGAATTGCATTCCAGTTTCTGGCAACATATTTTTAAATTGAAGACGATAGCCGTCTTCGTCAAGTTGGTATTTCTTCAACAATATAGCCCTGACAACCTCATAGTTGTTCTTGTCAGGCTCATCTACCATACTTAACATACTCAAAGCATTACCTCTAAGTATTTTGGACAAATGATAAACCTGCAGTGATTTATCTATGTTATGTACTTTACATGAAGTTTCAAATCTGTCCAGATAGAATGTTATATCGTCGATGGAAGCATTGAATGGTGGTAGATTAAGCTTGAAAGTGCTTGCATTAGTCTTATCTGAGACATTATTTGCATCATTAGCATTACTCATGTTCATCACCTTTAATTTCTCAACTTCCAAAGCTAAGAGTTTTTCTTCATGCTCCATTTTTGCTTTTATCTCATCAGCTTCTCTTTGTAACTTCCTTTCTTCAGCTTCCCTTTCAAGTTTTTTATTTTCATTCTCTGCTTCTCTTTGTAACTTTTTTTTTTCAGCCTCAGCTTGTTTTTCTAATCTTTTATTTTCAGCCTCTTTTTCATGTCTTTTATTGTCAGCTTCTTTTTCAAGTCTTTTATTTTCAGACTCAATCTGTAGTCTCTTCTCTTTAGCTTCTGCTTCTCTTTTTTGTTTTTCCATTTCCATTTGGTATCTCTTTTCATCAACTTGCATCTGCAGTTTCTTTTGTTCAGCTTCCATTTTTAATGCTTTATCATATTGAGTAGTTGCAAATTCTTCTAACTTATCACCAGTCTTCCCAAGCGATTTACCCTGCTCAATAAAGTATTCAAGTGTAGACATGATGAGTAATAATATGAGTCCACAACCTGAAATAATTAATTATCTTATTTCAAATTTAATTATAACAAGTCTTAAATGAAGTACTTGCTTACTCTTCTTCTTCTTCGATCCTTAACCACCGACCGTCAAAGCAGTCAGTGGCCATCACGCCTAGTGGCGTCTTGTAGGGCAACAACAAATTGATTCCACTTTGCACGGTCGGTGGCCATCCTTCGTACAGTGCCCCAACTCTGGTTCATTCTTTGCATCTCAGCCTCCACAGTCCTCCGCCATGTTGTTTTTGGTCGGCCTCTCTTTCGCTTTCCTTCAGGGGTCCAAAGGATAGCTGTTCTTGTGATGGCATCGGGGTCTCTTCTGAGGACATGACCTATGTATGCTGTCAAAAGCTTTTTCAAAATCAACAAAATTTATGTAAAGCTGTCTTTGCCATTCTGAGCACTGTTCTATAATGTTCCTGAGAGTGAATAT
This sequence comes from Oreohelix idahoensis, assembly GCA_024509875.1. Classification (NCBI taxonomy): domain Eukaryota; kingdom Metazoa; phylum Mollusca; class Gastropoda; order Stylommatophora; family Oreohelicidae; genus Oreohelix; species Oreohelix idahoensis. Next base: position 117,736 of record JAMPIV010019000.1, read on the forward strand.
ATGGTCTACACATCTTCTGTTCTTTCTAAATCCTGCTTGTTCTTTCCTCAGTTTGTAGTCTACTGCTTTTGAAATTCTCTGTATAATTATCTTGCGTAGTATTTTGCTGGGAACTGAGAGAAGAGTGATTCCTCTCCAATTATTGCAGTCTGAAAGATCTCCCTTCTTGGGCAATTTGACAATTATTCCTTTGTTCCACTCTGATGGTGTTGTCCCCGTTTTCCACACTTGTGTAAATAGTGGTTCTAATAGTTCTGCTGCTAGCTCAGGGTCTGTCTTAAATAGCTCTGCATTTAAGTTATCATGGCCCGGAGCTTTACCGTTCTTTAACCCTTTGATTGCTGTGATGATTTCTTCTTTTCGTGGAATGTCTGTATTTACATCTAGATCTTTTTCAGCCTCAGGAACATTCAATTGTGTCTCTGGTATTTCCTTGTTCAGAGTTTCTCTGAAGTGCTCTGCCCATCTTGTTTCCTGTCCCTCTGCTGTCTTGATGAGATTTCCTTGCTTATCTCTTACTAATGTAATATTGTTTGCACCTTGTTTTCCGCTGATGAATTTAGTTATTTTGTATACTGTGCTTTGTTCATTTCTCAGTGCTGCCTCTTCTGCCTGTTTTGCAAGATCGTCTAGGAAATTCCTTTTGTTGGCTCGGGTTTGGCGTTTAACTTCCCTGTCCAGTTGACTGTACTGTTCGCTATATAGTTGCTTTAACCTGGGGGACTTCGCTTCTGTTTTCTTTCTTTTCATTTCCTTTCTCATCTTTATGGTGTTTAGTGTTTCTGGTGTTATCAAGTCTTGCTTCTTCCTTTCCTGGAATCCTAAGCATGATTTGCTACTTTCCTTATATATTGTTGAAATGGTGTTGAAATTCTGGTCTATATCATCAGTCAATGTCTTTTCCTGGCTTTTGGCAAATTGATATCGTTTCTTAATGTCGGCCGCAAAAGCTTTTCTGGTAAGGGGGTCCTTCAATTTGCTGATGTCAAACCTTTTCTGTGTAGTTACAGTTGGTCCAGCCCTTCTTAGTTTCACTTTCAGTTTTGCTACTACTAAATGGTGATCGCTTCCCACATCTGCACCTCTTCTTACCTTCACATCTTGTAATGCATGTCTCCATCTACCGTTAACCATGATGTGGTCTATCTGGTTTCTGTCCCGACCATTTGGTGATTCCCATGTTAACTTGTGAATTTCCTTATGTGGGAAAAGTGTTCCTCCAATGACCAGGTTGTTAATGCTACAGAAAGTTATTAGCTTATCCCCATTTTCGTTTGCTATTTCGCTGCCGCATTTCCCCATTGTTCTTTCATTATATGTATTGTGTGTACCAACTTTCGCATTGAGGTCTCCCATTACTATAACAAGATCATATCTAGGTGTGTCGTCCATTTCTTTCTGCAGTTGTTGATAGACTTCATCCTTGACCTCCTCATCGCTATCATTCGTTGGTGCGTAGCATTGTATTATTGTAGTGTTGGTAAATCTCCCTCTCAATCGTATCAGTCTGTTGTTGATGGGTTTCCATTCCAGTAATGTCCTTTCTATCCCTTTCTGTAGAATAATGGCTACGCCTTCACTGTGCTGTCCATCCTCTCTTCCAGAGTAAAGTACTGTTTCTCCTGTTGCTGCTTTAACTTTTCCTGCCCCTGTCCATCTGCTCTCGCTTATCCCCAGGATGTGTAACCTATAGTTTCTCATTTCTGCCGTGACCTGTCTTAGTTTACCTGTCTCGTACATTGTCCTGACATTCCAAAATCCTATTCTTGTATCCTGTTTTGCGGTCAGGACAACTTGCTTACTCATAACACTATATTATCATCCCAATCTCTATGGGAAACAAGTCTTATATCAAAGAACTTGTGTATAGACCTTGTTGAAATATCATCAATCAACTCTTGATCATAAGTGCACTTCCCATTCAATAGTGCACAATACTATTCATCATTTATTTATCATCAGTATAGTAGTGGTGCATCAGCATAATCCATTATCCAATCTGAATTAATTACCGTAAGTAATATTATTCATCATTTATTAATCATCAGTGTAGTAGTAATGCATAAGCATAACCCACTATCAAATGTGAATTAACTACTATAAGTGTAACCAATGACTATGTAAACACAATCACAATGTAAACAATAACAATGTAAATATTACACTGTAAACAATACAATGTAAACAATAACAAAGATTTAGCAACTATACGAAAACATTCGCAGAAATCAACAAAAAATAAAGCGAAAAGTAAAGAAATATCACAAAAAAATGTGATGATATCTGCGAGAAGATAATACAAATACAAGACACCACAGTGTATAAACAAAAATGGTGTATGAAACTAAACAATAGAAAAGAGTAGGCTAGCAAATACAAACAAATCAAAACAGAACTAAAGAATGCAGAAAAATAACGAAAACAATACTAACACATGTCATCACAACTAACAAAAAATAGCAACAGAAGTCGCTTTGCAAATTCCAGTATCGGAAATTTGCACACCCTATAGAAAACGCTCACGATAGACAACCTCTATGACGTGGTATGATCTAAGGGAGACACCGCCCAACCGAAACCCGCAGACACATAAACATATAAATATAAATATACAAATAACATATAAACATATAACATATAACAAAAGAATGAGATGAAACACAGAAGACTCAGTAGAAGTATAAGGGCACAGTTCACGAACAAACAGGCCACTTAACTTATGGTAATCCAACGTCAGCACAGCAGAAAAAACAGATGACAATCAGCGTCCTAAGGAATGAAGATCCAACGATGATGGTACATCTGAACTGTTCCAAAACTGTCAAGACGATGATACTTGAGCTTCTGATATATAGAATGTAGTGTTGTTTCGGCACTTGTCCTTCTGAATCCTATAGTAAATATGTTTGAATTCGGTACTTGGCCTTCTTACAACGACAGCAACAGTCTGTGATATCCGGCAATATGTAACAACGCCGGGTACTGTCAAATTTCTTGCTTATGGCAAAAAGATGTAATTCCACATTTACCGGGCAACGCCGAGTAGTTTCAAAATTCTTTGTTGATGTCTTGTAGTTTGTTGACTTGTAGTGTTGAATGTAGTGGGTAAGGGACCCCGAATCTGCTCACCAAATCAATGTTGAGATGTGGTGGGCTTATCGAATGCCTTTGGACTGGCCACCAATATGTAGAGTGCTAGAATCCACCAGATATATGTAGAGTGTCTATTTAGAGGTGTGTAGCAGTACTCTACTGGATATGTTGATGGGGAGCTATAAAGTGTTGATGTGTCTTGGTAGTATCACCACTCAACATGGAGGGTTATCGCCCTCGGACACCAGGGATGATGAGGCAAGATCTTATGGTGTCGTGGTCTGGTTTATGTGTGACGTGTTTATGAAGACAAGTATCAGATAGGGACGTCACATCAATTCATAAACGTATAAAGTCAATAAATTGTTGAACAGCAAGTGATGTTGTTGGTAACATATAATATACGCCACAACGACGAGATACAGGAAGATAATTATGCAGTAACATCACTGGTATAGAACAATAGTCATTACATCATCGACGTAGTCAATACAGCAGGAACAGCAGACAGCATCAATAATAATGGTACATTATATGCCTTCTTAGGATATCATAAACAGCTGTGCATGTAGTCAAGTGGTAAGCTTTCCCTTTCCATCATAGCTAGTAGATATCAAATGGGAGATTAAATCTAGTCTCCTATATTCGACCTCAACAAGACAGGCATGTCTTCTGAGCGTCATATTATCGTCCTCTATGTTCCTTAAACAACAAAGATATCAAACCTAGATCCATCAATAAAGTTCAGGAAGCAAATGGTCCTTAGGACAGGCATCAATCGATGCATGACAATATAAGTGGATCGTGAGCTGAGCAAACTTGTCATATCATAGACTCTTCAATAAGGCAGGCTAGGCAAAAATGTCAACATCAAAAGATGGCGATAACGTTACTCAGCAAAATTCAATTACCTGTTCATCAGGAATTAAATCACATAAATCACATAGGCCTCCAGGCACTTGGAATAACATAGAGATATATCATCTTTTAAAAAGGAACAACAACGATGAGGACTCTTTCCTGAATAATATCAGCAAGGACGCCAGCACAAAAAACTTCGTCCTGCTCACAAGCAAAATCTGCCAAGAGTCCACTGGGCGGAAATCATTCAAACAATGACTGAAACTAGGACATGCGCAGAACACGCGAATCGAATACAGCTCAGCTAATATACGGAACGAAGAATGTTCTAAGATGTTCGACTAAAGATTCGAACCTTAAAAGGAAATGACATCTTGAAACATTGCGATTGCCAACTGTTTCTAAGAACTAACGACCTGAGCGCTCCGTATATGGACATGACTCAAAATCGTTCACACAAACTATCGGCAACTATCGTCACACGATTAGACAACTAGTAGAAATAAAAAAGAGACTACAATTACATGAGTTATTTCCCATGCATTACAAAATTAAATATATAGTCAGAATGCATGGTCAGAATACGTAGTCAGAATATATAGTCAGAATAAGTTGCGACAAGTTTAGCGCAACAGAATGTTTGTGTGATCTGGTTTTTTTTATCCTATTGTTAAGTTGGAAAAGATCACACATGTGAAAAAAAGTCGAAATAACAGAATGTCGTGTGCAAAAAGGTCGAAAAGCTGAGGAGAGGAGTGCAAATGTTAATTATTGAGTCGTGTGAAAAAAGGACGGGTCGTGTGAAAAAAAGGCGGGAAAAAAAGAAGAAATAGTATAAATAGAAGAGTTGTGGGCGATAGGCAAAGATTTTAGGATTTATGATTCCAAGGATACCATGATTTTAGACTAGAGGAATTTTACAAATAGCGTTAGGAGAACTTCGTCTTTGAGGATACCAAGACACGTTTTTTCTTTAGTAGGTAAGTGTGTATATTATTCAGTTGGATTATAGATTGTTCATTTTGGATAAACAACCATCATTTTGTGAAATTTACAGTGTTTGTCTAATGTCATCAATAAACTCTAATATAATTTTCTACATTTGCTGTTTGTGGAAATTTACAGTAATTTCTTTCGGATATACGTTGTTGTGCTAAAACTGTTTTGCTTATCACCAAACTCAAAGGGAAGAAAATTCCTGGGTTGAAATAAATTAACAAAAGGTCAAGTATCACCATCTCTGGCGGAAGGCCAGTTATCACTTGAACCACCACAACATATGAAGGATTAACTCTGACTAAATAAAATCAATATAACTACTTCTTCTTCTTCTTCTTCCGTCCTTAGCCACCGACCGTCAAAGCAGTAAGTGGCCATTACGCCTAGTGGCGTCTTAGGGCAACAGCAGATAGGTTTTCTTTGCCGTTGTTTCCCATCACGCCTAGTGGCGTCTTTAGGGCAACGGCAAATCAATCCATCTGCTGTTGTTTCCGTAATCGAAGTGATTAGCAAACGGGTGATCAGCCCGTTGTGAATATAACTACTAGTGCCGTATAAACATACACGGCCACATATTACACTAATTGGCGCCGTGACCTGGCCTTTTCTTTGGTGAAGACAGACAGGCATAATCAATAAAATGGATCCAAGCCAAGAACAACAGCAGCAACAACAACATATTAGACAATGGGAAAGAGACACCGTCGATACAAGAGCAGATTGGAGTAGTCTTAATAAAAGAGCTTGTCGCATAGCTGTTAGAAATTTTATCAACGGAATCAAACAACGAAAGATATGGGAAGTACAAAATGTTACAACCATTGACCAACAAACTTGCTTAATAACGACAGAAGATGGAATGAGGGTACATATCAGACCAATACAGCAATGGAGAACACTACCTAACATACATCACCAGGTCAGTTTTGTAACATCAAGTGACACACGTTGGGCCCCCATGATTATTAGTCAACCAAGGCCAGACTTACAAGTGAAGAAAACAAAGATCAGTTGTGTTGCGACACAAACAAACGTTGACAGGTCAAGTCAGGTCAATGACTCAGAACTACAAGTGAAGAAATCGACGATGATCAGTGTTACAACACAAACAGATGTTGACTTTAACACCGCCATAACGGATACTGGTACACCAGAAACAGTACACTTCAACACATCTGACGTACACACTCGAACAGCATTAAAACAGTTGGCCAGGCAGACAAATTCATACGAAATTCCAGTTACGGAACCAAGCGTACAAGAGTTGAAGAAAGAGATAAAAGCAATCCTGAAAGAAGGTGACCTCAACACACTCACAACACGAAAGGTGCAGAAATTACTGGAGGACAGGTTTGCTGTTTGTTTGTCTGCAAGACGAAAAGAAATTCGCAAGTTGGTGATAAATACGTTTGAACAAGATGACGAGAAGAACATAGTCACCAAAGCTCATGCAGCACAAATTAAGAAAACTACTCATCGCCCGATAGCACCACCAGTTTTATCTAATGGCAGACCCATACATAAAGCCACATTGAACCACTTTCATTCCACAGATACGTCAAAAACCTCACACAGAGAATCTGAGAACATAAATACATATTGCCGCAGAGAATCAGAGAGCAACAATAGAAATTGCGATGAACACACAGACAACGATGTTTCTTAAGCAGAACGGCACACCTCTGAACAAGATAATGATACTCGACACACAGCACCGCCTAATGATGAAAACGCAGACAGCACTACATGCACACTTGCGGAATATATTATTCTTCCATCACCTCCATTCCGACAGGAATCTGACCTAGATACAGCAGATCCCGAGAGTGACCACGAAAGTGTGATCAATCAACACAACACTGAATTTCAAACTCTTTCATGACGTAGGGGTTTTCCCATGTTTTACGCAAGGAATTTTTTGCGACTCAGATTTTTCATATAGTGTTACCATGTAAGTGTCAGTTATTTCAAAGTTTTTAACATATATAGTCATGTTATATATATTTAAAAAGGAAAATGAATGAGGATTCTGAATATGTTCAGTTTATAAATTTAAAAATTTTTTTATGGGTATAAAATAGTTAGAGACTGTGAAGAAAAAATTTTTACAAAAAAAAACAAAACAAAAACATATCAGAATTACCCACTCAAGATAGCAAATCAATCACTTATGTTATCCAAGATACAAATATTTGTAAACTACATTCATTTTGGAAATAAAATACATATAGTTCAAGTTTATGCTCTAACTACTTTTCAATTGGCTTCAAGAAAAGGAAAGACACTCTTTTGTCACAAATTTTCTGCGGCACAGGTTTTTCATATAGTGTTACCATGTAAGTGTAAATTATTTCAAAGTTTTTAACAAATATAGTCATGTTATATATATTTAAAAAGGAAAATGAATGTGGATTCTGAATATGTTCAGTTTATAAATTAAAAAATTTTTTATGTGTATAAAATAGTTGGAGACTGTGAAGAAAAACATTTTACAAAAAAAACCAAAAAAAAAGATATCAGAATTACCCACTCACGATAGCAAATCAATCACTGTGTTTTAATGTTATATAATTATTTCACATTCTTCGTCAACATGGACTGTCATTATCATTACATCTTTTACACCAATACGTCAAGAAATGGAAGAACTTTCGCAAACATTCGCAGATCTACAACACAATGTTATCCAGGTTAAAAAGAACTATAAATTATCTCAGTTCTCTAGTTATACAATTTTTTTTTTTTGCAAGTGTTAAGTACGAAATCTTTATGATTAGAAGACTACTCGCTGATCTTAGAGACGTAGTCACCCACTGTACAAATTACACCACTTTTGCCTTTGAAAATCGGTATAATAGCACTTATGCTTTACAAAAGTTTTTATTTTTTTTTATTTCTTTTTCTCTTCTTGATGAATTTTGTGACAAAAGCAAACACACTATACGCACACACATACTTTTCCTTTTTGACACATCAGAGTTTTTTTTTTAATGGGTTAACTCACAGCTTTTCTTTTGTGTTATGGAAAGACCGTTTAATAATGTTCAATCGCACCGAGAATGTATTTTGGCGATGTTTTCTTAATGATGCTGTTCACAACCTGAATGATCGTATATTGCTTCTCACATTATTCAAGCCGACGACCCTTTCTCACAGATATATGACGAATCAGACGTTAACGTGTCTATTAAATTCTATAAATGCTTGTACTTCTTCGCATTCCTGAGTCCAGTGAGACACACCAGAGCTCATGACCCGACACACTAGAGTGTCAGGACTATTGATTTTGCCTAGCATAATTGATGTTTTGAATTTTAAGCTGTTTAGTGTACAACTACCATATGTACAAAAAGATGAGATGTCCACAGCGGACATCGGTGAAAGATGACGAGGTCATTGTTACCCCTACTGACACAGCTAACGCCCCTAAGACCCCCGAGTACATTCCCATGACTGACATTCGTTCCCCTCCCATGGTGATATATTTTGCAAGTTGGGTACAACTTATATAATGATCAACACAGTTCGTGGATTGGCGAAATACTATATGGTTACATGCAAACCATGACAATTCCATGCGAAATCAGTAACATAGTAACGGATATGTTCACATGTTGATAAACCTTGTATTGAAAAATAAACATCACATATTGATGTACCTGTATTTTTCTGACCATTTGTCACGTTGTAAGCGGAACGCTACAGTATATTTTCTTGACACATTGTTGTCCATTATTATGAACTTGGATTTGTATGCAGATTTTATATTTGATGACGAACCCTATAAACAGTTTGGTACTTGGTTCATGGTAACTGAGATAGTTCATACTCCAACACCCGATAGTTATTTGTATCGGTATAGTTGTCCTCCCTCATACTAACGACCATTACATAAGTTGGAGATTAGAGACATTTTTAATAAATACTTTGTAATTCCATGTAACCAGATTAATAATGCTATATTTATATTGTGCGACGAACACATAGACAGTTCACAAAACTTGTCCATATTTTTGGTGTTTAAGACCCATATACATCCTGGTAAATCACTGACCGCAGTGGCAGGATTGGGGTCGCCTGTATTATATGATTGTATTATATTTACCACGTTCTATATTGACAGTTGAGCTATTTAAGACAGACCCTGAGCTAGCAGCAGAGCTATTAGAACCACTATTTGCACAAGTCTGGAAAATGGGGACAACACCATCAGAGTGGAACAAAGGAATGGTTGTCAGATTGCCCAAGAGGGGAGATCTTGCGGACTGCAATAGTTGGAGAGGAATCGCTCTTCTCTCGGTTCCCGGCAAAATACTAGGCAGGATGATTATACGGAGAATTTCAAGGGCAGTAGACCACAGACTGAGGAAAGAACAAGCGGGATTTAGAAAGAACAGGAGATGTGTAGATCATATATTCACTCTCGGGAACATTATAGAGCAGTGCTCGGAGTGGCAGGGACAGCTTTACATTAATTTTGTTGATTTTGAAATGGCTTTTGACAGCATACATAGGGACAGTTTATGGAGAATACTGAGGGCTTATGGAATTCCAAGCTGCATAGTGTCAATCATAAAAAGCCTCTATGCCAACTTTACGTGTAGTGTTGGGCGGAGCGGCCTGGCCTTTGAGGTGAAGACGGGAGTGCGACAGGGATGCTCCTTATCAACCACTCTATTTTTAACAGTCATAGACTGGGTGATGCGCCAGACAACGGAGGGCGGTCCGGGAGGAATGGGATGGACAACATTTTCTACATTGGAAGATCTGGAATATGCAGACGACATTGCACTGCTGGCGCATTCGCATCGGCACGTCCGGGAAAAAACGGATAGACTTAGTGGGTTTAGCCAGCAGGTGGGCTTGAATATCAATTTAAAGAAGTCTGAGGTCATGACGCTCAATGTGAGCAACCCTGAGCCCATATCAGTAGGGAATCAGCGATTGGTGCGGACAGATACCTTCACATGCCTGGGAGGCATGGTGGCACCGGACGGCGGGGCGGGCGGAGACCGGCGTCAGAGTGAATAGGGCAGGGGCAGCTTTCTTTGGCCTAGGCAACATCTGGGGGTCCTCCCGGTACAGCACAGGCACAGAATTGGGATTGTATCGGAGCTGTGTGCTTTCTGTGCTTCTCTATGGTGCGGAGTGTTAGAGAGTTGCAGAGAGGGAGATGTCGAAATTGTCCTCTTTTCGCACGGCTTGCCTAGGAAAAATTCACCGAATCTTTTGGCCAAATACCATCTCTAACCAAGATCTGCTTACTCGTAGCAAGCAAGAGGTCATGCACACCATCATAGCTGGCAGACGCTGGAGCTGGGTTGGCCATGTCCTTAGAGGAGACCCTGATGCCATCACAAGAACAGCTATGCTTTGGATCCCTGAAGGAAAGCGAAAGAGAGGCCGACCAAAAACAACCTGGCGGAGGACTGTGGAGGCTGAGATGCAAAGAATGAACCAGAGTTGGGGCACTAAACGAAGGATGGCCACCGACCGAGCAAAGTGGAATCAATTTGTTGTTGCCCTACAAGACGCCACTAGGCGTGATGGCCACTGACTGCTTTGACTGTCGGCGGCTAAGGATCAAAGAAGAAGAAGATATTGACAGTTACGAGAGCTTACAGCTCCAGTTCATATTTTTTTAATAATAAATTTATAGATTTACATTGCCATGTATGTATTATATTCCCATGTCATAATATATATATATATATATATATATATATATATATATATATATATATATATATATATATATATATATATATATATATATATATATATATATATATATATATATATATATATATATATATATATATATATATATATATAGAGTACTTTGCAAAAAAAATGGCAGTCATATTTTCGCAACGCAGCACACTCATAGAAGCAAATAATAATAAAAAATGTATGTCCAGAGGAAGATTGGTATCTCCCCTATCTATTAACAGTGGTTTCAGTACAATATAATGTTGCCTTCTCCAGCAAGGCAAGCCTGGATGCGGCGAGGCATACTTCCCACAAGTGTTTGTAGGTAATTGTGAGTCAGACTGTCCCAGTATTTTTCAGCTTCCTTCTTCAATTGTTCAACGTCTCTGAGTCCACTCTTTTTTAAATGATTCTTGAGTAGTGCCCAAACGTTTTCAATTGGGTTTAGGTCGGGACTGTTGCTGGGCCACTTCAGCACTATCACATTCTTCTCTTGCAGCCATGCTTTGGTGGTATGAGCTGTATGCTTTGGGTCATTGTCATGTTGAAATGTGCACCCATCGGGGTACATGACCTGCATAAATGGCAGAAGGTGTCCCTCTAGTATGTCGATGTACCTTTCTTTCGTGAGAATTCCTGTGAAAACACACAGTGGGGTGGCACCTCTTGCTGACACCCCTCCCCAAAGATGGAATTTCTGGGTATGTTTCGGTCGCTGGTACACAGGCGTTACAGAGTCTTTCGTCCAAATATTTATTTGAGCAGGATAAGACCAAACAGAACATTCATCCGAAAAAATCACACTGTCCCATGACAAATTTTGGTTTTCGTGGCACCAGTTCAAGCGCATCTGTTTGTGAGTTTCTGTGAGCAATGGTGACGAAATTACCCGCTTTTTTTGTGTAATTCATCCTGTGTAGCTCACGGTTGACAGTAGCATTAGATACCTCTGGGCTTCCCAACTCGATCATGCGCTGCCGTATGTTTTCTACACTCTTCATTGGCCCAGCCCGAACGATTTGGGCGAGACGCCGATGGTCATTTGTGTCCAAAATTCTTGGCCTCCCACTACCTTCTTTTCGCTCGATTCCATTACCTGCTTTTAATTTACTCACAACTCTGTAGACAGTCCGCTCAGGAATGTTCAAGGTTTTAGAAATGTTGGAACATGTTTGATTTCCTTCATTCCAAAGCTGTGAAATTAACATACACTTTGTCTTTGTATCCATTTTCTGCCACTAGCATTAGAAATTGTCGTCTGCTCTATTATCAAGGGACTGTACTCTACGCTAATTTTTTTTTTAACTTTTGGTAGTGTTTCCTCACTTAAGTGGAGTGCAAATTTGGGGCAGAACATGCATATTTAATTAGATTTCAGCATATTTAGCTGAGCAATATGACTGCCATTTTTTTTGCAAAGTACTGTATATATATATATATATATATATATATATATATATATATATATATATATATAAATATATATATATATATATATATATATATATATATATATATATATATATATATATATATATATATATATATATATATATATATATATATATATATATATATATATATATATATATATATATATATATATATATATATATATATTTTATTATAAATATTTATTTATATATTTATATATTTTTATATATATATTTATATATTTATTTATATTTATTTATATATTTATATTTATTTATATATTTATATATTTATATATTTATATATATACGAGCTCGTATATTACATTTTTTTTGCGTCCCACGGTCTGATGTTTGACCATTAGTTCTATGCTGTTAGGCTGATGTTCGTTGCAGCTACTACATTTTAAGATTGTTAAATACTTAATGAATATTAGTCAATTCTGTTAAATATTGCGAAAGTATTTGTTTTGTTTTTATTTGTGTTGTTTGCACAACCCATGAAAATCGTATGCGATTATTTTTTTATTAAATGTTATCATTAAGTATGTTATCATTATGGTGATGACTAATGCACAGCGTTGTTCATATTGATATTGTTAAGAAGTAGTGTACATCAATACTATTCAATGGCAAAGTGTATTAACATATTTTATGTATCCCCCGTTTTACGCATTATAAATATACTCGGATCCCTCGTTTTACGAACAAAATATTTATTATTATTTTTTATTTTATTTTATTTATTTATTTATTTTTTAAAAATTTTTTTTCTCTCTGAGAGACTCTACCAATACGTTAGTCGTTTATAACAGTCACTAGCATGAGGTACTTAGTGTTTAGTACGCAAATGTCTCCCTCTGGGATACATATGTGTGGCCAGGGACGTATGTGACCGCTTGGCCTTTCTCGCTAGCTTTGTCCCTCCTACTTCCACGCTTAGCATTTATATGTGCAAGAATATGCTACATGTAAGAATGACAGACCTTAAAAGCAAATAAGACGTTTTTACACAAAACGCAGTCTTCATTCAAAGTTCAGTTGCCGTTACTGCTTTGACGCGGCAAACGTAGGTCAGTCTCAGATAATAATGAATGGGTTTTATAAGCGCGATAGTGGGAAATGAATGTTTGTGTGATCTGGTTTTTTTTTATCCTATTGTTAAGTTGGAAATGATTTCACATGTGAAAATAAAGTCGAAATAACAGAATGTCGTGTGCAAAAAGGTCGAAAAGCTGAGGAGAGGAGTGCAAATGTTAATTATTGTGTCGTGTGAAAAAAGGACGGGTCGTGTGAAAAAAAGGCGGGAAAAAACAAGAAATAGTATAAATAGAAGAGTTGTGGGCGATAGGCAGAGATTTTAGGATTTATGATTCCAAGGATACCATGATTTTAGACTAGAGGATTTTTACAAATAGCGTTAGGAGAACTTCGTCTTTGAGGATACCAAGATAAGTTTTTTCTTTAGTAGACAAGTGTGTATATTATTCAGTTGGATTATAGATTGTTCATTTTGGATAAACAACCATCATTTATTGAAATTTACAGTGTTTGTCTAATGTCATCAATAAACTCTAATATAATTTTCTACATTTGCTGTTTGTGGAAATTTACAGTAATTTCTTTCGGATATAAGTTGTTGTGCTGAAACTGTTTTGCTTATCACCAAACTCAAAGGGAAGAACATTCCTGGGTTGAAATAAATTAACAAAAGGTCAAGTATCACCATCTCTGGCGGAAGGCGAGTTATCACTTGAACCACCACAACATATGAAGGATTAACTCTGACTAAATAAAATCAATATAACTACTAGTGCCATATAAACATACACGGCCACACTGTAGTGATCTTATGTGTTCTCACACAAGAGACCTAATGACACATGAATGTCACTGTACTAGTCCCTGTGTCTAGACACATGATCCTAGCCAAAGGCCGGTTATATTAGGGCGCATGTCAAAGTATAAAAGACCCTTAGGTCTGGGTCGGAGCGCACATCTGCGAGCGTAACAGTTAATGTTTATAATTGTACCATTGAAAGTGGCAGAACATATAAGTGTTCAATACTTCAACATGTGCATCAAACTCCAAATTATTTAAAGTCTGTTGACTCTAAACATAAGACACACAATAATGTTTTAACGATATGAAAAATGTACTAACAGGCATAAGTGAATTGTTTACCCCTTTTATAATTTTGTCTAGAAGGTCCATAAAGTTAAAAAAAAAAATAAAAGTATGTTATTTATTTTGATTTTTGTTAATAACTAAATTGTTTCCCTTTGAACATGAATAGGATGCTTTCCCCTAATTACTCTGTCTCTGCTTCTTAAAGTATCACATGGTTAAGTTTTTTTTTTTCTCCACTTATTTCTGAGATTTGACATCCGGTCAAAGCCTGACAAGAGGTGTGATATCTCGGTTATAAGCGGGGTATATTGTGCGCATTTTTATTACATTTTGCTGTACTGTTATTTCTGTCTTTTCTTTAAATTATGTGGGGGGAGGGACTTTTATATTAGCCATGAAAGGGTCTATTTCTGTGAATGACCGCAAGCTGCCTGTCCGACCGTCACGTCGTAAGGTTTATTCGAGTGTTTCTGCTTGTTCAATCCATTTACTTACTTATTTATATTTTTTAAGTGTAATGAATTTACCTCTATATATATTACTGATGGTGTGCCGACGTGTCGTTAAAAGTACTACTAGCTGAAATGAAGATCCATGTATTTTTCGTTTCCTCTTGTGTCTACCCATAATGTGGTCTTCCTTAACTCCAGATGATTTTTGACTTTGTCAATGAAGATTTGACGTATGGTGTCTAAAATTGCAATAATTAATTATTCCTTTGGATTGTTTATTGTTTGACTGTGTTGTTTTATTTGATATGTCAATGATAAACTGTCTGTCTTGTTCTATGATTTTGATTCGTTCTTGGTAGAATGTCTGCTTTATTTTTCTTCCCGTAGTTATATAACTGTAATCTCTGTAGTCAGTTGTCGGAGTTGGTGTTTGATGTGTAGTTTCTGCTTACTTGAAATCGTATTTGTTGTCAAACTATTTATTGTTTTAGGTAATGGTTTCAACAATCCTTCTCATACCACTATGACATATATTAATAATCTCAAAAAACCTATGTGACAGCGTTGTAATTCTGCTCCAGTCAGACCATCTGCAGTTCTATCAGTATTACTAATCTATCCCAGTTAGACCGTCTATAGCTCTGTCAGCATTACAGATATATCCCAGTCCGCTCATCTGTAGGTCTTTGAACGTTACAAATATGTCCCAGTTGGCTCGTTTGTAGGTCTGTAAAATTGCACATTTATCCCAGTTAGATCATCTGTAGTTCTGTACACAGTACAAATCATTCCCAGTTAGCAGCCACCGAGTCTATTATCATAGAGGCAAGGCAGAATTACAAACCGTGTTGAACTGAAGAACTACAAAAGCTTGATGATGAACTACACCACAGAGAGAGAGAAGAAACAACCGAAGACAATCACAAACACTGGTCATGTGCGAAATCTGATTTCTTTATGCCTTGTCACAGTTTTATAAACGGGGTTCGGGAGGTAGCATTTTGTTGTTGTTGGAAGGACAACAACATAATTATGAAAACAAATAATAAATTAAATTAAAGCATTTAATTTTATGCTTTAGTTATTTCCAGTCAACCTACCAAATAATATAAGTATATATAAACAAATAAAACGGTATTGAATCAGTTTTACAAATAAACAGTGCACAGGAAACAATAGACGATTCGGGTTTTAACCTTCGTCAGCCACAGTTAAAAAAAGGCTACAAGGACAAGAAATATAGATTATAGACTACAAAGACGTAATATATATAAACACAGATGTAGAGCAATAATAAAGCAAAGAAACTACAAAGACGTAATATATATAAACACAGATAAAGAGCAACCCTGAGCCCATATCAGTAATGAATAAGCAATTGGTACAGACAGATACCTTCACATACCTAGGAAGCATAGTAACACCAGACGGCGGGGCAGGCAAAGACATCAACATCAGAATGAATAAGGCAAGAACAGCCTTCTTTAGCCTAAACAACATCTGGAAGTCCTCCCAATACAGCACAAGCACAAAATTAAGATTATATCAGAGCTGTGTGCTTTCTGTGCTTCTCTATGGTGCGGAATGCTGGAGAGTTACAGAGAAGGAAATGTCGAAATTGTCCTCTTTTCACACAACATGCCTAAGAAAAATTCACAGAATCTTTTGGCTAAATACCATCACTAACCAAGATCTGCTTACTCGTAGCAAGCAAGAGGACATGCACACCATCATAGCTGGCAGACGCTGGAGCTGGGTTGGTCATGTCCTCAGAAGAGACCCCGATGCCATCACAAGAACAGCTATGCTTTGGACCCCTGAAGGAAAACGAAAGAGAGGCCGACCAAAAACAACCTGGCGGAGGACTGTGGAGGCTGAGATGCAGGGAATGAACCAGAGTTGGGGCACTGTACGAAGGATGGCCACCGACCGAGCAAAGTGGAATCAATTTGTTGTTGCCCTACAAGACGCCACTAGGCGTGATGGCCACTGACTGCTTTGACGGTCGGTGGCTAAGGATCAAAGAAGAAGAAGAAGGACAAGATATATAGATTATAGACTACAAAGACGTAATATATATAAACACAGATGTAGAGCAATAATAAAGCAAAGAAACTACAAAGACGTAATATATATAAACACATATAAAGAGCAATAATGAAGAAAAGAAACTACAAATACGTAATTGTGACGGACAACTCAGCTGTCCCTGAAAGTGTTGGATGATGGAACCTCGTATTAGCAACAGTACCCCCGAAAATTGTGGTAATTTTATCGTCAACGAAAATTCTCCACCTGGGCTCATTATCAAGGCACAATAGAAACGTGGGCTCATTAGCAACGCACAACAGACACGTGGAACCCCACTGTAGAGTATCTGTGTTGTTGTGTATTCGCCACTGTTGAATGTCTGGATGCGGATGTTATGTTTTGGGTCATGCACTGATCATTACTGAAGAAAGTCTTCTTCAGTTACCTCTGCATCATCGAATGAACCTGTCATGTAGACCTTGAGTGGGAGTGTCAAGTAACGCGAATGGTGTAGTAGTTCGGTGTAACAGACCACTTGATAATACCTCTCACACACTCTCATGTAATGCAATGACGACTTGAACTGCCGCTGACATTTCAATAGTTTAATGAAGACACGCACACTGGACAGCACGGAAACAGTCATGGGAACATGTTGACGTACATTCATAGGTTATTTGAATCGTGGATGATACATTCATGTAGTAGTGAAATAACATTCAATCTAAGGTAGCATTCATTGTTCTGGTACCTAATCGCCGTATCCTCTACTGACTTAACGCGTCAATGAGGATCGGTAAACATACAAAAGTCATTGGCCCAACCTTCATTTCATGGCTAAGTTCTTAAGCTGAGATATGTCCAATGTTTGTATAATAATCATAAACCACGATAGTGGATTTTCACCTCATAACAAGATCTCGATACCACTGCCCGATAGTAGGATACATAATCTGTTCTCTTGACAGTGATCAAAAATATGATGACAGAAATATAACATGACCGCCTTCCTGAGTTGTCGCTCACTCACTCGTAGGAAGGTAGATATAAGCCAAAGTTAATTTAGAATGTGCATATAAATAATTTCATAAAGTTTTCCATACAGCTCTACAGTAATCACGTTACTTCATGTAGACATAACTGCTGTAGGAAAGCCTGTCATCTTCGTCGATACAAAACACGACCCTAGCGATACGAAGCACAATGTTCCATCTAGGTCTAATCGACTTGAGATCATCAAAAATAGGGTCTGGCATAACTGGAGTCCGAATCACACATATGAGGAGGATCTCTGACAAATAAACTCTTGCAGAGACATAAACTTCTCCTAGAAAAACATCTATGAATCACTGTTAAACCTTAAACAGTGCCAGCCCTGGAAAAAAGCACTCAGCCATCTTTGCGACATTATCGGAACTCTCTACAACCCAGTAGGACTACGAAAACCTGCGCTAGATTCCGGCAGAAAGAATATAGTCCGACCTGAACATACGAAGGTATACAATATACGACTGAATCTTCTTTCACTAGACAAGTAGTACACATGAATTCAGGCCATAAACATAACAAGCAAAATTAATCTATTTTCTGGCCCGAACAAAAAAGAACGGACATGAATACAATATCCATGCGCCGAGTCAATATCAAGAAAGATCACTCATATAATCCAAAGTGTAAATCAATCATGAATTATCTAGCTTTACCAGAGGAAGCATTTTCATACACAAATGAATGCAAATATATATTTTCCATATTAAATAGCCATATCGTATTTTTGTAATATGTGCGTCAAAATATGCACGCAACAGATTATCACACCCCTCGGGGAAAAAAAATGGTACATTTTTTTTTTTTTTTGAAATACATCTAGGAGCAACATACAATAGGCTCACAACGCACCAATAACAATGCGCAGATGATAAGCATTGAGAATATATTTCATGAACTTAGAGAAAGTATTTCTCTAAGTATAAATATTTCCAGAGAGGTGTCACCAACGCATACTACAATACTGGCAATGCCACCCTTTCTACATCAGTTTATACATAAATTTCATCTTAGATATCTTAACATCATGATCATCAAAGACGAAAAACATTGAAAGATCAGCGGTGAATAAACATCAATGAACCGCTAAGTAGTGTTACAATCAATATATGATATATTACATATGTGTACACATTTCAACATAGGAACAACTGTAGCAAAGTTAGGCATATATTTTAACAGTTATGAATCATGTGGGCATCTAGACAAAATATCTGCCATCACATTTTCTGACCCACGGATAGCTCGCACCGAAAAATGAAACGGCTGCAGAGCAATCGCGTATCGCGTTGATCTCGCGCTCTTCAGATTTTTACTCTGTATAGCCGTAAGAGCTTTCTGGTCAGTTTCCACAATGAAATGCGCGCCAAGAAGAAATCTTTGAAGTTTAAGGATTGACCAAACCATAGCCAATAATTCACGGTCTAGGACCGAGTAATTCTTCTCTGCGGCATTTAATTTTCGAGAAATATACATCACAGGATGCAGAGTTCCAGAGTACTCTTGCATTAGTGCTGCTCCAATCCCTGTGGATGAAGCGTCACTACGAAGAATAAATGTCTTATCCTTAGAAGGCAATACTAGGATAGGTGAAGTAGAAAACATAGTTTTAACCTTATCCAAAGAGGATTGACATTCTTGAGTCCAATGGACTACATTAGGAGACCCTTTCTTTAGTAAGGAAGAAAGAGGTGACATAATGGAGGACAGATTCGGAATGAATCGTCCATAAAATTGTATTAGACCTAAGAGACTTTGCACTTGCTTTTTTTGTCTTAGGAATAGAAATGTTAAGTATCTTACTTGTATTATGGTCTTCTGTCTTTAAGGAAACCATGACCAACACGGTGACCTAAGAAAGATATTTCGCTAAACCCAATACAAGCTTTAGATGGTTTCGCTGTCAGGTTATGCTCGCGTAAGATAGACAATAGTTCATTTATCCCATTATAGTGATCGTTCCAAGTATCACTGAAAAGACAGATGTCATCAAGATATGCAATGACATCTGAGCGATGAGATAGGATTCGACGCATCATGCGTACGAATGTTGCAGGGGCGTTCATTAGGCCGAAAGGCATAAAATTCCATTGGAATAGACCCCTAGGCGTCGAAAAAGCAGTAAACGGTTTGGCGTGTTCGGATAGTGGAACTTGCCAATATCCCTTAGACAAATCAAGTTTAGTAAAGAAATGGGAATTCGATAATCTCGTAAGTAGCTCTTCTAGTAAAGGCATAGGTTCCGCATCAAATTTAGTCACTTGGTTCAATTTGCGATAATCCACGCAAAGACGTATGTTGTTGTCTTTTTTTCGCACGATAACCATCGGCGAAGAATATGCTGATGTGGATGGTTCAATAATTTTTAACTCTATCATCTCATCCAACTCTTTTTCTACCTGTGCTTGAAAATGTATCGGGATAGGATACGGTCTGACCCTTATAGGATTATAGTCAGTAAGAATAATGTCATGTTGAATGACATCAGTTTGACCAGGAATGTCGGTAAGGACATCCTGAAATTGTTCTAACATAGTAGAAACTTGTTTCTGTTCTCCTGGAGATAATTCGGGAGAAATCGCAACATCTTTCCATGATTCATTAGAGTGAAGCGGAATCATTGGAAAAGGTAGATTTACATCCGAGAAACTCGTTTCCTCATCCTGTATTACTGACAGTGATGAGTAATGTCCGTGTTGGGCTGGAAAATCGTCCGTTGCCTGGAAAACAGGTTGTAAATAATCCGGACGTTCATGGAATTCAGTGAGCATGTTGATGTGGAAGTTTTTATGCTTCCCGTCAATATCGACGATATAGTCAACATCGGAAACTTTTGATATTATATCGTACGGACCTTTCCAAGAAATAAGAAGTCTGTTTTCTCTACAAGGTAGCAGGACCAATACTTTGTCACCTGGACAGAGTTGTCGCAAGCGTCTGGTCTTATTGGCAAATTGCCTTGCCTTCTGTTTCGCAAATTCAGAAGAAGCAGTTGCCAATTTGCATGCTTCAATAATCTTGTGTCTAAGTGCAATGACATATTCATAAGAGGATTTTGTGTCATCGACAATATTATCAGCAGTTATGAGATCATGAAGTAAGGACATAGGACCTCGCGGTTTCGCGCCGAAGACAAGTTCAAAAGGAGAAAATCCTGTATGTTCGTTGGCGACCTCTCTATATGCAAAGAGAGCCGCGGGTAAAACCCTGTCCCAATCCTGAGGATGATCCTCAGTTATCTTACCTAGTAGGTTTTTCAGAGTTCTATTCAGACGTTCCACCATCCCATTGGACATAGGATGATAAATACTACTCAGAGATCTCTCTATCTTTAGAGTCGACATCACTTGAGACATGGTATCCGATATAAGTTGGGTACCATGGTCCGATAATATTTCTGCTGGAAATCCCAGACGAGAAAATATTAACCAAAGAGCATCTGCAATATCAGCAGTAGTTATGCTCTTTAGAGGAACAGCCTCTGGCCAACGTGTGCACATATCCACACACGTCAGTAGGATCATCTTCCTGCTGTTTTATAAAGTAAACATTCCAAGAGATCACCTTGGTTCTGAACAATGTTCCATGTTTAGATGATAGTGACTACAATAAAACAACTTTATAAATTTCTGGATATGAATAAAACAATTATAAATTTCTGGCCATTGTTTTTTCTTTGATATGTTAGTTTTTTTTCATTCAGTGATAGTGCATCGTGCCTTCGATGGAAGATTAAGCGAATGCGGGGGTGGAAGATTCCGAACAATACTTGAACCTTGGAATACGATTGATTTGATAAGTCATTTCATTGAGTCCATACATTTAATTCACAGTTGTACACACAGGATGATCATTTCAAATAGGAGTAGAGCATAAGTCCATATAAGTCATGCATAAATTAATCAATAACGTAGACTGCTGGTTTACGTGTCAATGTCCGTTTAAGGATACAATGCAGTATTGTCGTCAGAACATCACAGCTATATGCACGCGCAGCTAGACATGGCTACCTGCCGACAGTGAGACTGCGAGTCTGAATATTTCATACGAATTTGACGATTATTCTTCTCCTTCTGAGAATTCTAGTTAAATACTAACCTCCATAAATTTTCCTCTCATATAGAGTTCTAGGACTGACCCTGATCCATCAAAAATGCACATAAAAATGGCTATATCATGCCATTGAATTGGAAGGTTAGAAAAACGCAGCTATTCAGCTTGGCGGTCAAGTAACAAAGGGTAGCGTTTCTTAGTTACCGACTGTGACCCAAACAACGCTATACACGTCATAATCGATCGTGTATGGAGCGTTCAATAATTGAAACATCTATCGCAATATATTAAATGCCTTAACCTTTACAATTGCACGTCTGATAACCTTTAGCAGACGGCGTTAATATCATATACCGTAACAACGACACAGTAACTTCATTTGTCTTAACATCTGATTTTAATCCTCTGACAGCAGACTCCATACTTCATTCTGCACATCTTTTTGTAGCATGCAAAATTTTCCTTTTCAACTCACTGTGTGTTGCTGATGCTACTGGTGATGTCATATTCATATTTGTCAGAAAACGTTTACTTTTTTCTTTGTTTATTCCTATGCTAAACATTGACATCTGGAACCTTAAATTTATATTTTCAGCAGATGAAGATAGTTGAAAACTTTCACAACAAAATATACAAGTGAAAGTAAATGAGTTTGACAGGCCATAGTGAGTCTCATTCACTGTGTATAAAGACTCCGTAAACTGGTTCACCTCACTGCTCATAGTGACAGGTGATGTCAAACACTTTGCACATGGGAACTGTTTAACAAACTCCAAGACGCTTTCAATGCTAATAATTCGATATCCTTCAATAGTTTCAGGATCAGGGTGTTTTACAGCTGTAGAAGTAACACTATTTAATTTGCAGAATGATGCAGATTTGTTTAGAGTTTTACTTTCAGCAGGCTGAGAATGACAGTTTTACGATAGTTCATTTGTTTGACATGTGGCTGTAACTTTCGGTTCTTTAAGAGAACCATAATATCGGTTACCTCTAAATGTCCTCTTAATGAGCCCATCCTTCTTTCTTTTACCTGATGCTGTTGAATTATTAACACAATCCATTTTATTAAATAAGAAATCACTATAAATCTGCCAGTAATCTCGCAAATTTGACTTCGCAATGCTACAGGAAGCCTGTACAAAGTAAACATTGCCGCCAGACAAGCCCAGTGTAAGCTTGATTCTGATTGGTTGAAGCTGGCGATTTTTGACCCTCAAGAGAAGTTTCAGCCAATGAAAGGTTATTTTAGGTTTAGGTTCATAACTGTTAAAAGTTTCAATCTAATGCCCTGGCTGGACTAAATACCGAAAAAATTATTAAAATATGTTAATAAATAAAAAAAGTTATAACAAAATAAATTTTTTGCTTATATAATTAGCTGATTTGTGGCTGAACATACGTATTTGAAAAATTAATTTAAAATATTTTTAAGCTGAAAATTACTGTCACAGAGAGTTTATGATCATAAAATTTTCTATATTTTCCTCTTTTTTTCTTCACCCGTGTCCTCTATTCTATTATCACTCTTTACCCTTATCCTGTATTTTTCGCATCCATTCGTTTGCGAGAAATATTTTCTTTCCCACTCTCAACTTTACCGTTTTCTTTCTCATACTATTAAACACATGTATGACATAACGTGTCAGTCTCTACACGAGACGGGAGAGCGTTAAAATGCATTCTATTGCTTTAGATGTCAGTGGACGAAACTGTGACTTCCGCTTACCTCGGACACACGAGCAGACTTCTGTCTGCACATTCAGCTGACACGCGCGGTTTTCTTCGGCTGAGCGCTCAGGTGAGGTGTCAAACCGACATTTCCTAGACGCAGTTTGAGACATTTGTCTGGAAATCCCATCTGACATGGCATTCACTGTGGGCCCTGGTCAGCGCGAGTTGTGAAAACCAGAAGTGCCATTTATGGGCAATACGGCTAGTAAGGGAAGTGTTAAACGTAAGTGTTAACGACAGAAAGGGGAGATTATTTCGTTTTGCGAAATAAACGTTCACCTCTTTGTCTGTTTGATAGATATTAACCATAGTTTGAAACTATATTTTCATTCTCACTCCTGAATTCGCAGTAGACAGGACGTTTCGTGCTAAGAGAATAAGCTGTATAGCGAAGTCTTAGTTTGTTCTTGGCAAAAATTTTGCCGAACTTCTAGACTACCAATAAATATAAGCATATAATTCTAAGTTTGTGCGATCGCCTGTAATTCTGTGCGGAGGTAAATATCATATTTAATATATCTAGTAATTTGTGAGTGATTAAGTGTTAAATCGCTTATTTTATTTCCCGAGAGTTTTTGTGCAGAGTGAATAATTTATAAGTTGGTTAGATTCGCTAGCTGATGAGTTACAGTGGAAAACAGAATAAATTATAATTTCTAGCTTAAACTCAGTCGGCTATTAATGAATTAAATTGAACTTCTAAATAATCAGACAAGAGAATATATTTTAAAACTAACTTATAAATGCTAGACCTGTTGTAGAAGAAAGGCGGAAAGAGAGAGAGATTCTCGATTTCCGGGACAGCCTCTATAAATGTCTACCATCTCACTCGTGGAAATCTATTTCTATTACTACCTCTCACTGTGACCATCACTTAATCTAAACCATTCAGAAGGGACCAACCCAAGTCTTAATCCCCCTATCAAAAATCTACGAAAACTACAATAAAAAACATAGCATTGGGTAGAAAAATGGTGACACTAAACTGTAGCATCAATATTGTTAAAATGATAATTTTTAAATAAAATGCCAAAATATGGGTGAAACCTCCCCTTAACAACACGAAACTGCGAGGTCAGCAGGTCAGGGGTGAATGAAGGAGAGTTCTGATTGGGGCAGTGAAGAAACGGGGGTCAGGAGAGCAATGATGTTTCTGGTTGTGATGGTGGACTTGAATTGTCGAGTGCGAGAAGATATTTATTTGTGATATTATAATGCATTTTGTGATCTGGGATTTTCATCAATGTGATACACTTCTCTGACTATATATATGTTGTTGTAATTTTGTGGTGACAGTTATTTGAATACATTGGACAGAGTTGGGAATATGGCTTGCGTTAGTTATTACTTGAATGTGTTCCACTCCATCCCTCGCTCTCTTGTTCAGTATTTTGAGGATTATGACATATGTGTGTTTAATATAAAACACGCTGTGTCAGGTGGGGAGCTCGTATTTGGGTCCTCAAGTTTGGTTATCTTTTCATGTTCTGCTTGAAAATAGAAAGTGCAAATTTGCCACTGTGTTCCCTTCTCTTGGTAATAGTTTCGAGGAAGCGACAGGTCAGAAATCTAATTTGGGTCACGTATTCTGTAGGCCAGTTTTTCTTTCACGCAGTTGTCAGGTATTTTGAATAATGAGCCACGGTCGTGGATTAGCGATACGCAGTGAAGCGTTGTATTTTTTGCAACGGGTGATTTTCAGTTCACGAATTAAATTTGAACAGTGTTGCAAGAAAATGAAAAATAAATTCGGCTCTATCACATTTATGACAATACAAGCACGATTTCACAACATATAATACATCTAATAACTGAATAATAGTAAGATTAGATAAACAAATTTTTAAACAATAGAGAATGAAGAAAATAAAATACAATTAACTTGACAACAACTACAAATATACAAATAAACAGGGCAAAACAGCTAACAGAAATGGTGATGGTAATCTCAATAGTAGCAGTTAAACTCCCAGGTTTGTAATGCCGGCCCCACTATTTGAGAAAATCATAAACCAAACCTAAAGACCAGCCAAAATATCACGACCGTAAGATTGGTATTGTGAATTAATGGTTCCCTCTTCAACCAACCCGCCAATATCACAACCTTGTGAATACAAAATACATATAACATATTAAAAAAGAACCCTGTCAAATGAGATTCTTCAAGCCACACACTGTAAGTAACAATAAATATACTTATCTGTATTACGAACAAATTCCTCCTAACGTCCACCTCTGGGCTCAGAGAATGACGATTCACATACAGTGCAGCAATCAGGGTGAGACTTAGAAATCCGGCTTGTCACCGATTATCACCGCCGTCTTGTAAAATATTCTGCCCATGCAGACAATGTAGCCCAAAGACTTGAAAAATTACTGAAACACCATATTTTCAGATCCCGGCTTACGGCCTGCAAAATTAAGGCTGTTACGTGTCTTTTTGATGTTCTTCTTCTTCTTCTTCTTCGTTCGCCCTGAAAAGGACGGTGGTTGCGTTGTGTCTGTTTACAACGTAGCTGTGATATCTGCACCTTTTGGTCGACACATCCGACTTCTGCAAGGCATTTTTTAGGACCGGGTTTGCCTTCCAATTGCGATCCGTGCTCGCTCAGCCAGACTGCATTGCTGCAGGCTGTTTCCAGGACCAGCACGTGAAGGTGGAGCACGGTCTTGACCAGCACTGGTTCGCTGGTCCTGATGCAGGCAGTTAAGCTATGAGTCGCTGACTGCGGTCTCTATTGCTGCGTCTTCTTTTTGATGTTCAATGTTAATATTATATAACAGGATGGTTCCTGTGGCCAAGATGACGTCTAGGGTAATAAACCTCTAGACACCACAACCAGCCCCACACCACTCATAATATATTGAGTCACAGTGGCCGAAATGGACGATATACACTTTATTAAAGACTGCACGCAGCTCCACAAATAGATAGTTCATGCCAACATGTAATGGCAGATAATATGAAGTGGACGAAATACCGTCGACAGTCAGTTCATGTCAGGAACGCTGTGATGTAGCTCTCAAATATGATTTATTTTAATGAACACTCAACACTGAGCAATTATACTTGTGGTCACTACCGATAACTAGATGACTAGATACATCTCACCAAAGATCTTGATGTATTAGTGATAACAGAACTCCATTTTAAACACTTTAACAATCAAGAGCTCAAACAAATAAAGAGCCCTGCTGAGCTAAACCTATAATAGGCACAATTGTTATGAATTTTACTCATAACACCGTGCGTATAATAATAGCGATTGTCCTTAACATATTTTTCTGGGATGGATCTTTTCTCAAACAGTATGTTCATGATTTGATGAAGAGCATTTTCCGCTCTGACGACACATTTTGCTGCACATCAGCGATACTATGAGTCTGGAATTACCATTGTGAGTTTTAGACTGTATAAGAATTCACTACTTTATACATTTTATGTGTCCAACGTGTTTTTAAAAATGAGTAAATAAAATAATGTAAAAACATATAAATATTAAAAAAATTCAACAACAGTGTAACTTCATATTGAAAAATATTTGTCTTATATTTTTTAATAACGTAACTGGAAATGCTTAAAGTGTGTAAGTAAATATTTTATTTAAATTGTATAATTTCTTTTTCCTTTATTGTTTCCCGTGCAATGGAAAAGAAAATGTTACTTCCCCTTACAAAACTGTGGCAAGGCGTAAAAACATCAGATTACATACGTGGCCAGTGTTTGTGGTTGTCTTCGGTTGTTTCTTCTCTCTCTGTTGTGTTTTTGGCATTTCTTAGTTCATCATCAAGTTTTTGTAGTTCTTCAGTTCAACACGGTTTGTAATTATGTCTTGCCTCTCTGCTAATGGACTCAGTGATTGCTTGCAGTATGGTTTTCTTTTGGCTTTCAACCATTTTTATAATTGGCTAGCGGTCATACCTGGCATAGCCCGGGTCCATGTCGGAATCGGTGCAAGTTGGATTTACTGCAAATAGTGTTAGGAAGGTTTAACTTTTTTTGGTTTAAATTGTACTGTTGCATTCAGGTGTGCTTCTAACGCAAAAAGTTTTAAGTAAGGGCTTCTTTGTAGACGACAATTGAAGCACATTCACTTGGTGACAACACGCATAAGTGTTCCGGTGTGCTAACTCGGAAAAATGCCGCATACAGTTGGCCATGTAAGAAGCACTCATCGCTCAAGTCGACGCCTGCCACGTGAAGCGTTTGACCTTGTGCTGTATTAATGGTCATTGAAAAACAGACTCTTTTAGGGAATTGGAATCTCTTAAAATTGAAAGGCAGATCGGAGGGAATCATCGGGATTCTTGGTATGCAGACTTTCTCTCCGCTACCACAACCTGTCAGGATGGAGGCCTCTGAAATGTGGTTCTAGAGGTCATACCCGGCATAGCCCGGGTCCATGTCGGAATGAGTGGAAGTCGGGTTTGGTGCGAATCGTTTTAGGAAGGTTTAACTATTTTTGGTTTTAATTGTACTATTGCATATCTTGCCAAGTATATGAATCACAAGTCTTTGAATTCAATGACTTTCTTCATTCGGTTTTGTTGGATGTAAAGTATATTACCTCTCGTCATATCATGGTATCTAACAAATCAAATAAATTACGTACAATATCCACCACTCATGTTTATTGCATTAATCGGGGGATAGCGTGAACGCAGTCTCTCCTACGAACAAATTACGCAACCGAGTCACCCGCATTTGGGGTGATCGCATGGGTCAACCCAACCGGAGTGCAATGGAAGAGCCTCAACCTGGTAGCATAATTTTTTAATTTTTGTTTCTCCGTCCTCTCATTTAAAAACAAAATATTTTAACAACTTTATTCACATTCCGTGGACATTTACAAATTGACAAAGACATGGGCATTGAAACATTGGCAATAATATGTAACAAATACACGTTTAAAACCACTCCGTTACATACACATTTATACTTGCACCCATTTGTTATACTTTTTCAATTTCTCTTGATGAAATGGCATACATTATATTGCTATCGAATAATGTTAAAGACATTAGGATTATTTTCATTGTGTAATTTTTTTTAAAAAATAATATACCCATCACACACACATACACACACTCACACGCCCACATAACGTTTTTCAACTGCTACTATTTACGATTTTCGGAGTTGGCGTTAGTATTTCAGTGGTTTTTTTGGTTTGGTTTGTCTGAAGTTAACTACGACAACGGATCTCGGTCCTTCCAGTCCCATAAAGAACCGTTGCTCGTTAATCTACAGGGGTGTCAAACATCTCCTAGATTTAGAATCTGGCGCGAAATCCCAAGGTCAGGACACATTCACAGAGCAAGGTTAGTGAGCGTAACTTCTTGTTTTTTTTTTCTTTTTTAACAACTTTATTCACATTCCGTGGAAATTTACAAACACATGTGCATTGAAACATTGGCAATAATAGGTAACAAATACACGTATAAAACCACTCCTTCACATACACATTTATACTTGCACCCATATACTATACTTTTTCAATTTCTCTTGATGAAAAGGCATAATTACATTGCTATTGAATTATGTTAAAGACGGTGACGGTATTGCCTCCCCTGCTGTGCAGTAGTTGTCCAACAGTGGCTTAAAATTCAAAAGTATATAATATTGGCTTCAAAGGTATCTACCTTCGCACAAGATTACTCTTATCAGAGATGTAGATAGAAGGGTGATGACACTTCTGTTACACAGGGAGCCTTCACAAGATATTCAGAATAAGCGAGAACAATACTGCTTTGGCTGAGTATGTTAAACACGAGTCAGATGTGAAATAAATAGAGTTTTCTCCATGATATAAAAGTACTTTTTTGCCTAACGCAAACAATTTGGTTAAATAAAGATAAAATAAATGTAATGAAAGATTGTCATGTTTTATTAATTATTTTTAGTTAATCTGCAAAATTGTATAAATGTAAAAGGTACTTGTTACGTTTCTTTTCTTTATATATTTCTTTAAATCAATTAGAGAACGTTCCACTTGATGAAGATATCAGAGTAGTGAACACATACCTGCTCTACAACTTCCTAATGGAATAAACAATATACAACAGTCTAGCACTTTAACTAACAGTGTTGACACATAAATATATACACCATGACGTCATCATCATCATCATCATCTTGTTTCCGTTGCCTGTGGAACATGAGGGCTAACTCTGATATTGGATCTTTGTGAGGTCACCCGCATCAAGCAGTGCTGGTTTATGTTGTAGTTTATTTGACATGATGAGGTTGATGACGTCACACACATCGTTACATAAATAAGTATATTCATTCATGTTAATATACATATATAAAATAAAAAATATGTACATCTAATACTCACCCCTTCGTCTATGACTGGGTATGGATGACCCGTTTGCTCAGGATGACAGATAGTGGTTACTACAGCTGGTAAGGTGCAGACTTCTAAGTTGGAGTTACTAACAATGATTAAAGCAACTAAATCCGAACTTTATTTCTAGAGGAAGATTGTTGGGAACATTGACTATGCATATACTTTCAGAAAATTAACACTTTTTATTTTTAGTATCAATTACTTCCTACCCTTGAATTTTTCCTATCTCATATCCTGGCGTCTATGTGATGATAATGAAATAAAGTCCCGAGTCTTTCACATGCGAGTCTTCATAGCAAAAAATGTTCCCACGCGAAATTTACTTTCACGCTTTGTGTATTTTTAAAACAATCATCAGTACAATGGTGTCAATTTGTATAATTCGCCTACGCATCTTATCTAATTTGGAAGAGCTGCTATTGAAAATAGGTGGATTCGCTAATTATTTGTATCGTCGGTGTCATGAAATATTCTAATCCACATATATAAATTATTAGGTAAATATAAAGCCTAACAAATAAAATTAATAAAGAGAAGAGCAATGGGAAAATGACAGTGCTGTCACAAAGAATGTACTCGAAATCCCCCTTGTTTTCTGCTTCGTCTGCAAATTGTAACGCTTTCACGTTGATAGTAAAGCTTACTGTATTATTACCCGCCTTCTTCAATGAAACGTGTGCTGTATTTCTTGGAAAAGCATTGAGACGTACTGCGTAATGACCTAAATTAACCCTAACATTAATTATACTGCGTTACCAAAACGAACGAACAGATGGACTAAAGGGATAAAAAGAGAAGGGAGAGGCAGAAAGCCGAACACTAAACCCGCTTCGCGCGATACACAATTACCACCATCACGCGTGTAAGTCTACATGCACTAATTTTTTTTTCAGACGGACAGTGATAAAATACACTACCCTTTCCCAGAGTTAGGTTTATAAATCATAACAGACTCTTATTAGAAAAGACAACATTATATGGGTTTACGTTTGAACACATAACAGTACCCAGACAGCACATCTTCTAAACAGGAGATAGAAGAAATTGCATATTTTGAACGCAGCCACGTAGCTCCTTTAAATTAGTATTTTTTGGGTTCCTTAGGGTTTGCTGACAAATAATATGTAAAACGTTACGCAAATAGTCCAGGAATTAATAAATTATACCCAAAATAAAATATTGGGGGTGCCTGACAGCATAAAATCATTTCTGCTCATAAAATTTTTTTTTATAACGTGTTTGAAAAAACCTTACGTTACATAAATAGCCTACCATGTAAACTCCAAATTGATTGGAGCGCAACAAATGAAAGCCTAACCACGATTGGTCGGGCTATAAATACTATCTTGGTTGTTGGGGGAGACGGGAAAAGATAACATTTTTTCAAACACTTGTCGAAACGTGGCTCATTGGCCAGTCTCGCTGATATACACACTTGGGAGCGTTAGTTCGAGACCACTAATTCAAATAAGCTTGATAAAGCGACAGTACGTTGAAGCTAGCTCACATTTTTGCTAAAATAAAAGCCTGGAACATAGGCAGAACGGAATTTGTGCCAGTTTGTGCCAGAATTCATTGCTAATCAACGTATCTGTGTTTATTTCCATGAAATTGTGGGACAGTGGTCTTGATGGTAGTGAGCAGCATCTGATCAGAGATTTGCTGAATCCAGAGTCGGACAGCATACTCCTTGGTCTTTTTAGCTATCAGTGAGGTGTCTCCTGAGCCCAGAGGAGAATTCGAGCAGAGGAGTCCTTTCCTGCCGCCATCACGCCAGATAAGCGAATTGGCCAGCTGAGCTCAACATTATGTCCCCTCATCTTGAAATAACTTTATAAAAATACTATTCAGAGGGGAATTTACTTGTCTTAAAATCAGGAACTGTGAACATCTCCAATAATAGTCCCTAAAGACAAACTATTGAAGTCATGATGACCAATACCAACAGAGCTTGAACAAAACAAAACCAGTATTACCTCATTTTACTACTACACAACTGACACACATAGAACATTTGTACTAATATATGTCACTACAATATTCATATTAAATACATTCTGTACATAACTTGTAATTTAAATTGATTGTGATTCCTGGTTCCCTTGTAGTTGAATCAGGACACATATTCCTTCATGCCAGTAATGAATACATATTGTTATTTGAACCGTTACGAGTGACTTCTTTAAGCTATTCTCATAGAGTGTTATATGTATGTGAGTGTCACAGTGTTGTTAAGAGTAGTGGATTAAATTAAATTGTTTATCTGTCTGTTGTTGTGACTTACACTTCACCATACACATACCCTAGACACAAAACGTAGTCACCACACTATTCCAGAATAATTCTGACTGAGATATATAGATATGTGGCAGCAAGTAAGGTTATATATATAATATACTACTCTTATTAGATATATATATACCTTCACAGCTGATCTCAGTCAGTACACTAAGTCCCTTATAAATATCTATAACATCCCACTTCACCACATATATTGGGGTCTCGCTCTTGGGATTTTGAATCTTTAACTATTAAAAATATTGGGGGTAATTCACTTCAGGGAATATAAGAATTAAAAGGTATCCTTGGGTGGAATTAAATAAGGTTGAGCTCACGGTGCCTGTTTTGTCCATTAGAGATTGAATTGTTGGTTAGACATTGTATTAAGTTACCTGATAGACAATGGCGGACCTGGCCAAATTTCGATCTGCTGCGGTTCAGACTGCAAAAGAGTTAGGATTAGATGGGCAAGTTATGGTTGCCTATGTTACTACGGAATGTGACAAATTTATTGAACGCGAAGAAAGAAGGTTTGAAGCCGAAAGAAGGTTAGAGGCTGAAAGGGAAATTAAGAAGTTACAATTTGAAGCTGAGGCTGAGACTAAGAGGTTGCAGATTGAGGCTGAGGCTAAGAAATTAGCTGCAGAAAGGGAAGCCGAGGAAAGAAGACAAGCTGCAGAAGAAAGAAGATTGACTGCAGAGAGGGAAGCAGAAAAGGAGGAGAAAAGATTACAAAGGGAACATGAATTACGACTAAGGGAGTTTGAGTTTCAAGGCCATGCTCCTGAAAATGGTGCCAGTCCCTTTGCCTCTGATGCTACGGTTACTCAAGGAGCCTCAATCTCAGCTATGAATTTTCATTTAGATCATTTTGTTGAGAAAGACGATGATATTGAGAGCTATATAAATAGGTACGAACTATTAGCTACCACGTATGGGTTGGAGAGAGAAAGGTGGAGCTTAAAGTTATCTCAGGGACTTCGTGGGGCAGCTTATGAAGTTTTTGCAAAAATGAGCAGAGGTGATCAGGAAAATTATGACATGCTAAAGCAGGCTCTTTTGTTAAGGTATGAAAAGAATGCAGAGTTTTACAGGAAAAAATTTAGGAATGCTAAACTACTGTCAGGTGAAACCTATCACCAGTTCTCTGCACGAATAGAGACATACTTGGAGAAATGGACTTCTCTGGGGAAAACCCAAGATCTTAAGGAAATGGTCCTTATAGAGCAACTAAGAGAGTCCATGGCTCCAGACCTGAGAAAGTTTCTCATGGAACAAGGTGCAGAGAGGCTGGGTGAGTTGCTAAATGTTGCTGAAAGGTATCAAGCAGCTCAAGCAGAGGTAACAGGTAATAAAAAGAAACAGGTGGACAACTTTAGGGCACCACAGAACTTTAATAAATTTGATCCTAAGGATCAAAATAAAGGTAAGCACCAATTTGATAGGCCACGGTATGAAAATAAAAATAAATTCCCACAATTCGATGAAAGGAAATATGATGAAAGAAAATCTTTCAACCAAGGAAAAAGGTGGTGTAAAAATTGTCAGATGGACAATCATGACACTGACCGTTGCAGAAGGAAACCTGTGTATATGGCAACCCTTCAGGTCAGGTCGACCTCAAGACAGGAGGAGGATATTATGTTGGATACCACTCCAGAAGAGATGAGGAAGGCACAGGCTGGGGATAAAACACTCAAGCCTTGTTTCAGAAAATTGTCAACTTGTCATACAACTCCAGGCAAGGGAGATTTTTACATGAAAAACAAGTTGATGTATAGGAAGGCCGGAACTAGATCCAATGGTCACGGACAGCTGGTTCTTCCAAAAAGATACAGGACAGACTTAATAAGGAGCCTACATGTGAAACCAGATGGGGACCATGAGAAGATAGGTACCATCATTCAAAAGGTGGCTCACAATTATTATTGGCCCAAAGCAAGATGGGACATTGAGAATTTTGTAGAAAGGTGTAGCATAGCACATGAGGGAACACCCACAAGTGGGAACATGGATCAGGACCTGGACACGCCATGGGGCAAAATTAGGCCTGACAATAAAAAGAAATATAGATTTGATAAAGTGGACCAAATGGAATGGGAAGCCCCTTTTCACGGACAAGCTTCACTTAACTGTTTTACAATGGCCACTATGCGGAGAGTGCAAAAAGATGTCTTACCCCAGGATAAGCCGAAAATCCCTCAATCGGACTTAAACAAACTGGAGGAAGAGGATGTAGGGAGGAAATCTCTCATCAAGAATTTTAAGAGGGGAGAAAGCCCCAAAAGAAAAATTGGTAGCGGTCGTTTTGTGAATGAAATTCTGGGAGGAAAAATCATCACTATAAAGCTTCAAGTGGAAGAGACCATACCGGTGCATGGACAAATAGGTCCACACAATTAAAGGTCCATATGTAGCTTTGTTAAGAACGTGGACTGATGAAAAGGCAGAGGAAAACATTACATCTTCATACCAATATGTGAATGAGCTGACCACTCGGTTAAAAACTGGCTGGAAACTTGCCAATGAAAATTTGAAACAAGCCAGGAAGAAACATGCTGCCTATTATAACAGGAAGGCGAAAGACAGAAATTTGGCTGTGGGAGAGAAAGTACTGCTTCTTTTGCCCGGGAGTCAGAATAAGTTACAAATTGGATGGCAGGGTCCATATACAGTTCTAGAGAAGGTGTCTAGAACAAATTATAAGATAGATAAGAAGGGGAAAGAAAAAAATCTATCATGTGAATCTCCTGAAGAAATATTTGGAAAGAGAACATCAGGAAGAGACACACTTGTTGACCTTGTCCATCGCCATGGAGATGAAAAAGGAACCACTTTCATCAGTTGAATATCCATTACACCCCTGTGAGACAGCAGCACAGGTGAAAATCAGTACACATTTAACGAAAACTCAGAAAGAGAGAGTGCAACAGGTTCTAAATAATCATGCAGAGGTGTTAACAGACCGACCAGGACATACAAACCTATTGGAATATGATATGAAACTCATAGACTCCACACCTGTCTGTATGAAACCATATTCGATTCCGTTTGCTAAGGAAAAAGCTTTGAAGGAAGAGATAGACTATCTATTGAAGGAAGGAATTATTTCGCACAGTGAGTCTTCGTATAGCTCCGGTGTTGTACTCTTAAGGAAGCCCTCTGGAGAACATAGACTCTGTATAGATTACAGGAGACTGAATGCTATTACAGAAGGACAGGTGGATCCATTGCCGGATACAAATCAGCTGTTTGCCAGACTAAATAAAGCTAAATATTTCTCAAAAGTGGATCTGAGTAAAGGATACTATCAGATTCCAGTAAAGCCTGAGGTTAGACCATACCTAGCTTTTAGTACCTCAGAAGGACACTATGAGTTTAATAGATTGCCATTTGGATTGAAGAATGCGCCTAGTGTCTTCTCTAGAATGATGAGAAAATTATTGGATCCTCTGAATAATCCCTGTATAACAAATTTTATGGATGATATCCTTATAGCAACAGAAACATTTGAGGAACACATAGACTCTCTGAACATGCTGTTTGATCGACTTAGGGAGGCAAATTTAACAGCCCGACCAACCAAATGTTGCGTTGGATGTAAAGAATTGGAATTTTTGGGACACACAGTTTATCAGGGAAACATGACCCCTGACTCAAAGAATTTAGAGAAACTACAGAAAGCCCCGAGACCACAAACCAAGAAGGACGTGAGATCCTTTGTCTCATTATGTGGTTTCTACCAGAAGTATATCAAAAACTTTAATTCCATATGTGCACCTTTAACGGAATTGACACGTAAAGGACTTCCAGATCGCATTACATGGACACCACAATGTGAAATGACTTACCAAGAATTGAAGGAAAAGCTCACAAGTAAACCCATTTTGAAATTACCTGACTTAAGTCAAGAATTCATAGTAAGGACGGATGCAAGTAATATTGGGCTAGGTGCAACTTTACTACAGAAATCAGATGCATTGGATGGGGAATTAAGCCCAGTGGCATATGCTAGCAGAAAGTTGAATAAAGCTGAAATCAACTACTCAACTAGCGAAAAAGAATGTCTTGCAGTAATATGGGCAATAAAGAAATTCAATATTTATCTATATGGGAAGGCATTTAAGTTGCAAACTGACCACAAACCTTTATCGTTTTTAGCACAGGCTAAGCATGAGAACTCTAGGTTACTCCGATGGTCTTTGCTTCTGGCTCCATATAATTTTAGCATTGAATATATATCTGGAAAAACAAATCTGGGAGCGGATTTTTTAAGCCGCCATCCGTGTGATGAGAATCACCGTAAACCCCAGAAATAATAATAAATTTCTCTATGTGTATATAGAATAAAGGACTGACATATAATGTCTGTTTTAAGAGGGGAAGTGTCATGAAATATTCTAATCCACATATATAAATTATTAGGTAAATATAAAGCCTAACAAATAAAATTAATAAAGAGAAGAGCAATGGGAAAATGACAGTGCTGTCACAAAGAATGTACTCGAAATCCCCCTTGTTTTCTGCTTCGTCTGCAAATTGTAACGCTTTCACGTTGATAGTAAAGCTTACTGTATTATTACCCGCCTTCTTCAATGAAACGTGTGCTGTATTTCTTGGAAAAGCATTGAGACGTACTGCGTAATGACCTAAATTAACCCTAACATTAATTATACTGCGTTACCAAAACGAACGAACAGATGGACTAAAGGGATAAAAAGAGAAGGGAGAGGCAGAAAGCCGAACACTAAACCCGCTTCGCGCGATACACAATTACCACCATCACGCGTGTAAGTCTACATGCACTAATTTTTTTTTCAGACGGACAGTGATAAAATACACTACCCTTTCCCAGAGTTAGGTTTATAAATCATAACAGACTCTTATTAGAAAAGACAACATTATATGGGTTTACGTTTGAACACATAACAGTACCCAGACAGCACATCTTCTAAACAGGAGATAGAAGAAATTGCATATTTTGAACGCAGCCACGTAGCTCCTTTAAATTAGTATTTTTGGGTTCCTTAGGGTTTGCTGACAAATAATATGTAAAACGTTACGCAAATAGTCCAGGAATTAATAAATTATACCCAAAATAAAATATTGGGGGTGCCTGACAGCATAAAATCATTTCTGCTCATAAAATTTTTTTTTATAACGTGTTTGAAAAAACCTTACGTTACATAAATAGCCTACCATGTAAACTCCAAATTGATTGGAGCGCAACAAATGAAAGCCTAACCACGATTGGTCGGGCTATAAATACTATCTTGGTTGTTGGGGGAGACGGGAAAAGATAACATTTTTTCAAACACTTGTCGAAACGTGGCTCATTGGCCAGTCTCGCTGATATACACACTTGGGAGCGTTAGTTCGAGACCACTAATTCAAATAAGCTTGATAAAGCGACAGTACGTTGAAGCTAGCTCACATTTTTGCTAAAATAAAAGCCTGGAACATAGGCAGAACGGAATTTGTGCCAGTTTGTGCCAGAATTCATTGCTAATCAACGTATCTGTGTTTATTTCCATGAAATTGTGGGACAGTGGTCTTGATGGTAGTGAGCAGCATCTGATCAGAGATTTGCTGAATCCAGAGTCGGACAGCATACTCCTTGGTCTTTTTAGCTATCAGTGAGGTGTCTCCTGAGCCCAGAGGAGAATTCGAGCAGAGGAGTCCTTTCCTGCCGCCATCACGCCAGATAAGCGAATTGGCCAGCTGAGCTCAACATTATGTCCCCTCATCTTGAAATAACTTTATAAAAATACTATTCAGAGGGGAATTTACTTGTCTTAAAATCAGGAACTGTGAACATCTCCAATAATAGTCCCTAAAGACAAACTATTGAAGTCATGATGACCAATACCAACAGAGCTTGAACAAAACAAAACCAGTATTACCTCATTTTACTACTACACAACTGACACACATAGAACATTTGTACTAATATATGTCACTACAATATTCATATTAAATACATTCTGTACATAACTTGTAATTTAAATTGATTGTGATTCCTGGTTCCCTTGTAGTTGAATCAGGACACATATTCCTTCATGCCAGTAATGAATACATATTGTTATTTGAACCGTTACGAGTGACTTCTTTAAGCTATTCTCATAGAGTGTTATATGTATGTGAGTGTCACAGTGTTGTTAAGAGTAGTGGATTAAATTAAATTGTTTATCTGTCTGTTGTTGTGACTTACACTTCACCATACACATACCCTAGACACAAAACGTAGTCACCACACTATTCCAGAATAATTCTGACTGAGATATATAGATATGTGGCAGCAAGTAAGGTTATATATATAATATACTACTCTTATTAGATATATATATACCTTCACAGCTGATCTCAGTCAGTACACTAAGTCCCTTATAAATATCTATAACATCCCACTTCACCACAGTCGGAAATGAAAGCGTTATATGACCTCCCTTAATTTCACAATATTTGTTTGTCTCCTCTTTCAAACATGGGCAGAAACAACTTAGGTAATCTTATGGTTTGTGACAGCGTTGTTATATTGTATTGGTATTATATCTCCTTTTTCGTCAAATATCCATCAAGTGTTATTACTAGCTTCCCGCTAGAGATGTAGATTCTTGTGGAAATGTGTCAGGTTGGTTCTTCTCTCGACAGATGTTGTTAAGGTGCTATAGTGGTGTACTTCTAAAGGTCTTGTAACTTTGCCATTCAATTCATTCGACCAATCTGCATAACTCAGATGAGTCATATAACAAGGTTTATTTACAAAGTACATAGAATAAACAAATGCAGCTGGAAATCAAATCAATATTCTTTGTTGCCAATGTAGTTTACTGTAGGTCTCCGTATTTACTTTTATTCCTTCGTTTTTGTGTGTGTGTTTTCCCAAGAATCTCGTGCAACTCACGATCTAGGTCACTTTGAAATTTGTTTCCCTTTGTTTCTTCAACTCTTCAGTACATGTAGTGGCGTCTTTTATCTACAATAATTAAAGTTACTATTTTCTTCAGATGATGAGTCCTCATATACATCTGTGACTGTTTTCTTGGTTTTCTTCCTTTAATACAAATCAATCATGTCTGGGGACTGAAATAAAAATCGAGATCGTACTTACATGTGTTACTACTACTACTCAACATAGTCTTTCCTCCTAGTACATAAATATAGCTATAGTCCGTTCACCAATTGATGTTCAAATTTGAAATTTTTTTTTAAACAAACTACCTGATGTAATGAATTTATATTTTGCATGTAGTATTATATTGTTCATGACGTTATAAAAACATATTTTGCCTCCAGAAAATTTATCTAGATTTAGATATCTATTCATCAGGTTTTATTAAAATCACACTCCCATACCGGTATTACAATGTAGCATGTCAGCAGTACAGTTGTTTTGCACGGGCAATAAATGTTTTTTAAATAGAAAAAAAATATATTTTAAGACGAAATCATGACATTTCGTGCACCGCAGTTGTCTGCTGTTGAAAGCTGAAATAGTTCGACATCATTAGTGCAAATCTGTACCATTGTAAAGTCCGTTGCGTATTGTGAAATTATTGTAAAGTTATAGCTGCATTGTATTGAAACATATTTTTTTTCTGAACATATAGAATAATAATACATTCATTATGAGTTTGAAGTGCAAATTTATAACTATGAAGAAGGTTACTATAATGCTGTACAGACACTTCTGCAGGGAGGCTAAAAAGGGGAGTTTATATCACGACATCAATAGACCTGATAGAAGAACACAGGTTGCGCTTGGTATTAACAGAGTTTATTTTTGTCGTTGGATACAACATGATGTTGAGTCTAAAAATATCAGGCAAGGAAGGAAAAAAAAGTTGACAACTTCGATGAAGAAGTTATTCGACGTGAGATTTTCAAAATGTTTTCGTTAAATGAACTTGTCACTCTCCGTAAACTTAAAGTGAAGCTGCTAAAGGATTGTGATATTGATATCTCAAAAACAACTCTTTGGAAAGTTGTAAGGTCCGTCGGTTTTACGTTTTGCAAATCTATTGGAGGCAGGAATGTATTATGTGAAAAACCACACTTAATTGCTGCCCGAAGCAAATTCCTTAGACAGATACGAGCACGAAGGATGGACGGATATGATATAGTATATTTAGACGAAACATTGGTTAATTCGCACCATACAAATGAGAAAGAATGGCAATCTTCTGACAGTGTTCATAAAAGGACAATTCCCAGTAGCAAAGGACAACGAATTATAATTGCGCATGCTGGCAGCAGTGAAAATGGAATTGTCCATGACGCAGAACTAATGTTCCAGGCAATTTCAACAGATGGTAGGGACTACCACACTGAAATGAATAGACATATTTTTCGTTCTTGGATAGAAACAACTCTTCTCCCCATTCTTGACAGACCATCATGTATTGTAATGGACAATGCATTCTATCAAATGTTGTAGCTCAGGAAGACAAAGTACCAACTTCCTCAAGCACAAAAGATGCAATAAGAACTTGGCTACGAAATGAAAATGTCAATGTCGACAATTCCTATTTGAAATCTGAATTGTTACAGCTTGTGAAACAGACTAAGAAGACTAAGATGTATTGCGTTGACAAAATAATTGAATATTATGGTCACACCTCTCTTCGACTACCACATTATCATTCGCATCTTAACCCAATAGAGTTACTTTGGGCTAAAATCAAAGCACAGGTTGAACACCACATTTAAAATGAGCGACGTGAAAGTTCTTACACATGATACTCAAAAAAGACAGATTTTCAATTCTGAAAGAAATGTGTAGATCATGTGCTATGTGAAGAAGAAGAATACTGGCAACGTGATGGATTACAGTTTATCCAGCCATTAACAGTTGTTAATCTAATGGAATCGTCAGATACGGACTGAGATAAATGTAACTTAATTGAGATATCAAAAACATAAAACAATGTAATTATGCTCCTTCAAAACAGGAAGAAATAGTGCAAGTAAACATGTAACATTTACCGTGACGTATACAATATAGTTTTGAATACAC
This sequence comes from Oreohelix idahoensis, assembly GCA_024509875.1. NCBI lineage: Eukaryota > Metazoa > Mollusca > Gastropoda > Stylommatophora > Oreohelicidae > Oreohelix > Oreohelix idahoensis. The sequence continues at coordinate 158,931 of JAMPIV010019000.1, forward strand.
TTTTTTACTCCCACGTTTCAGATATAAATGTATCACTACTTATAGCTGTTTCCTATGCGGTGAGCAGATATGGATACGCCTCTGATCCTATTTTTGACATTTATGACGTAGTATACCGTAAAATTTAATTTTTAAGCCGTGCTTCTTGTACGATTCGGAAAAGATCAAAGGATGGGTTTGAAAAAAAATCGAAAAAAGGTGATTCGTCTTATGAGGACAAAAGACAAACAAAATAGTCTACGTTACGGCCACAAGGCCTTCGTCAGGAAAGGAAAGAAAGTGAAGGCTAGATAGGACACATAAAAACTAAATAAAATAAAAACTGGGTACTTCCCTGAAGGCAAGAACCGAAATTCTATCTTGAAATTCTATTTTGATAGAATTTCGGTTCTTGCCTTCAGGGAAGTACCCAGTTTTTATTTTATTTAGTTTTATGTGTCCTATCTAGCCTTCACTTTCTTTCCTTTCCTGACGAAGGCCTTGTGGCCGTAACGTAGACTATTTTCTTTGTCTTTTGTCCTCGTAAGACGAATCACCTTTTTTCGATTTTTTTTCAAACCCATCCATTGTATTCCACGTCTTACCGCAGTTCCCCTCCACTTCCTCGGAAAAGATCAAAGGAATTTACGGTTTTGAAGAATGCAGAATTGATATTGACTTAACAACAACATATTTGTAACGTCATGGATAATTAGATAAATATACGACTACATGCAAAATATGAATTCATTACATCAGGTAGATTTTTTAGAAAAAAAAATTTAAAGTTGAACATCAATTGGTGAACGGACTATACCGCTTACATTCTGTTGTGAAAAAAACGATATCATTAAAGTCTACACACATTATGCTTCTTTCTGAAATACTTTAAGAACTTCAACTTAAAACTTGTCTTTGTGGTTCCACGAAAGTTGAGACAGCTAAAACTTGGCTTCTCATCAGCTCACAAGTACAAAAACAACCTTCCCATGAGGTCGTCTAGATGGAACTGCCCTAATCATAATGTTAACTTTTTGTTAGCCCGACGGTGTTATTGGCCGTTGTCACCGTTAATGCTTTTGATTGGTCCTACTAAAAACGTACGACCTTATCTCATTGGCACGAATAATGCTGGGGTAATAAACCTCACTGTCAAAGGTTGTATCAGACAAATTAACTCGTACTAATCACTAACACCTTTTTTTATTGTCTGTTTATTACGGCAAACAAATGTTTGGACAGGTGGGAGAGCTTCGCTGTCTGCCTGCATCGCCGAAAATGCTTGCTTCACATATTTCGGTGGGTACTTTCAGAAGCAAGGGTCAGCAAATTTTATCTGGTCACTCCAGGCAGATTAAACAAATACGTTTTTTTTGCAAGCGGCAATCCATTTCATGCTTTAAGATAAAGCGAGGAGATAGTTTTAAATCGTCTAATCCAAGGTAATCCCTCATTGAGTGCTGACTTTCCACAAACAGAAGATAAACATGACAGTAGTGGTTAAGCTCTGAAATCTAGCGTTATCTACGGGCAGTATACACCTGAAGAAATAAAATCAATATTGACAAAAACGTATGGAGAAGAAGGTAGCCAAAGGATGATCAGAAAATTTGGACGAATGAATGGGACACCTCTACACCTCACGGTAGAAGGGGAACGACTAAGTAAGTAAGTAAGAATGGGACGTTTTGCCACAACCACTGCCATGAAAACGGACATCGTGACCGCAAAATACGAAACCCGAATATGATTTTGGATAATGAAAAAAAAACAATGAATGAAAACGGGAAACTGAAACAGATTAAAACGGCAATGACAAACTACAGATTACACGTACTAGAAATAAGTGAGAGCAGATGGACTGGAGCAGAAAGAGTAAACATATCAATAGGGGAAACAATGCCGAAGAAAGGCATAGAAAGATCATTATTGGGATGGAAATCAATCAACAACAGCTTGATAGAGCAAGCTTGAAAGTGAGATTCACTAACATCACCATATTCATTGTTATGCACCAACAAATGACAGTTACAAAGAGGTCAAGGATGAAATGGACAACTAGAATCTAACAGCAAGCATGATGAAGCTTTGTACAGGACAAGTTATGAAAAGTACTGCTAGCTACGCCCGCCTAAACAGTATGATATGCTGCGTCTCATTATGTTCCAGTAACTTTTTTGATTATGCATCTTATTTGTTCATGTGATACCCGATCTGCTAATGTTTGTCCCAGAATCTTTCTGTAATATTGTATGTCTAATTTCTGCGTTACTTTCTCTTAATTTGTTGTCAAATTCCAAGTTGTGAAACACATAGGTGAGTATAAGTAATCTTATGTTCGTATACGTAAATACTGTGTGGTCAAGTTGAAACAATTAAATAAAGATATTCTTATTAACATGTGTGATTCCCATCATTGAATAAAATCCCGGGCCTGGTACTAATTTCTGTTGCGGAATTGTGAAATGTATCGATGGTGAGGAGTTGGTGTATTACGACGTGCATTAATAGATTTATGTTACACTATTGTGAAATGTATCGATGGTGAATCGAGTTGGTGTATTACGACGTGCAGTTATGCACCTTAACATTAAATACAATTTCATTGGCTGAAACTTCTCATGAGAGTAAAAAAATCTACAGCTTCAACCAATCAGAATCAAGATTACATTGGACTAGGCTTGCTGCAATGTTGTGATCTGAATCACGCTTCCTGTCCATTGGGAAGTAGAATTTGCGATTTTAACGGTTAGATTTATAGTGATTTCTTATTTAATAAAATGGATTGTGTTAATAAATCAACAGCATCAGGTAAAAGAAGGAAAGATAGGCCCAAGAGGAAATTTAGAGGTAACAGAATTTTTGAAAATCTGGTTCTCTGAAAATACCGAAATTCACAGATAGGCCTACACGTCAGACAAATGAAATATCGTCAAACTGTCATTCTCAGCCAGCTGAAAGTAAAACTCTAAACACATCTGCATCATTCTGCAAATTAAATAGTGTTACTTCTTCAGCTGTGAAACACACTGGTCCTGAAACTGTTGAAGGATACAGAATTATCAGCATTGAAAGTGACTTGCAGTTTGTTAAACAGTTCTCATGTCCAAAGTGTTTTTAAAAATGGCATAGCAACAGTTCTGTCTGAACCCAGTGAGAGCAGCAAAAGTTGTTGATGTAGAAATTTTGTCCAATTACTGTGATGCTTGCAGTAAGGCTAGAAAGAAATACAAAACAGATGAAGAATTTGCAGTGTGGATGAAGGTCACAAATCATGCCAAAAAATCATGAGGGTGCCTCTGGTCTGATGAAATCAAATGGAATGATTAATATTTTTAGAAGATCTGAGGAAAAACATGGTTTGAAGTATGTAAAATATCTTGGAGATGGGGATTCATAAAGTTTTAAATCTGTTGCCGAGGCAAAGCCACAAATGTATCCTGGACTTTAAATCGAAAAATTAGAATGCTGCGGCCATGTTCAGAAACGAATGGGACGACGTCTCCTTGATAAAGTTGCAGAATGTAAAGGCAAGCAGAATGAAGAAGATGGGAAAAAGTATAAGGGTATTGGAAATTTTGGAAGATTAACAAAGAGTGCTATTATGAGAATACAAGGTCATTACAGTGCCACAATAAGAGGAAATATTGGTTCAATTTCCAATATGAAAAAAAGCATAATGGCCATTCTGAAGCATCATGCTGGAGATCATGAAGATTGTGGAGATTGTGGAGATTGGTGCCCAAAGGATATAAACGAGGCTAACAAAAACAGGCTGCCTAAATTTGTCATTAAAGAACTTCAGCCTGTCTTTGATGAATTGTCTTCAGACTTCTTGTTGTCAAAATGTCTTCATAGAGGAACACAGAACTCTAATGAGTCTTTCCACAATCTGATCTGGAACAGATGTCCCAAAGCAGCATTTGTAGGAAGAGACAGATTAGAACTTTCAGTTTATGATGCTTTGATTGTTTTCAATGATGGAGAACTTGGGAGAAGAGGAATTTTTGAAAATCCTGGTCTATCTTTTGGGAAATATTGCTTCAAAGGATTTTCTGGTTTTGACGCAGCATGGGTCTCTTCTTCCCTAAGATCATATGATATGAAAAAGCAGAATACAGGCACAGAAAATATTTCCTGGATTATAAGAGTACCAACAAAGAGAATGGATATGCAATTGGTGGATTCTAATGTGAGTATGACTATTTTAATGCATGTTTTCCCTGTATTTTGCTTATTTCTACTATATTCTTTTCAACAATTTTGGTGACATCATGTCATTTTTCCTCAAAAAGTTTTAAAGCTAAAGGCTTTAAACTTTGTATACTATGATCTCATACTGTAGTGCTTGTCCCCTTCTAATTTTATAAGTATAAACCTGTAACATTTTGATCAGTGAATTTTTAAAGTATCTCTTCTCTACCCTGTATTTTTATCAAGAAAAAAGGGTCTAATTTTTGAAAATTCATAAAAAATCACTCGGACAGTTTATGAAAATGAAACTACAAGGGAGTCTTGAGAATGCTGTGATCTATGAGCAAGCCAAATTCCAATGTCCTATCTTTGCAAATAAAGTGTGCATCTTACACACAAAGAATTCTATTTTTAGTAACAATATGCAAATTAGGACCGAATATAATTATTTTCCAATGATTCAGCATTTCTTATTAGATGCTTTGATGTCCTAAACATGCCCAAAAAAATTGGAGCTTGTAAAGACAAAAATAAAATAAATAAAATTTTAGGTGAAACCTTCCCTTAATAGATTTGTGTTACACAATTGTGAAATGTATCGATGGTGAGGAGTTGGTGTATTACGACGTGCATTAATAGATTTATGTTACACAATTGTGAAATGTATCAATGGTGAGGAGTTGGTGTATTACAGTGACCATTAAGAGATTTCTGAAGATGAAAATGATGATACTGATAATCTCCCCGAATTTCCGACCTGGTGATTATCTTCATATACGGAATATGTTGTCCATGGATCAATAAGATAATATGTTTGAGTCAGGCCTAGTCACCAGAATGAACATTTATTTCAACTGTCATAAAATTAACAAGTGATACAACGTAAAAATATCTCCAAAGGATAAAATGTAGGGATAAAAACATAACGCGTAAGCTGTAAATTAATATGAAATAAATATAAAGGTATGTTATCAGGCACTCGCAGGAAACAAAGAAGTAGAACACCAGACAACAGAAAAACAACAGACATGAGTGGTATTTCTATCAAGCAGTATAGGCCGAATCCAACAAGACCCTTAGGACCTTAATACTGTGTCCAGTAAATGATAGTAGACTAGAACAGTGAGAACAGAATAGTGGGTAGAACCACTCATGTCTGTTGTTTTTCTGTTGTCTGGTGTTCTACTTCTTTGTTTCCTGCGAGTGCCTGATAACATACCTTTATATTTATTTCATATTAATTTACTTTTTACAGGCCTCAGGTTTCCCTCCCTTATTTGTAATAAACGCGTAAGCTGCTGATAGTACATGATCGCCCTGACCGCGGGTCATCACCCTCCATAAAAATTGACTTGTTAGACGGGAAATCAAAACGGTTACCATTTGGAGGGATGAGAACGGCGGATCAAAAGGAAAAAAAAAATATGACTGAAAAAAATTGCGTGAGACTAGCAAGGCTAAGGAGACGCACTTGGGGGGGGGGGGGGGAACGGAGGAAAAAATTCACGTCCCCAAATTGACACGAGGTACGGAAACGGACGCTTTTGCGATACCAAGCCTTTGATTTGAATTCAGCGGCTAAACGCAGATGCTTGAAATATTACAAAATTTAAAAAGTAACTTTTCTTAATATTAATGTTAGGAATATAAAAATTAGCTGGCCGGATGGCCCATTCTGAGCAGTGAAATAATAGGTTTTTAATTTTACAGACGGATAGATACTAATGAAAATAATGACAAAAGACAGTGTTGTTCACAACAGCGAAAGGCTGCATTGAATCAAAAGTGTCGCTATTTGCACAAAAAATCGCGACCTTGAGACGCAGGTGTTCAAATCTACTTAGCATGGAAGAGAAGGGATATTGGTGGAAGCTGTGTCTAAAAATAACTGTTATCGACAAAATTTTGGAGGGGAGAGAAAGGTTGGTTCAAAAATCAAGTACGTTTTGTGAAAACGCAAGTAGAGACGGACAGACTAACAGATAAAAATCCATACTTGACTGAAGCATGACTGAAATGACTTTAGTGTAGGAAATTTGAATTTAAAAAAACCAAGGCATTGATTGGCCACAGACAATCATATTATCCGCGCTCAGACGAGCTTTTTTGCCATTCCTCAATAGTTGTGCAGTGATAGACACAGTAAATTTCAAGTGTGGTGATTTCCAAATGAAATAAATTGAAATAAGTTCAGGGACGCCATACTATAGCCAGCAGCTCAGCTGAGTTTTGCTAGCATTTCTGTGTTCTTTATTCATAATCTGGTAAGATTGAAATTATTTCTTTGCATGTTTTGAATATTGTTTAAGGTTTCGAGTGATTTGATACTGCCATATCGAAATCTAGCCTTACAAACAAGTAAGGATTCGCTCTGGACCCCCCGCCCTAGTTCAGGGTCTAGGGACAAACAAAATATAAACTACAGCAAGGTTTAGGAAGGGGTGATCAAGTGTTGAGAACAGTGAATCATATCACTTATCCTATTGTATGGCAGTGAGATAATGCACCTATTTCAGAATCTGTAGACTGGGGAAACTTACCCTATGCGAAACCAACTAGGTAAGATGTGCTGTCTGGTCAGAGAGAACTGACCCTGTTTATGTGGTGTTATTGTAATGTGTTATGTGTAGAAGTGGCTTATTAGGTAAGGTTCTGAGCAAAAACCAATACTTTATTTCAGAGCTGTGAGTTCGATCTTGACACTAAGGTGGTGTCAAATGCTGATTAATAATTGAAGTGAGGACCCGTGCAGGGTACATTTCGACAGAACATCTGTGTATTGCTCAAGCACGGAGAGGTGGGGGCCATCATATTCCAGCACCAGAACAAATCTGGCAAAGTTAAGTAGGCTAGCTGGCCTGCTGAACTTACACCAACTTCATAAAACTAGCACCCAAGAGAATTTACTACTGAAGCATCCCATTTCCTTCCATCATTAATGGACAATGCTGTGTAGGCATAAACAGGGAGGGATGAAGCCACCCCAACAGCACATCCATTCATAGTTTTCCCAGGAAAATTAACATTACGAACAGTAATACTATAATTAATCTTGAAGATTGCATATGTAAACATCTTTCATTTAACATGCCATTTATTCATGCCATTCATTCATAAATTTCAAAATCTTTGCATAAGTTCTGGCCAAAATAAAACCTTGGTTCAGAACAAATAAATTTAAAAAAAGATTTTCTATTCTAAATTTAACCAGCTGAATTTAGTTCATTGTGTTATAAATTTTATTGATAGTATTAGACTTAATTAATATCTGTGGGTGTGTGTATATGTCCATACAACACATTGCATTCAGTACCCTAGATTTTAACGTAGCCACATTCATTAGTAAAAAAAAGATATGTGTGAGGTCATAAAGTGGTAGCACGAAAGGGCCTTCTGTATATTCACAGTTACAATTATCTCAGGAGCCTTCACAGCTGACCTCACGCATCACACTAGGTGATAACACCACCATACAATACCATCAAAATCCACTACATATATTGGGGTCTTGTCCAGGGATAATTAGCATAAACAGTAATATAAGGATCTCCTGGTGGGAGAAATAAAATTAGGGGAACAAAATTGTAAAATTCCCTTAAAATTAAAAGTGTCCCTTTAAATTAAAAGGGCAATTAGAAGTTGGTGAATCTTCACAGCCAGTAATAATTAATTAGTTAACTGGTTAGTTAGAATTAGTTAGACTATAGTCATAAGAAGTACTTAGTGTATTTACTGGTTAGAGATTTATCTTGTATATTATTATATTGTCTAAAAAGTATGGCGGAGCTAGCAAAATTCCGATCAGCTGCTGTGCTGACCGCAAAGGAGATGGGAATGGATGGTCAGATTTTAATTCAATACGTAACGGCTGAATGTGATAAATATATTGAAAGGGAAGATAGAAAGGTAGCTGAAGAGAAGAGGTTACAAATAGAGGCGGATAGAGAAATTAAGAGGCTGCAAATTGAGGCAGAAGACAAACGACAGCAAAGGGAGGCAGAAGAAAAAAGATTGACTGCCGAAAAGGAGGCAGAAGATAGAAGGTTGCAAAGGGAGCACGAATTACGACTAAGGGAGCTGGAATTACAAGGCCAGGCTCCTGAAAATGGTGCCAGCCCTTTTGCCTCAGATGCTACGCCCAGTCTGGGAGCCTCAAACTCAGCTATGGGGTTTCATTTAGACCATTTTGTTGAAAAAGACGATGACATAGAGGGGTACCTAGGACGTTTTGAGTTATTAGCTACTACATATGGGTTAGAGAGAGAGAGGTGGAGTTTAAAGCTATCACAGGGACTGAGAGGTACTTCTTATGAAGTCTTTGCTAAAATGAACAGGGAAGACCAAGACAATTATGACATGTTAAAGCAGGCTTTGTTATTAAGGTACGAGAAGAATGGTGAATTTTATCGTAAGAAATTTAGAAATGCCAAACTGTTGTCTGGGGAGACATACCACCAATTCTCTGCTAGACTGGAAACCTATTTGGAGAAATGGACTGCTCTGGGGAAGACCCAAGATCTTAAAGAAATGATCATGATTGAGCAATTGAGAGAGTCCATGGCTCCAGACATGAGAAAATTTCTCATGGAACAAGGTGCAGAGAAGTTGGGAGAGGTTTTAAATGTCGCTGAGAGGTATCAGGCAGCCCAGGCAGAGGTAAGTGGTGCTAAAAAGAAGCACATAGATAATTTTAAAGCTCCACAGCAATTTAATAAATTTGATAATAGAGAGCAGGGAAATAAAAGTAGGACAAACTTTGAGCGGCCAAGAAATGACTATCGCGACAGAAACTCACAGTTCAATGACCAAAAGTTCAATGAAAGAAAACCGTTGAACCAAGGAAAAAGATGGTGTAAATGGTGCAAGAAGGATAACCATAACACCGAATTTTGTAGAAGGAAACCTTCAAACATTGCTGCAATGAAGTCGGGGACGCAAAGATTAAAGGTTAATCCTAATGGACAACAGGAACCTTATCACCCCCCAGTTTGTGAGGATGTTATTTGTAATGGGGCCACCATAAGGTGCCTTTATGATACAGGTTTGGATTATGATTCAGTTGTGAAGTCTAGCCTAGAGGACCCAAGTCAGTATACCACAGAAACAGTGGAAATACAAGGGGCGACCAAGGACATACCACTCATGACACTTCCCATCGCAAGGATAACGGTGAAAACTCGCTATGTGGAAGGAGAAATCAGAGCAGCAGTCATAGATGAACCAATCTACCCTCTGATATTGGGGTGTAGATACGTCTTCTTGGGGAATCCCGAGAAACCTGTGATCATGGCGACAGTGCAGACCAGGTCACAGAAGAAGGAGGAAGAAGGTGAACCTATAAATGCTCATCCAGAGGAGATGAGAAAGGCGCAGGCTGAGGATAGGACACTCAAGCCATGTTTTAAAAAATTGTCCAAATGCCACACACCTCCGAGCAAGGGGGAATATTTCATGAAGAACAAACTATTATACAGGAAGGCCGGAACTGGAACAAATGGTCACAACCAGCTGGTTCTTCCCACCTCATATAGAGATAAAGTGATGGAACTCGGGCATGCGATTCCCTTCAGTGGTCACATGGGGATCAGCGCCACAGGACAGCGTATAGCTTGTCATTACTTCTGGCCAGGGATAACGGAGGATATAAAAAGATATGTCAAATCCTGCCCTGAATGTCAAAGGGTAGCTCCAAAGCACTGGACTGCTCCTGCAACTCTAGGGGAAATGCCCATAGTGGGAACACCTTTTGAGAGGGTTGCAGTGGATATTGTGGGACCTCTCACTCGGACCAAGAGGAGGAACAGTTACATCCTTACTCTGGTGGACACTTGTTCTATGTGGGGAGAGGCGGTAGCCCTGCCATCAATTGATTCAAAACATGTAGCAGAGGCACTACTTACAATATTCACCCGATTAGGATTCCCGCATCAAATCTTGACGGATAATGGATCTCAGTTCAAGGGGAAACTAACGGAAGAAGTTTTTAAACTATTTCAAGCCAGACACTTTCATTGTAGTCCGTACCATCCACAAGGGAACGGCCAGGTAGAGAGGTTCAACGGGACTCTCATTTCTATCCTGAGAAAGCTGGCACACGAAAAACCGGATCTGTGGGATCAATTCCTGCCCGCCGCATTGTTTGCGTATCGGGAGGTACCACATAGTTCAACCGGGATGGCTCCCGCAACTCTGCTATTTGGGGGGCCAATAAAAGGTCCTTTAGAAGCTTTATTAAGGACCTGGACGGATGAGAAGGCGGAAGAACCTGTTACCTCATCTTATCAATATGTGAACGAACTGACCACTCGTTTGAAAGCTGGATGGAAACTGGCAAATGATAATTTGAAACAAGCCAGGAAGAAACATGCAGCATATTTTAATAGGAAGGCAAAGGACCGAGAACTAGCTGTGGGAGAGAAGGTGCTTCTTCTACTACCCGGTAGCCAGAATAAATTACAAATTGGTTGGCAAGGTCCATATACGGTTCTAGAGAAGGTGTCTAGAACAAACTATAAAATTGACAAAAAGGGGAAGGAGAAAGTTTATCATGTAAACTTATTAAAGAAGTATCTGGACAGACCACTCCAGGAAAGCACCCCCTTATTGACCTTGGCTATTGCAACCCAGATGCAAAAGGAACCACTCACCTCACATGAATACCCATTACATCCTTGTGAAACAGCAGCACAGGTAAAAGCCAGTAAGCACCTGACTAAAAACCAGAGGGAGAGAGTTCAACAGGTTCTGGAGGAACATACAGATGTATTAACAGATAAACCAGGCCATACAAATTTGCTACAGTATGACATGAAACTGGTAGACTCAAACCCAATCTGTATGAGAGCCTATTCTATTCCGTTCGCGAAGGAGAAGGCATTGAAGGAAGAAATAGATTATTTGCTGAAGGAGGGGATTATTTCGCACAGTGAATCATCTTTTAGTTCTAGTGTCGTTTTGTTGAGAAAACCGTCTGGGGAACACAGACTGTGCATACATTACAGGAAACTGAATGCTGTCACAGAAGGACAAGTGGATCCATTACCAGACACAAAACAGTTATTTGCCAGACTGAACAAGGCAAAATACTTTTCAAAGGTGGATCTTAGTAAAGGCTATTACCAGATCCCAGTGAAGCCTGAAGTGAGACCTTATTTGGCTTTTAGCACTTCGGATGGACATTATGAATTCAATATGCTACCATTCGGACTGAAAAATGCTCCGAGTGTATTTTCAAGGATGATGCGCAAATTGTTGGATCCCCTGAATAACCCATGTATCACGAATTTCATGGATGATATTCTCGTCGCCACAGAGACATTTGAAGAACACATTGAAGCTCTAGAAATGTTATTTAATAGACTTCAGGAGGCGAACTTAACTGCTAGGCCAACAAAATGTTGTATTGGATGCAAAGAGTTGGAATTCTTGGGACACACTGTATATCAGGGTAACATGACCCCTGACCCCAAGAACTTGGAAAAACTGCAGAGAGCACCTAGACCACAAACAAAAAAGGACGTGCGATCATTCGTGTCGTTATGCGGATTTTATCAGAAATACATTAAAAATTTTAACGCTATTTGTGCTCCTCTGACTGATCTGACTCGCAAGGGACTTCCAGATAAAATTATTTGGACTGCACAATGTGAACTAGCGTTCCAAGAGTTAAAGGAAAAACTCACTAGCAAGCCTATTCTCAAACTGCCTGATTTGACACAGGACTTTGTCTTAAGAACCGATGCAAGTAATGTAGGACTCGGAGGGGCTTTGTTGCAAAGATCATCTTCACCTGATGGGGAACTGAAACCAGTCGCTTATGCAAGCCGCAAATTGAATAAGGCTGAACAAGGATACTCCACAAGCGAAAAAGAATGTTTAGCGTTAATCTGGGCAATAAAGAAGTTTCAAATCTATCTGTATGGTAGGACTTTTGTGGTGGAGACGGATCATCAGCCTCTCGTATTCTTATCTCAGGCTAAGCATGAAAACGCAAGATTGCTGAGGTGGTCTTTATTGCTTCAACCTTATCAGTTTAGTATCCAATATATCCCAGGCAAATTGAATGTCGGGGCAGATTTCCTCAGTCGGCACCCCTGTGATCAAAATTAGAGTAATGGCAGACGGGAGGAGAGATTTTATCTATGTGTATCACTGGTTTTAGAACTTGCCGTAGGCATGTTTTCAAGTGGGGAGATGTGTCATAAAATTAACAAGTGATACAACGTAAAAATATCTCCAAAGGATAAAATGTAGGGATAAAAACATAACGCGTAAGCTGCTGATAGTACATGATCGCCCTGACCGCGGGTCATCACCCTCCATAAAAATTGACTTGTTAGACGGGAAATCAAAACGGTTACCATTTGGAGGGATGAGAACGGCGGATCAAAAGGAAAAAAAAAATATGACTGAAAAAAATTGCTTGAGACTAGCAAGGCTAAGGAGACGCACTTGGGTGGGGGGGAACGGAGGAAAAAATTCACGTCTCCAAATTGACACGAGGTACGGAAACGGACGCTTTTGCGATACCAAGCCTTTGATTTGAATTCAGCGGCTAAACGCAGATGCTTGAAATATTACAAAATTTAAAAAGTAACTTTTCTTAATATTAATGTTAGGAATATAAAAATTAGCTGGCCGGATGGCCCATTCTGAGCAGTGAAATAATAGGTTTTTAATTTTACAGACGGATAGATAATAATGAAAATAATGACAAAAGACAGTGTTGTTCACAACAGCGAAAGGCTGCATTGAATCAAAAGTGTCGCTATTTGCACAAAAAATCGCGACCTTGAGACGCAGGTGTTCAAATCTACTTAGCAAGGAAGAGAAGGGATATTGGTGGAAGCTGTGTCTAAAAATAACTTTTATCGACAAAATTTTGGAGGGGAGAGAAAGGTTGGTTCAAAAATCAAGTACGTTTTGTGAAAACGCAAGTAGAGACGGACAGACTAACAGATAAAAATCCATACTTGACTGAAGCATGACTGAAATGACTTTAGTGTAGGAAATTTGAATTTAAAAAAAACCAAGGCATTGATTGGCCACAGACAATCATATTATCCGCGCTCAGACGAGCTTTTTTGCCATTCCTCAATAGTTGTCCAGTGATAGACACAGTAAATTTCAAGTGTGGTGATTTCCAAATGAAATAAATTGAAATAAGTTCAGGGACGCCATACTATAGCCAGCAGCTCAGCTGAGTTTTGCTAGCATTTCTGTGTTTTTTATTCATAATCTGGTAAGATTGAAATTATTTCTTTGCATGTTTTGAATATTGTTTAAGGTTTCGAGTGATTTGATACTGCCATATCGAAATCTAGCCTTACAAACAAGTAAGGATTCGCTCTGGACCCCCCGCCCTAGTTCAGGGTCTAGGGACAAACAAAATATAAACTACAGCAAGGTTTAGGAAGGGGTGATCAAGTGTTGAGAACAGTGAATCATATCACTTATCCTATTGTATGGCAGTGAGATAATGCACCTATTTCAGAATCTGTAGACTGGGGAAACTTACCCTATGCGAAACCAACTAGGTAAGATGTGCTGTCTGGTCAGAGAGAACTGACCCTGTTTATGTGGTGTTATTGTAATTTGTTATGTGTAGAAGTGGCTTATTAGGTAAGGTTCTGAGCAAAAAAAAACCAATACTTTATTTCAGAGCTGTGAGTTCGATCTTGACACTAAGGTGGTGTCAAATGCTGATTAATAATTGAAGTGAGGACCCGTGCAGGGTACATTTCGACAGAACATCTGTGTATTGCTCAAGCACGGAGAGGTGGGGCCATCATATTCCAGCACCAGAACAAATCTGGCAAAGTTAAGTAGGCTAGCTGGCCTGCTGAACTTACACCAACTTCATAAAACTAGCACCCAAGAGAATTTACTACTGAAGCATCCCATTTCCTTCCATCATTAATGGACAATGCTGTGTAGGCATAAACAGGGAGGGATGAAGCCACCCCAACAGCACATCCATTCATAGTTTTCCCAGGAAAATTAACATTACGAACAGTAATACTATAATTAATCTTGAAGATTGCATATGTAAACATCTTTCATTTAACATGCCATTTATTCATGCCATTCATTCATAAATTTCAAAATCTTTGCATAAGTTCTGGCCAAAATAAAACCTTGGTTCAGAACAAATAAATTTAAAAAAAGATTTTCTATTCTAAATTTAACCAGCTGAATTTAGTTCATTGTGTTATAAATTTTATTGATAGTATTAGACTTAATTAATATCTGTGGGTGTGTGTATATGTCCATACAACACATTGCATTCAGTACCCTAGATTTTAACGTAGCCACATTCATTAGTAAAAAAAGATATGTGTGAGGTCATAAAGTGGTAGCACGAAAGGGCCTTCTGTATATTCACAGTTACAATTATCTCAGGAGCCTTCACAGCTGACCTCACGCATCACACTAGGTGATAACACCACCATACAATACCATCAAAATCCACTACATCAACGAACAAGTATATGAAGATCCTAGACCAGTTTACCTGGAATGTATTGTCCTGTAGTTTGTCCACTCTGTTGATGAGAAATACTTGTCAGCGATAATGACACTTTGTGACGTACAGAGTTATCTTGTATGAATTATTGTTTTAACTCTTAGTATACGAGCGGCCTTCTAGAGAGGTGACACAGATTATATGCTTCAACTAGACCAGCATGACCGTCAAGTTCATTATTTGTACTTTTTTGAGGAAATAAAAGTATATAAAACGTTCACAAAAATATATATTATATTCGTGTTTAGCGCAGATAAAGCAACGTTTACTGTGTAATTAAAGTAATTATAGTTTGTCTGGAATAAAAATAATAAAAAATATTTTATTATATTCGTGTGTTTGAAAATCGTTTTTTAGTAAATGTTAATGAAGCTGGCATGGAGATCTTTATGTGCACTTACCTTGTGTATGAGTCGTGTTTATGAGTACGTTGAGTAATTTCATCATCATCTTGTGCACAATCCAGAGCTTAGACTACGTGAAATTATAAATGACTAAAGGTGTGACACAAACAACCGATGACACTCATAGACAGTAGTAATATAGGAAATAAATACAGTTAAAAGTGTCTTTACTTTCTTCACTGATGTCTTATTGGGGTTGTATATTATATATATATATATATATATATATATATATATATATATATATATATATATATATATATATATATATATATATATATACATATACATATACATATATATATAATATGATATTTGCTGCTCGCCCACTTCAGGAGAAATGCCAGGAACAGCACAGTGACCTATACACAACATTTATTGACTTGACCAAGGCCTTTGACACTGTCAATAGGGACGGACTATGGAAAATTATGGCGAAATTTGGCTGTCCCGATAAGTTCATCTCAATTGTCCGCCAGTTTCATGAAGGTATGATGGCTCGCGTATTGAATGATGGAGAACCTTCTGAACCCTTTCCCGTCACAAATGGTGTCAAACAGGGTTGTGTGCTCGCCCCCACACTATTCAGTATGATATTTGCTGCCATGCTGTCTAACGTTACGCATGGCAGTAGCGACGGCATATACATCAGATACAGGACAGATGGGAATCTGTTCAATTTGAGACGATTACAGTCCTTTACGAAGGTGAATGAAACAATGATCTCTGACCTCGTCTTTGCGGACGACTGTGCCCTCAAGACCTGCACAGAACTGGACATGCAGAACAATATGAGGAGGCTTTCTGTAGCGTGTCATGACTTTGGCCTTACCATCAATACGAAGAAATCTGAAGTAATGTTGCAACCTGCTCCTGGGAAACCTTACTGTGAACCAAATATCACAGTAAAGAACCAACGTCTCCAAGTGGTGGACAGCTTCACTTATCTAGGCAGTACCCTTACCAAAGATGCGAATATCGACTCCGTGGTCAACAACAGAATTGCAAAAGCAAGTGCAGCTTTCGGAAGACTAAGAGTAAATGTCTGGGATCGACAAGGAATTAGTGCAGCCACCAAGATAAAAGTATATCATGCAATAGTACTCACTACCCTCCTGTATGCCTGTGAAACATGGACAGTGTATAGCAGACATGCCAAGAAGCTTAATCATTTCCACATGAGCTTTCTTCGCAGGATCCTCAGGATCAAGTGGCATGATAGAGTATCTAATTCTGAGGTCCTCAACAGAGCACATATCTCAAGCATCTACACATTGCTGCAGAGGGCCCAAACTAGATGGGCCGGACATGTTGTTCGCATGCCCGAAAAACGCATCCCAAAGCAGTTGATGTACAGCGAACTCTCCACGGGTAAGCGAACAGCAGGGGGACAAAAGAAACGCTTCAAAGACACACTGAAAGCATCGTTGAGCAGCTTCAAAATTTATGTCTCCTGTGAGACTATTGCACAGGATCGTTGTGCCTGGCGGACAAACATTACTCAAGATGCTCGCATTGCAGAAAAGATTTTAGCTCATAAGGCAGAAGGCAAGCGTGCTGCAAGAAAGGCCAGAATGCACAGCAACACTACTATCGACTCTAACCATGTGTGCCCCGTATGTGGCAGGGCCTGTAGGGCCAAAATAGGATTAATTAGTCACATGAGATCACGGCACAGATGTGTCACAACTCAAGTCTGAAGCTGTCGCCATCTTCGCTTGCGATGGGCAACTAGTATTATTATTATTATTATTATTATTGGGGTTCCCTTTTTTGCAATCCTTCTTCTTTCTTCCTCGTTCATCCTGAAAAGGACGTTGGTTACGTTGTGTCTCCGTTTACAGCAAAGCTGCGATATTTGCGTCTTTCGGCCTGACACATCCGTTTTCAGCATAACATTTTGCCTTCTCTCTTCGATCCCTACTCTCTCGGCGAGACTGATGTGATGCAGCCTGTGTTCAGGACCACCACTTCGAGTTGGAGTAGGGTCTTGGTCAGCTCTGGTTCGCTGACCCTGACGCAATCAGTCAAGCTATGAGTCGCTGACTGCATTCATCTCGTTGCTGCGTCTTCGGTCCCTTTTATATATCGGTATATTAATCGGTCACTAAAAGACCAATATAAGTATTACTAAAGAAGAGAACCAGCTGCTACAGATAAACGAAATGATGTTTCTTTTTGGAAGACATGGACTTCATTTTTTATTTCGTAAGTCACAGGAGGATTCTCCAGGTCAACTTTTTAACTCATTGCTTCAAAGATGGTGTGCAGTTCTAACAGATAATCTGATTATCGACTTGCCTGATCAAGACTGTCGCTAACACTATAAAACTGATACATCATTTATTGAAGGGGATGTGCCTAATGCACTCAGATTATCTTTTTCGTTTACTTACAGCCCTGTGACGAAATCAGTTAATGAGTTGTGGTCTTTTACATCATTTTCGTTCTCTCCTGCATTACCGATTTATTTCTTCATTTTTCCCACTCATCGTCCTATTATTTGGCATATTTTATGCACCTACATTCTTGCCTAGTCACTTCCAGACTTGTTTACGTTTCAACATGTGAATCGTAGTATTACTAGGCAGATCAGCAGATAATACTTTTATCACTCAAGTCGTCTAGCTACCTTCGATAGAGATGGTCTTTGTTGACACAATGTGCTCTCGTACGATCAATGAAAAGCAAACCAGCTTGACTGTCTAAGAAATCCATCTGGGAGATGTACGCAAACACAGGTGGTAATATGAAACCATAGCCTCGATGGAATTACAAAAGAGCTGACTGGAACAGTTTTGCAGTGTTGACTGACAGTCTTTGCGAGACCATCAACACACCAAACAACAGCATAAAAAATATGGTTGAAAGATTTAATAGAACAATAATTCAATCAGCTATTGAGACTATTCCGAGAGGGGCAAGAAAGAACTACAAACCATACTGGAATGAAGAACTGCAAAACCTTGAAGATGAGGTAACAGAAGCCAGAGAAACGGCAGAAACAGAACAAACATCTTGCTCAAAGCAACCACTGCAAAGTACAAAATAACATTAAACCAAACAACAAGAGACTGCTGGAAGCAAACAACAGAAAATCTCAACCTAGATAAAGAAGGGAACAAACTGTGGAAACTAGTTAGAGCTTTGAACAACGAAGAACCTTACAAAAATCACATCACAATCAAACAAGGTGAAAATATGCTCTCGGGGGAAACAAGCTGCAAATGCACTCATGGAATATAATGCTAGTGCAAACCACATTGATGTCCCTATAGACAGAAGAAAGGCCATCATTGATGAACAAAGGAGTCATGACAACAAAAAGTTTGCACCAAAAGAACACATGATGGCAAAGTTAACAATGTAAGAAATGGAAGAGGCAATGAGGGCGCTAAAGAAAAAGAAGTGACCTGGGAAAGATGGGATAACCAATGACATGCTAACACGCCTAGGAGAAAAGGCATAAAAGAAGCTTCCATCCATCCTAAACTGCAGCTGGAAAAGAGGAATAGTACCGCAGGCATGGAAAGACGCCATACCGATTCCCATACCTAAGAAAGACAAAGCTCAGACAGAACCTAATGGGTACAGACCTATCAGTCTACTGAGCTGTGTTGGACCATTAATAGAGCGCATAATAAATACCCAACTAGTGTTGCATCTCGAGGGAAAACATCTCCTAGCACCATAGCAACCAGGATTCAGAAAACACAGATCCACTGAAGATCAGATCACTTATATAACTCAGAAAATTGAGGACGCTTTCCAAAAAAAAGCACACACTGGTGATTTGGGTGGACTTAGGAAAAGCATTTGACAAAGTGTAGAAAGATGGACTGAAAGTCAAGCTACAAAGAAGTGAAGTGTGTGGGAGAATGTTCAAATGGGTCAGCTACTATCTTGAGAATAGAACTGCCAGAGTCCAACTACAAGGACAGACCAGTAGGAAGATGGTACTGAAGCAGTGTGTTCCCCAAGGTGGAGTCCTGTCACCCACGTTGTTCCTCACAAATATAAATGACATATCAGAGAATATTCCAAGAAGAACCCACAATGCCTCCTTTTCAGACTACTTAGCCCTGTGGATCTCAGAGGAATATATCGCTACGGTAAGCATTCGGATGCAGCAAGCCCTAACATCATTGGAGGAGTGGGCCAAAGCATGGCTAGTAAGGATAAATGAAGGGAAAACATCATACACAATGTTTTCTCTCTTAAACCAACCACAGATCTCCAAATTGGTGCTAAATGGGAAAAATCTGCATCTGGATGAAAACCCAAACTACCTTAGGCATGACCTTTGATCGCCCCTTGACTTAAGAAACCCAGATTGAAAAAAAAACAGGACAAGAGCAAGACAGAGAATGGCAATCGTTAAAAAAAACTTGCTGGTGCTTGTTGGGGAGCAGACGAGAGAGTACTAAAGAAGCTATATACTGGGCGAGTGAGACCAATCTTAGAATATGGCATTGCAGCATGCTCAACGGCAGCTAAGTCAAACTTTGACAAAATAAACAGAACCCAAAACCAAGCATTGAGAATCATAACAGGGGGCATGAAGTCAAGACCCATTGAAGAGTTGGAAAAGATTATTCACCTCCAGCCTATGGAGGATAGAAGATATAGCAGAGCCCAGCAACAAGCCGAGAAATTCAGGAGGCTGATAGACCACCCAATGTACCAGAGAATAAATGGACTTGGAAGGGGAAGACTGAAGCGAAGCAACTTGGTAGAGACAGTAAAAACAAAGACGAGAGCAGACCCCATAAACGAAATATCAACAACTACGCCAATGTGTACTGCACACAAGCTACCAATTTGGAAACAACAGTGCTTCCCTGAAATGATAGAAAACGTTCCTGGTATTGAGAGAAAGAACACTCAAAATGAAACAGAAAGGAGAGTCCTTATCACAAAATATATAGAGATACATTACCCAAGCAACACCTATATCCATGCATGCACAAACGGATCAGCAGCTAATGCAACAGAAGATGGGGGTGGAGGAGCTTCCTGAGCTTAAGCAATGGCACACACAAAATATAGCAGTCACAACAGGGTCAAATTCAAGTACCTTCAGAGCAGAGGCCCAGAGGCCTAAAAACTGAATTTAAAAATCTAATGACAGAAAAAAGCTCAGAGAGACCAGTAGCTATCTTTTGAGATGCGCTTTCAGTAATTACTACGCTGAAAAGTCAAAGTAAAGCTGAACTGGATGACCCAAGAGTAACACTTCACAGACTAAGTCAGCAATACAAAAGAGTCATGATACAGTGGATCCCTTCTCACTGCAACATCCCTGGAAATGAAGAGGCTGACAGATTGGCAAAGGAAGAGGGAAAGCATCCTCAACTTGACACTAACGTAACTTATGAGGAGGCCAAGAGATTTATCAAGCGCAGGTACAGGCACAAGTGGGAAGAAGAACATTCAGGCCACACACAAAATTATCCGTATTAACAGCTCAGCAGAAGTGAACAAGATGTAATCTTCCGACTTTGCACAGGTCATAACAGATTGAGATACCATCTATTCAACAAATTAAAGATAGGAACTACTGACAAGTGTGACTGTGGTACAGATAAAATGACTGCCGAACATCTGCTTCAAATGTGCCCAACATTTGAGGAACAGAGAAAGTGCATATGGCCATCACTAGTACCATTCCTGGAGAAAATCTACGGAGACATCAACAGCCACAGGCTGACCACTGCTTTCTTTGAACTTCTTCAAGTTGACATCTGAGGGTGAACGAACAAGAAGAAGAAGATATGTGATCACTTCCGCTGAACCATCTCTATAGAAATATTATGGATAACCTGTCAGTGGAGACAATATGGGCTGAAAGTATTAGCCAAGAAAAAAGTTCACCAATGTGTTTGTGAGTTTGTACAAATGCAATCGGAGGTATTGCTACTATATTTGAAAGAGATCACGAGTTTAAAATGTAAAATTGATATTTTAAAGCACGCGGTGGATAGTAATGATTTAACACCCAGACCCACACGGTTCTTTAGAGTCAGGATTGGTTTAATTTGAGAGCCGGAATAAACTTTCGTTCCCATTGGAAAGTTTGTCGGAAGTACCATCTGGGACTTGGACTGAGAAATGGAAATATAGTCTAGCAATATTGGAGACACAAATCAGACTGCATTTTCAGCAAACGTCAAGTAACAACTCCCATTAGCCGGAGAGAAGTATCGCACAAAGAAATCCTGAATTAAAGGTGACAGATGGAAGTATTTACGCGTCTTTATAATTTAAAAGAGAACCTGCAATTTTAAATACCAAGACTTGAAACTTGAGAAATCATAGCACCCGTCATAAGAGGAATATTAAAATTTCTCTGAGCAAGTGTTCGAAGCATCAAATCAAAGTTGATGTGTCCATTCATCTGTGCCAGGAGATTGTGTTCCCAAGAAATTTGGGGAGAGTGTAAATATGTTTTTTGCCATGTGCATTTTGACGTTTCTGTACTTGTTAAGTGGTTATACAATGCACTGGAGGCTGGCAACCTCAGTATATGAAAATGGTATGTTCATAAACCTCTAAAGCAAGCACTGGTGTTTGCTTTATGCTTGTTCGCTTAGGACAGCAAAAGCGGAAATGACCTCAGATTCCGAATGGAGCAGTGAGGATTGATGATTACATCACATGTGCATATAGTGTATTGTATCATTTTGTGAAATATATGAACTTATTAATTGTAATTCAGGCACCAGCCATTACACTAGCGCTGTCCAGACACATTTTTCCTATTAAAGTAACCACCAGAATAACGGTGATTTATAAACGTATTCCTTGGGTGTGTATTACTAAATAAATATGGATGAAAGTGACTTTAGAGGGTTTTAAAATTGTCTTCACTGAGATTTAATTGGGCACTGATGGTTATTGTCCGTTGCCTGCGCCTGTTACACAAAACGTAACTGGCTGAGTAATGCAATGGGTTGTTGTCAGGTATTTTGTAATAAATATTCTTCTTTAGAGGCGTCTAGATGAAATTCATTCCTAATGTAAAGGTGGGCGTCTTCACAACGTGTCCAATGTAGGTAGTTGGTGTCGAACCCAGCTTCTTGAATCACACGATAGTAGCGAAGATTCTTATTTCAGATTGGTCTGGTACTAAGAACCGTCTTGTAGCTTCGAACCACGAACTTTAGGAAAAATAAAAGAACAAATGCCTCTGCTAAGTACATTTGTGGGCTGCAGATTAACGGGCGCGTTGTCTCGCTGACCATCCACCACTGTTAGCCTCTCTGAATAATTATTGCTCACATATCGGACACACAACGCCCCCACCGTCCTTGTGAGGACGAACGAGGAATGAAGAAGAAGGATTTTAAAAAAAGCTAACCCCGATAACACTTCAGTGAAGAAAGTAAAGACATTTTTAACTGTATTTATTTCGTATATGACTACTGTCATCGGGTGATTGTTCCATCTGTGTTGTGTTTCTTTCATTTACAAGAGAAGTCACTTTCATCCATATTTATTTAAATGTGTTAAAGACTAATTGATTTTTAAATTTTGTATATGCTATTTTCAAATCCATAGTTGATTCAGTTCTTAGACCTAAGATAGCGCATGTATGATCTAAAATCTGTAATACATATACAGATAGTTACATCCATAGAGGAAGAAATACGTATAACAGGAATTCCGCTAGAATAAACCAGCTGAGAGCTCTAATAAGCCACATAATTGCTTAAAACTTCACCGACGGTGCCGGATCAGATATAAGTTAAAAGTGCTCTGCCCTATGCAGCATAGTTCTTGACTTCTGAATTATCTTGTGAAGACTCCAATGACATAGAAGCATCATTATCCTTCTATCTACAACTCTGCCAAAAGCAATCTTGTGCGAAGGTAGACACCTTTGAAGACCCATGTTAGATACTTTTGACGTTTGGCCACTAGTGGACCAGTACTGCAGATCAAATGATAGGGAAAATTACGTGACAAGCCCCCCCCCCCCCCCCCCCCTAACAAGACCAGTACGAAATAAAGTAAAACGTCTTCGCAGTACAAATTATTTGCCTGAAGGTCATCGCGGATATCAAAACTGGACGCAGGACTACAATAGCTTTATTATCATATTCAGACATCGTTTACTCAACACTGTGCCTTGACAAATCAGACACGAAGTTAGAAGTGCTATAGAACCATATGAAGGTTATCTTACAACAACAGAGATGCGGAGCTGACATGGTATGGCTACTGTGATAATCGAGCGCCAAGGCCTTATCGTTCTACATTTTCCTACATCTTTCTTATTTTATTTTCTCAAACATGGTGCTTTTTCATTCCAGATTTGCTATTTCATCGTTTTAATTATTCGCGACCGGTTCTTTCATCGGTGGTAAAATAAATTCGTTTGGTTGAGTCCACATACCTGGCATCATCATTTGAAGTCCACATTGCCTCGTGGTAAATCTTGTGAAACACATCTGGTTTCATCAAAATGAGACATCTGGGCATGCTACAATTTATGTAGACTATTGTTAACTTTGGAGCGAGCGCGGCTGACACAAAAGCTTAGTCTCAGTATTGCTCGGCCGGTGTCTATACAAGCGACGGGTCACCACATTGGGACAATGGCGCAGGGAGACGCTCAGCTTGGCCAGGTGAAGAAAATTTCTCATGCTGTTTAAACCAACGCCATGTAATACAATAGGCATCGTTAGCGTGCTGGCGACAATGGAAAGAGGTAACAAAGGCCGCCGCCAACACGCGGATCGATAGACATACAGAGAGTGATATGACAGCTGTAAGGCGGGGAACACTTTTGCATTGGCAAGCCAATTATCTCAATACCTGTTTGTAAGGCAAGCCCCGCAATAAAAAGTTGGTTTCGAATCGCCCCACCCACTTTGGACTGACAGGGGACAAGAAAGATCATGGGAATGAGTGACCAGAACGACTCTTAGGTATTGGTTGTATGGGCGGAGTTCTACTTCACCAGGTCCAAGGGACCCACATTTGACTTTTAGAGATATAATATACCGCACAGCTTGTTAGAGAGAGGAATCCAGTTTTTCAACATTGTGGTGTAAAGAAAAATCCCTAACGCATAGCCTGCAATTAATTCATTGTGGATACATATTTCTTATCTGTGTATATTGTGTTCTTAAAGGATTTTGCGAAGGGAAAAGACGGTTAGTAGATCTTAAACAGAGTGTTAATACTTTTTATTATTATTCTTTATTTATCTTAACCTCACATCTAAATGTGCGAAAGATAGTTTTTCAATTAATTCTTCTCATAAATTATTAATACTATCAGATTTTCCTCTAGGATGATAGGCTGATAGAAAGTAATTAATAGTTCATACTTCACCTTTATCTAACTTGTTGAATCATCATCATAGTCTTCCAAATGCATAATTTATTTATGATCATTAGAATCGAAATCATAGAGATCAATAGTGAGAAGCAGAATAAATGAAAGTCAACCAGTGTATATTAAGTGTGAAAACTTACGAAGACTTTTGTGTGTCTTCAGTCCACCAGAAGTCTGAGTCTACACGCTACGTGCCTGACGTCTAACCAAAAATAAGTTATAAAAAACGGACATTTGGCAAGCAGAATTCGCCACAGGACATTCTTTGTTCCTCACTTAAAAAGGAATATTTCTCGCTCACACTCAAGAAGGTGGACGCAGCATTTTTCATCACGAGCACACAAGTTTGATGCATAGTTATAACAAATTTAAATCACTCGAAAGCTTACTACAGGAGTCAAGCTAAAGCTCACAGTTGATTACTCATTTCAAGTTCAGCTCCATCGGATGCGTACTATCTGAAGTCAAGCTAAAGAGCTCAAAAGTTTGCCTAAGTCGCGTCAAAAGTGGAATGCAGTCAGTGACCCATAGCTGACTGCTTGCGTCATGGTCAGCGAACCAGAGCTCACCAAAACACCTCCAGGTGGTGATCCTGGAAACAGGTTGCATCACTGCAGTCTGGCTGAGAGAGTAGGGATCAAAGAGAGAAGGCAAACCCGGTCCCAAAAAATGCCGTGCTGAAGTCGGATGTGTCGGCCGAAAGGAGCAAATATCGCAGCTACGGCGTAAACAGACACAACGCAACAAACGTCCTTTTCAGGACGAACGAGGAAGAAAGAAGAAGAAGAAGATATTTATACCAAGTGCAACACACTCTTATGCGCATTCTATAAAGCAGACTTTAAAGTACATTTTATGAAACACGATTACGTACGCAAGATAATGAGTCTACATATCACTAACAGTTCGTGAAGATATCCAGTCTGGAGAGTACCCTCCGGAGATTAGACAACAGGCCTTTTCAAACGACAACTATTAACTGTTGATCAGAGCTACAGAGATATACTCAAACTTTACACAAGCTCATTCTTAATTAACTACTACTTTATTTACTACAATATTAATATCTCATCTGTGTGTTTTGTGTGAATCGTCTTTTACCATCATCACGTTCTAACCAGTATTAACACTGGATGTGTAGATATTTAGTTAATAAACCCAATAATCGTTTGATCATTATCTAGTTTGTTAGTGTATCACTCGTACTGTCGGTGTTCGATATTTACATATACGGAAATGTCTACACTCAGATGAGGTTGGAGGCTTTTTCTGTTACGGAATTTAGGGGCAGAAACTAAAGTCGTGGGGAAACATAACCTTTCCATAATTACTAGAAAACACTGTCCAGTGGAAAGCATTCGCATTCCCTTCTTCTTGTCCCTAACTTGAATAGGTCTTTATTCTTTCTTAACGAGCCAATTTCTAGAGACCTTCTACCTAATATCTCATAGGCTATTCCTGGCAAAAACTACTGTCGTAGATGCCCCAATACTACCACACGACAAATGGTGGCTCGTCCGGGTTTAGTGAACTCGGATTTAGAAGAGAGATAAATCACATTTTCTTCCCTGCCATACAGTTGCGACAATTGAAAAATTTGTTGGAATTTTGAGAGATTACCTCTAAGACTTTTACTATATTTTGTCTACTTTGTAGTGGGAATAATTAATATCTCAAAAGCACGAGTGATACTTTAAAAACAAATTATATATCAAACTGATAGCGTAAACAATTTAGAGAACAGAGAACACGGTAGGAAATTAGGAACAATTTTTTTTCTTTTTTCCGTAACTGCTAGACACAATTTTTGTTCTTCGTAAATACTTGGTTAATTTTTCTTATCTAGACGGGGCTAGATAATCGGTTATCTAAATTGTTCATAATGCGCTCAGTGAGTGAATTATTTTAATACCTATTTGAGCTTGTTTACTATTTTAAACCTAGCTGATTTTAAAGAGATAATAACTTGTGTGAGTTAAATAATTTTTTCCGAGGTCACAGCCAATTTTCTCCTTCACAAACCCGTACTGCATATCATGGCAGACGCCGCAAAAATTAGAGCTAGTTTAATGGAGGCAGTGCGTGAATTCGGGTAAAGCGGGAAAGAGCTGATGAAATTTGTAAGCGAGAAGACTGATAAACTTTATCTAAGAGAGAAGGATATATAGAAACTTGCAATAGAGGAGGCCAATGCAGAAGCAGCGGAGCGGAAAGAGAAAGCCGCAGCAGAAACAGCGCAACCGAAAGCCACAGCAGAAGCACCGGAGCGGAAAACCGCAGCCGAAGCCGCAGAGCGGAAAGACGCAGCATAAGCATCGGAGTGAGAGAGAGACAGGGAGCATGCACTTAAAATGAAGACACTGATAGTCCAGGGACAGACCCATCAGATGGAACTTGAAACTTTCCCAGGGCTTAAGAGGAGCAGCTTACGAGGTTTTTAAAAAACTTCCGGCCGAAGAGCAAGATGACTATCAGGCACTGAAAAAAGCTCTCTTGGTGAGATACGAACTTCATTCAGAAGCTTACCGAAAAAAATTTGAGGTTCTAAGAATGAGGCCGGAGAGACCTTCTCAAATTCGCAGCCCGTATTGAAGACTACCTAGTGAAGTTGTGTACACTGAGAAACTTCACCTAGGACTACGGCCGGTTGAAAGAGCTGATTGTGATAGAGAAACTAAGGGAGTATATGTCGGTGGAAATGCGTAGATTTCTCACTGAAAACGGCGCTGACCGGTTATAAACTATACTTACTCCTGCAGAACGATTCCAAATTGCTCTAATAGAATCTCAAGGAGCCAGGAAGATGTTTCCGGATCAGGCGCCAAAACGACCAGCTCACTCACAACCAGACTAACAAGCATTATTAGAAAGAGGTCTCGCGATGGAATTTTTAAATGTAATATTTTAAAACACGCGGGGGTATTATGATTTAAACACCACTATCAATTTAGTGCAAAAGAGATTGGATTGGTGTAAAGTGAGAGCTGGAATACACAATGGTTCTCATTGACAAATTTGTCGGAATTACAATCTGGAATTTTGAACTGAGAATTGGAAATGTAATCTAGCAAAATCGGAGTCTCAGATCAGACTGCATCGCCCTGTCATGCTAGCAATTCACCAGAGCCAAAACGAGATGGAGCGGACAAAGGATTCCATAATTATAAGTGAGAGATCAGAAAAAAGTAAACCTGCATTTATAAATACAAAGACAGGAAACTTAGAGGACCAGGATCGAAGTATGTGGGCAACTTAAAAACGTAAAAAAGTGGACCCGCATTTATAAATATCAGGACTGTAGACCTAAGGAATCAGATCACCAGTCATAAGAGGAATGCAACATTTCCAGACCAAGTGATTCGAAAGCATCTAACCTAAGTTGCTTGTGTCCATTCTAAACTGTGCTATGAAATTGTGTTATCAAAAGTTGCTTTTGGTTAGTGGAACGAAGCTATCAGACGGTTCGTAGAACGAAGCTATTAGATTGTCCGTAGACCAAAGCTATCAGACTGTGAAGTGTCATCATTACCGAAGAACTGTCGAAAGCACGGATGCAGTAGTCATCGATGCTACGCTAAGTGCTTAACAAAAAGCTACAGCAAAGAACATTAACATTCCTCTATCCATTCTCTATGAAGATAACACTTTCATCAAAAATTCACCACCATTTCAACCTGTGAAAACTAATTGATTATTAAGTTTGTTACATGTTATTTTAAAACACAACTATCATAATTGATTCGGTTATACTATGTATGAAAGCAAACGTATGTGCAAGACTCTTTAATATATATTTACACTTAGACATATATTTACATATATAGAGCTAATTCTTAGAAAAGAATTTCGCTAGATTTACACCAGCTGGGGGCTTGAACGGGCAAAAACCTTTGCTTAATTCTTCATAAAAGGCGGTGTAAAGTATCAGTCTGTCTGCTCTGTAAAGTTGCTTTCACACACACACTGGATGCTCTGTAAGGAAGAGTGGTGTGTTGTTGAGATCAGGCATGCTCCAGTCTACCCAGCTGTAAATGGGTAACTCACCCTAGTCCTGAGTTAGGGAAGGCAAAGGCTCCAGGGGAAGCAGGCCCTAAACTTGGTCACTTCAACCGACGCAGGATGGTGTATGTATGAAGTAGAAATGTAGAGTGTGATTGACGCGAATGGTGTACTGTTCGTGTGCTGACCAATATAACCACTCATACACTTGTGTCTACAAGGCACCAATGCAGACTGCTGGAATCTTAGTTTACTCAATTTATTCAGACGTACACACTGGGACATACGAGTACATCATGGTATGTTGACATATCAATTTGTAGGTATACATAGCAGATCTGAAGTCATGACACATTCAGAAATAATGGGCAGTACATCAAAAGTTCAATGTCATGATACATTATGGCCACATCCCCCTATCTGACTAAACGCGTCAGTGAAGGGCGGATCGATAAATAACCAAAGTTACTTGACGTCCATAGTTTGTAGTATATATTATGAAACCACGAAGGGGGTTTCTAGCAAGATTGAGATCTCCCTGTCACTGTCCGATAATAGGATAAATAATCTGTTCTCTTGGCAGTGATCAAAACATATGCTGACCGAAATCCAACATGGCTGCCTCCCTGAGTTGTCGTTCACTCATTCATAGGAAGGAGAATATAAGCCAGAGTTAATTTATAATGGGTATATAAAGGATTTCATAAATGTTTCCATACAGCTCTACGGTGATCAAGTTAATTCACGTAGCCATAACCGCTGCAGGAAAATCTGTCATCTTCGTCGATACAAAACACGACACTAGCATAGCGAAGCACAAAAGTCAAGCTAGGCCTAACCGACGAGAGATCATCAAAATAGGAGCTGGGTTTACCTGGAGTCCGAATCATCTATATACTGACATGAGGAGAGTCTCTAACACAAACTATCGTAGAGACACCATCTCCTTCAGAAGAAACCACTTCGTAAGACATTTTTTCTGACGAAAGGACCAGCTCTAGAAAAACGTACCCCGCCATTTGTAAGCAGTACATCGGAACTCATCACGACTTGTCAAGACAACTCATACTTCCGCTAGACCGGAATACAAGAATCTAGTCCCTCCTACCAATCCAAAATATACAATATAGGACTGATTCTACTTGTACTAATAATATGTAATACATATGAATTCAGGCCATAAACACAATAAGCAAATTAATATATTTTCTGGCCCTAAAAAATAAGTACAAACGCAAGCGCAATATCCTTGCGCTGGATCAATATCCAGAACGATTACTCCTATAATCAAAAGTGTGAATCAAACATGGATTATCTCGCTTTTACCATAAACAGCATTTTCATACACAAATAAATGAATGTCTATATTTTTCCCATATTAAATAGCCATATCGATTTTTGTAAAATGTGGTCAAAATATGCACGCAACAGATTACCACACCCCTCGGGGAAAAAAAATGGTACATTTTTTTTTTGAAATACATCTAGGAGCAACATACAATAGGCTCACAACGCAGCAATAACAATGCGCAGATGATAAGCATAAGTTTTATGACCTTAGAGAAAGTACTTCTCTAAGTATAAATATTTCCAGAGAGGTGTCACCAACGCATACTACAATATTAGCAATGACACAATTTCCACATTAGTTTATACATAAATTCCATCTAAGATATCTTAACATCATGATCATCAAAGACGAAAAACATTGAAAGATCAGCGGTGAATACATATCAATGAACCGCTAAGTAGCGTTACAATCAATATATGATATATTACATATGTGTACACATTTCAACATAGAAACAACTGTATCAAAGTTGTATAACAGTTATGAATCGTGTGGGCATCTAGACAAAATATCTGCCATCACATTTTCTGACCCACGGATAGCTCGCACCGCAAAATGAAATGGCTGTAGAGCAATCGCGTATCGCGTTGATCTCGCGCTCTTCAGATTTTTACTCTGAATAGCCGTAAGAGCTTTCTGGTCAGTTTCCACAATGAAATGCGCGCCCAGAAGAAATCTTTGCAGTTTAAGGATTGACCAAACCATAGCCAATAATTCACGGTCTAGGACCGAGTAATTCTTCTCTGCGGCATTTAATTTCCGAGAAATATACATCACAGGATGCAGAGTTCCAGAGTACTCTTGCATTAGTGCAGCTCCAATCCCGGTGGATGAAGCGTCACTACGAAGAATAAATGTCTTATCCTTAGAAGGTAATACTAGGATAGGTGAAGTAGAAAACATAGTTTTAACCTTATCCAAAGAGGATTGACATTCTTGAGTCCAATGGACTACATTAGGAGACCCTTTCTTTAGCAAGGAAGAAAGAGGTGACATAATGGAGGACAGATTCGGGATGAATCGTCCATAAAATTGTATTAGACCTAAGAGACTTCGTACTTGCTTTTTAGTCTTAGGAATAGAAATGTTAAGTATCTTACTTGTATTATGGTCTTCTGTTTTTAGGAACCCATGACCAACACGGTGTCCTAAAAAAGATATTTCGCTAAAACCAATACATGCTTTCGATGGTTTCGCTGTCAGGTTATGCTCGCGTAAGATAGACAATAGTTCATTTATACCATTATAGTGATCGTTCCAAGTATCACTGAAAAGACAGATGTCATCAAGATACGCAATGACATCTGAGCGATGAGATAGGATTCGACGCATCATGCGTACAAATGTAGCAGGGGCGTTCATAAGACCGAAAGGCATGAAATTCCATTGGAATAGACCCCTAGGCGTCGAAAAAGCAGTAAACGGTTTGGCGTGTTCGGATAGTGGAACTTGCCAATATCCCTTAGACAAATCGAGTTTAGAAAAGAAGTGAGAATTCGATAGTCTCGTAAGTAGCTCTTCTAGTAAAGGCATAGGTTCAGCATCGAATTTAGTCACTTGATTCAATTTGCGATAATCCACGCAAAGACGTATGTTATTGTCTTTTTTCCGTACTATAACCATCGGCGAAGAATATGCTGATGTGGATGGTTCAATAATTTTTAACTCTATCATCTCATCTAACTCTTTCTCTACCTGTGCTTGAAAATGTATCGGGATAGGATACGGTCTGACTCTTATAGGACTATGGTCAGTAAGAATAATGTCATGTTGAATGACATCCGTTTGACCAGGAATGTCAGTAAGGACATCCTGAAATTGTTCTAACATAGTAGAAACTTGTTTCTGCTCTCCTGGAGATAATTCTGGAGAAATTGCAACATCTTTCCATGATTCATTAGAGTGAAGAGGAATCAGTGGAAAAGGTAAATTTACATCCGAGAAACTCGTTTCCTTATCCTGTATTACTGACAGAGATGAGTACTGTCCATGTTGGACTGGAAAATCGTCCGTTGCCTGGAAAACAGGTTGTAAATAATCAGGACGTTCATGGAATTCCGTGAGCATGTTGATGTGGAAGGTTTTACGCTTCCCGTCAATATCGACGATATAGTCAACATCGGAAACTTTTGATATTATATCGTACGGACCTTTCCAAGAAATGAGAAGTCTATTTTCCCTACAAGGTAGCAAGACAAATGCTTTGTCACCTGGACAAAGTTGTCGCAAACATCTCTTTTTATTGGCAAATTCCCTTGCCTTCTGTTTCGCAAATTCAGATGAAGCAGTTGCCAATTTGCATGCTTCAATAATCTTGTGTCTAAGTGCGATGACATATTCATAAGAGGATTTTGTGTCATCGACAATATTATCAGCAGTTATAAGATCATGAAGTAAGGACATAGGACCTCGCGGTTTCGCGCCAAAGACAAGTTCAAAGGGAGAAAATCCTGTATGTTCGTTGGCGACCTCTCTATATGCAAAGAGAGCCGCGGGTAAAACCCTATCCCAATCCTGAGGATGATCTTCTGTTATCTTACCTAGTAGGTTTTTCAGAGTTCTATTCAAACGTTCCACCATCCCATTGGACATAGGATGATAAATACTACTCAGCGATCTCTCTATCTTCAGAGTCGACATTACTTGAGACATGGTATCCGATATGAGTTGGGTACCATGGTCGGATAATATTACTGCTGGAAATCCCAGACGAGAAAATATTAACCAAAGAGCATCTGCGACATCAGCAGTAGTTATGCTCTTTAGAGGAACAGCCTCCGGCCAACGTGTGCACATATCAACACACGTCAGAATAAATTGGTGTCCTCTAGCAGACTTTATCTTAAATGGACCAATGATGTCTATCGCCATTTTTTGAAATGGCCGAATGGGAATGTCTGCAGCCTGAATAGGTGCATCATGGCGTGGACCTCTGGATTTAATCTCTTGACATACTTTACAAGATCGACAATAGATTCGTATGTCCTTATTCACAGCAGGCCAAAAGAAAGATTGAAGAACTCTAGCTTTAGTACGGGAAAAACCCATATGTCCAGCACACTGCGAATCATGAGCGTGCTGTAAGATTTTAACTCTCATATTTTTAGGCACAAGGATTTGAGAATGAATGGACTTAGCGGAGTCTTGTACCATACGTACAAGTACGCCATTCTTCATCGTAATCCAAGATTTACGATTTGTATCCTTATTCGGATCACCTTTTGTTGCCAGAGTAAAGAATTTCTTTAGAGTAGGATCATCTTCCTGCTGTTTGATAAAGGAATCGTGGGAAATCTCCAAGGGATCATCTTGGATCTGCGCATCATTATCTTCAGAATGTGAAGATTGTGGCATATTAAGAGCTTGAGCCCTAGTGATTACTGCATTAGCAGATTGCATATTAACATTTTCCCAATTAGAAATTTGCTGTGGAGTGCATTCTTTCACTCCATGAATGCGCCGGATGATAAGATCAGCGATCGGATTCGGCAAGAGACATGCTTGCACCTCTCCTGTAAAGAAAGGCGTAGCAATATTGATAATGGCAGTGGAGTACTTCTCCAATGTGCCACCAAATGTTACACATTTGACTATATTGCCTGTAGCTCGAGAAGGATTTACGAGTGATTGCCTCACTCCAATGGTAGTGCACCCCGAGTCGAAAAGAATTGATACCGGAGTACCATCTATTAGGCCCCTATTAAAGACAAGAGCACCCCTTCCATTATGCGCAATTGACGCATGAAGAGCGGGAAGTGGGTGACCGCAGCTTAAAGTAGACACTGTGGTTGGATCGAATAATGTTTTGCATTGCGAACTCTCAGATGCTCTAGCAAAATCGAAAGCGGAATTTGCTACACTATTGGAGTCTTTTTTATCATTATTCTGATTATCGGTGTCGTGAAACTCCTGTTGTGCAGAGTTAGCCTGGTAATAAGATTTACCATGTCTTTTGTGTTGTGATCTACCTCGGTTATAATTGTCTCTATAATTATTATTGCCTCTGTTATAACCCCTATTTGGGTTTGAATCATAATATTCATGATCATAATCATCATGCTCATTATATTGAGTATCCCTGTAATATTGTTTCTTTTGTCTCCATGAAGCACTTGGGTAGTTCCTATAGCTACTCCCTTTCCGAGAATTTCTAACATTATGGGAACCCCTCGCGTGTCGAGGACTATCAGACCGATTCCAGTTCTTCGAAGAAGAACTCTGATTTGAGTGGTTATCTTGGTTTTGATACTTATCCCAATTAACCTTTTTATCAAATTTATTTTTAGCTCCTTGGAATTTGTGTGAGTAATTCTGATTATATTCTGTTGCCGAAGCAACTGGCATACTCTCTTTAATGTTAGAGTTACCAAGAATCATGTCAGGGTGTGCCGTGGCATACTGGTCACAATATTCTTCCATTTGCTTTATTGTACCAGGTTTACGCTCATGTAAGAACTCTAGGAATGATTTATTTACAGAAGACATGACCTTGTCTCTTAGCAATAAATCCGTAAGACCATCAAATGTTTTCTCTGTTTTGGATAATTCAATCCATCGTGAAAGTGTAATTCGTGCTTTTGAGATGAAATCTGAGAATTCTACACCTACCTCAGGTCTCATTGTTTTAAACAAAAGACGGTAACCTTCCTCAGACCGCTGATATCTCTTTATCAAAGCTGCCCTAACAGCATCATAATTGTCTTTGTCGGCCTCTTCAACAAAATATAACTTACTCAGAGACTCCCCTTTTAGATTTTCAGACAACTGATTCACATACTGTGATTTGTCAACATTATGAGATCGACAAGCCCGTTCAAATCTAGAAAGCCAAAATGTTATGTCATCACTGGTAGGGTTAAACGCTGGTACCTTGACCTTGTATACAAAGGGTTTACCATTTGTAAAGTCTTGTTCTTTCATTCTGTAAAGTTGCTTTCACACACACACTGTAAAGTATCAGTCTGTCTGCTCTGTAGGGAAGAGTGGTGTGTTGTTGAGATCAGGCATGCTCCAGTCTACCCAGCTGTAAATGGGTAACTCACCCTAGTCCTGAGTTAGGGAAGGCAAAGGCTCCAGGGGAAGCAGGCCCTAAACTTGGTCACTTCAGCCGACGCAGGATGGTGTATGTATGAAGTAGAAGTGTAGAGTGTGATTACCGCGAATGGTGTACTGTTCGTGTGCTGACCAATATAACCACTCACACTTGTGTCTACAAGGCACCAATGCAGACTGCTGGAATCTTAGTTTACTCAATTTATTCAGACGTACACACTGGGACATACGAGTACATCATGGTTCGTTGACATATCAATTTGTAGGTATACATAGCAGATCTGAAGTCATGACACATTCAGAAATAATGGGCAGTACATCAAAAGTTCAATGTCATGATACATTATGGCCACATCCCCCTATCTGACTAAACGCGTCAGTGAAGGGCGGATCGATAAATAACCAAAGTTACTTGACGTCCATAGTTTGTAGTATATATTATGAAACCACGAAGGGGGTTTCTAGCAAGATTGAGATCTCCCTGTCACTGTCCGATAATAGGATAAATAATCTGTTCTCTTGGCAGTGATCAAAACATATGCTGACCGAAATCCAACATGGCTGCCTCCCTGAGTTGTCGTTCACTCATTCATAGGAAGGAGAATATAAGCCAGAGTTAATTTATAATGGGTATATAAAGGATTTCATAAATGTTTCCATACAGCTCTACGGTGATCAAGTTAATTCACGTAGCCATAACCGCTGCAGGAAAATCTGTCATCTTCGTCGATACAAAACACGACACTAGCATAGCGAAGCACAAAAGTCAAGCTAGGCCTAACCGACGAGAGATCATCAAAATAGGAGCTGGGTTTACCTGGAGTCCGAATCATCTATATACTGACATGAGGAGAGTCTCTAACACAAACTATCGTAGAGACACCATCTCCTTCAGAAGAAGCCACTTCGTAAGACATTTTTTCTGACGAAAGGACCAGCTCTAGAAAAACGTACCCCGCCATTTGTAAGCAGTACATCGGAACTCATCACGACTTGTCAAGACAACTCATACTTCCGCTAGACCGGAATACAAGAATCTAGTCCCTCCTACCAATCCAAAATATACAATATAGGACTGATTCTACTTGTACTAATAATATGTAATACATATGAATTCAGGCCATAAACACAATAAGCAAATTAATATATTTTCTGGCCCTAAAAAAATAAGTACAAACGCAAGCGCAATATCCTTGCGCTGGATCAATATCCAGAACGATTACTCCTATAATCAAAAGTGTGAATCAAACATGGATTATCTCGCTTTTACCATAAACAGCATTTTCATACACAAATAAATGAATGTCTATATTTTTCCCATATTAAATAGCCATATCGATTTTTGTAAAATGTGCGTCAAAATATGCACGCAACAGATTACCACACCCCTCGGGAAAAAAATTGTACATTTTTTTTTTTGAAATACATCTAGGAGCAACATACAATAGGCTCACAACGCAGCAATAACAATGCGCAGATGATAAGCATAAGTTTTATGACCTTAGAGAAAGTACTTCTCTAAGTATAAATATTTCCAGAGAGGTGTCACCAACGCATACTACAATATTAGCAATGACACAATTTCCACATTAGTTTATACATAAATTCCATCTAAGATATCTTAACATCATGATCATCAAAGACGAAAAACATTGAAAGATCAGCGGTGAATACATATCAATGAACCGCTAAGTAGCGTTACAATCAATATATGATATATTACATATGTGTACACATTTCAACATAGAAACAACTGTATCAAAGTTGTATAACAGTTATGAATCGTGTGGGCATCTAGACAAAATATCTGCCATCACATTTTCTGACCCACGGATAGCTCGCACCGCAAAATGAAATGGCTGTAGAGCAATCGCGTATCGCGTTGATCTCGCGCTCTTCAGATTTTTACTCTGAATAGCCGTAAGAGCTTTCTGGTCAGTTTCCACAATGAAATGCGCGCCCAGAAGAAATCTTTGCAGTTTAAGGATTGACCAAACCATAGCCAATAATTCACGGTCTAGGACCGAGTAATTCTTCTCTGCGGCATTTAATTTCCGAGAAATATACATCACAGGATGCAGAGTTCCAGAGTACTCTTGCATTAGTGCAGCTCCAATCCCGGTGGATGAAGCGTCACTACGAAGAATAAATGTCTTATCCTTAGAAGGTAATACTAGGATAGGTGAAGTAGAAAACATAGTTTTAACCTTATCCAAAGAGGATTGACATTCTTGAGTCCAATGGACTACATTAGGAGACCCTTTCTTTAGCAAGGAAGAAAGAGGTGACATAATGGAGGACAGATTCGGGATGAATCGTCCATAAAATTGTATTAGACCTAAGAGACTTCGTACTTGCTTTTTAGTCTTAGGAATAGAAATGTTAAGTATCTTACTTGTATTATGGTCTTCTGTTTTTAGGAACCCATGACCAACACGGTGTCCTAAAAAAGATATTTCGCTAAAACCAATACATGCTTTCGATGGTTTCGCTGTCAGGTTATGCTCGCGTAAGATAGACAATAGTTCATTTATACCATTATAGTGATCGTTCCAAGTATCACTGAAAAGACAGATGTCATCAAGATACGCAATGACATCTGAGCGATGAGATAGGATTCGACGCATCATGCGTACAAATGTAGCAGGGGCGTTCATAAGACCGAAAGGCATGAAATTCCATTGGAATAGACCCCTAGGCGTCGAAAAAGCAGTAAACGGTTTGGCGTGTTCGGATAGTGGAACTTGCCAATATCCCTTAGACAAATCGAGTTTAGAAAAGAAGTGAGAATTCGATAGTCTCGTAAGTAGCTCTTCTAGTAAAGGCATAGGTTCAGCATCGAATTTAGTCACTTGATTCAATTTGCGATAATCCACGCAAAGACGTATGTTATTGTCTTTTTTCCGTACTATAACCATCGGCGAAGAATATGCTGATGTGGATGGTTCAATAATTTTTAACTCTATCATCTCATCTAACTCTTTCTCTACCTGTGCTTGAAAATGTATCGGGATAGGATACGGTCTGACTCTTATAGGACTATGGTCAGTAAGAATAATGTCATGTTGAATGACATCCGTTTGACCAGGAATGTCAGTAAGGACATCCTGAAATTGTTCTAACATAGTAGAAACTTGTTTCTGCTCTCCTGGAGATAATTCTGGAGAAATTGCAACATCTTTCCATGATTCATTAGAGTGAAGAGGAATCAGTGGAAAAGGTAAATTTACATCCGAGAAACTCGTTTCCTCACCTGTATTACTGACAGAGATGAGTACTGTCCATGTTGGACTGGAAAATCGTCCGTTGCCTGGAAAACAGGTTGTAAATAATCAGGACGTTCATGGAATTCCGTGAGCATGTTGATGTGGAAGGTTTTACGCTTCCCGTCAATATCGACGATATAGTCAACATCGGAAACTTTTGATATTATATCGTACGGACCTTTCCAAGAAATGAGAAGTCTATTTTCCCTACAAGGTAGCAAGACAAATGCTTTGTCACCTGGACAAAGTTGTCGCAAACATCTCTTTTTATTGGCAAATTCCCTTGCCTTCTGTTTCGCAAATTCAGATGAAGCAGTTGCCAATTTGCATGCTTCAATAATCTTGTGTCTAAGTGCGATGACATATTCATAAGAGGATTTTGTGTCATCGACAATATTATCAGCAGTTATAAGATCATGAAGTAAGGACATAGGACCTCGCGGTTTCGCGCCAAAGACAAGTTCAAAGGGAGAAAATCCTGTATGTTCGTTGGCGACCTCTCTATATGCAAAGAGAGCCGCGGGTAAAACCCTATCCCAATCCTGAGGATGATCTTCTGTTATCTTACCTAGTAGGTTTTTCAGAGTTCTATTCAAACGTTCCACCATCCCATTGGACATAGGATGATAAATACTACTCAGCGATCTCTCTATCTTCAGAGTCGACATTACTTGAGACATGGTATCCGATATGAGTTGGGTACCATGGTCGGATAATATTTCTGCTGGAAATCCCAGACGAGAAAATATTAACCAAAGAGCATCTGCGACATCAGCAGTAGTTATGCTCTTTAGAGGAACAGCCTCCGGCCAACGTGTGCACATATCAACACACGTCAGAATAAATTGGTGTCCTCTAGCAGACTTTATCTTAAATGGACCAATGATGTCTATCGCCATTTTTTGAAATGGCCGAATGGGAATGTCTGCAGCCTGAATAGGTGCATCATGGCGTGGACCTCTGGATTTAATCTCTTGACATACTTTACAAGATCGACAATAGATTCGTATGTCCTTATTCACAGCAGGCCAAAAGAAAGATTGAAGAACTCTAGCTTTAGTACGGGAAAAACCCATATGTCCAGCACACTGCGAATCATGAGCGTGCTGTAAGATTTTAACTCTCATATTTTTAGGCACAAGGATTTGAGAATGAATGGACTTAGCGGAGTCTTGTACCATACGTACAAGTACGCCATTCTTCATCGTAATCCAAGATTTACGATTTGTATCCTTATTCGGATCACCTTTTGTTGCCAGAGTAAAGAATTTCTTTAGAGTAGGATCATCTTCCTGCTGTTTGATAAAGGAATCGTGGGAAATCTCCAAGGGATCATCTTGGATCTGCGCATCATTATCTTCAGAATGTGAAGATTGTGGCATATTAAGAGCTTGAGCCCTAGTGATTACTGCATTAGCAGATTGCATATTAACATTTTCCCAATTAGAAATTTGCTGTGGAGTGCATTCTTTCACTCCATGAATGCGACCGATGATAAGATCAGCGATCGGATTCGGCAAGAGACATGCTTGCACCTCTCCTGTAAAGAAAGGCGTAGCAATATTGATAATGGCAGTGGAGTACTTCTCCAATGTGCCACCAAATGTTACACATTTGACTATATTGCCTGTAGCTCGAGAAGGATTTACGAGTGATTGCCTCACTCCAATGGTAGTGCACCCCGAGTC
Source organism: Oreohelix idahoensis (assembly GCA_024509875.1). NCBI lineage: Eukaryota > Metazoa > Mollusca > Gastropoda > Stylommatophora > Oreohelicidae > Oreohelix > Oreohelix idahoensis. The sequence goes on from JAMPIV010019000.1 coordinate 198,734, forward strand.
GAAAAGAATTGATACCGGAGTACCATCTATTAGGCCCCTATTAAAGACAAGAGCACCCCTTCCATTATGCGCAATTGACGCATGAAGAGCGGGAAGTGGGTGACCGCAGCTTAAAGTAGACACTGTGGTTGGATCGAATAATGTTTTGCATTGCGAACTCTCAGATGCTCTAGCAAAATCGAAAGCGGAATTTGCTACACTATTGGAGTCTTTTTTATCATTATTCTGATTATCGGTGTCGTGAAACTCCTGTTGTGCAGAGTTAGCCTGGTAATAAGATTTACCATGTCTTTTGTGTTGTGATCTACCTCGGTTATAATTGTCTCTATAATTATTATTGCCTCTGTTATAACCCCTATTTGGGTTTGAATCATAATATTCATGATCATAATCATCATGCTCATTATATTGAGTATCCCTGTAATATTGTTTCTTTTGTCTCCATGAAGCACTTGGGTAGTTCCTATAGCTACTCCCTTTCCGAGAATTTCTAACATTATGGGAACCCCTCGCGTGTCGAGGACTATCAGACCGATTCCAGTTCTTCGAAGAAGAACTCTGATTTGAGTGGTTATCTTGGTTTTGATACTTATCCCAATTAACCTTTTTATCAAATTTATTTTTAGCTCCTTGGAATTTGTGTGAGTAATTCTGATTATATTCTGTTGCCGAAGCAACTGGCATACTCTCTTTAATGTTAGAGTTACCAAGAATCATGTCAGGGTGTGCCGTGGCATACTGGTCACAATATTCTTCCATTTGCTTTATTGTACCAGGTTTACGCTCATGTAAGAACTCTAGGAATGATTTATTTACAGAAGACATGACCTTGTCTCTTAGCAATAAATCCGTAAGACCATCAAATGTTTTCTCTGTTTTGGATAATTCAATCCATCGTGAAAGTGTAATTCGTGCTTTTGAGATGAAATCTGAGAATTCTACACCTACCTCAGGTCTCATTGTTTTAAACAAAAGACGGTAACCTTCCTCAGACCGCTGATATCTCTTTATCAAAGCTGCCCTAACAGCATCATAATTGTCTTTGTCGGCCTCTTCAACAAAATATAACTTACTCAGAGACTCCCCTTTTAGATTTTCAGACAACTGATTCACATACTGTGATTTGTCAACATTATGAGATCGACAAGCCCGTTCAAATCTAGAAAGCCAAAATGTTATGTCATCACTGGTAGGGTTAAACGCTGGTACCTTGACCTTGTATACAAAGGGTTTACCATTTGTAAAGTCTTGTTCTTTCATTCTGTAAAGTTGCTTTCACACACACACTGTAAAGTATCAGTCTGTCTGCTCTGTAGGGAAGAGTGGTGTGTTGTTGAGATCAGGCATGCTCCAGTCTACCCAGCTGTAAATGGGTAACTCACCCTAGTCCTGAGTTAGGGAAGGCAAAGGCTCCAGGGGAAGCAGGCCCTAAACTTGGTCACTTCAGCCGACGCAGGATGGTGTATGTATGAAGTAGAAGTGTAGAGTGTGATTACCGCGAATGGTGTACTGTTCGTGAGCTGACCAATATAACCACTCACACTTGTGTCTACAAGGCACCAATACAGACTGCTGGAATCTTAGTTTACTCAATTTATTCAGACGTACACACTGGGACATACGAGTACATCATGGTTCGTTGACATATCAATTTGTAGGTATACATAGCAGATCTGAAGTCATGACACATTCAGAAATAATGGGCAGTACATCAAAAGTTCAATGTCATGATACATTATGGCCACATCCCCCTATCTGACTAAACGCGTCAGTGAAGGGCGGATCGATAAATAACCAAAGTTACTTGACGTCCATAGTTTGTAGTATATATTGTGAAACCACGAAAAGGGGGTTTCTAGCAAGATTGAGATCTCCCTGTCACTGTCCGGTAATAAGATAAATAATCTGTTCTCTTGGCAGTGATCAAAACATATGATGACTGAAATCCAACATGGCTGCCTCCCTGAGTTGTCGTTCACTCATTCATAGGAAGGAGAATATAAGCCAGAGTTAATTTATAATGGGTATATAAAGGATTTCATAAATGTTTCCATACAGCTCTACGGTGATCAGTTAATTCCACGTAGCCATAACCGCTGCAGGAAAATCTGTCATCTTCGTCGATACAAAACACGACACTAGCATAGCGAAGCACAAAAGTCAAGCTAGGCCTAACCGACGAGAGATCATCAAAAATAGGAGCTGGGTTTACCTGGAGTCCGAATCATCTATATACTGACATAAGGAGAGTCTCTAACACAAACTATCGTAGAGACACCATCTCCTTCAGAAGAAAAACCACGTCGTAAGACATTTTTTTCTGACGAAAGGACCAGCTCTAGAAAAACGTACCCCGCCATTTGTAAGCAGTACATCGGAACTCATCACGACTTGTCAAGACCACTCATACTTCCGCTAGCAAGAATCTAGTCCCTCCTACCCATCCAAAATATACAATATAGGACTGATTCTACTTGTACTAATAATATGTAATGCATATGAATTCAGGCCATAAACACAATAAGCAAATTAATATATTTTCTGGCCCTAAAAATAAGTACAAACGCAAGCGCAATATCCTTGCGCTGGATCAATATCCAGAACGATTACTCCTATAATCAAAAGTGTGAATCAAACATGGATTATCTCGCTTTTACCATAAACAGCATTTTCATACACAAATAAATGAATGTCTATATTTTTCCCATATTAAATAGCCATATCGATTTATGTAAAATGTGCGTCAAAATATGCACGCAACAGATTACCACACCCCTCGGGAAAAAAAAAATGGTACATTTTTTTTTTGAAATACATCTAGGAGCAACATACAATAGGCTCACAACGCAGCAATAACAATGCGCAGATGATAAGCATAAGTTTTATGACCTTAGAGAAAGTACTTCTCTAAGTATAAATATTTCCAGAGAGGTGTCACCAACGCATACTACAATATTAGCAATGACACAATTTCCACATTAGTTTATACATAAATTCCATCTAAGATATCTTAACATCATGATCATCAAAGACGAAAAACATTGAAAGATCAGCGGTGAATACATATCAATGAACCGCTAAGTAGTGTTACAATCAATATATGATATATTACATATGTGTACACATTTCAACATAGAAACAACTGTATCAAAGTTGTATAACAGTTATGAATCATGTGGGCATCTAGACAAAATATCTGCCATCACATTTTCTGACCCACGGATAGCTCGCACCGAAAAATGAAATGGCTGTAGAGCAATCGCGTATCGCGTTGATCTCGCGCTCTTCAGATTTTACTCTGAATAGCCGTAAGAGCTTTCTGGTCAGTTTCCACAATGAAATGCGCGCCCAGAAGAAATCTTTGCAGTTTAAGGATTGACCAAACCATAGCCAATAATTCACGGTCTAGGACCGAGTAATTCTTCTCTGCGGCATTTAATTTCCGAGAAATATACATCACAGGATGCAGAGTTCCAGAGTACTCTTGCATTAGTGCAGCTCCAATCCCGGTGGATGAAGCGTCACTACGAAGAATAAATGTCTTATCCTTAGAAGGCAATACTAGGATAGGTGAAGTAGAAAACATAGTTTTTACCTTATCCAAAGAGGATTGACATTCTTGAGTCCAATGGACTACATTAGGAGACCCTTTCTTTAGCAAGGAAGAAAGAGGTGACATAATGGAGGACAGATTCGGGATGAATCGTCCATAAAATTGTATTAGACCTACAAGACTTCGTACTTGCTTTTTAGTCTTAGGAATAGAAATGTTAAGTATCTTACTTGTATTATGGTCTTCTGTTTTTAGGAACCCATGACCAACACGGTGTCCTAAGAAAGATATTTCGCTAAAATCAATACATGCTTTCGATGGTTTCGCTGTCAGGTTATGCTCGCGTAAGATAGACAATAGTTCATTTATACCATTATAGTGATCGTTCCAAGTATCACTGAAAAGACAGATGTCATCAAGATACGCAATGACATCTGAGCGATGAGATAGTATTCGACGCATCATGCGTACAAATGTAGCAGGGGCGTTCATAAGACCGAAAGGCATGAAATTCCATTGGAATAGACCCCTAGGCGTCGAAAAAGCAGTAAACGGTTTGGCGTGTTCGGATAGTGGAACTTGCCAATATCCCTTAGACAAATCGAGTTTAGTAAAGAAGTGAGAATTCGATAGTCTCGTAAGTAGCTCTTCTAGTAAAGGCATAGGTTCAGCATCGAATTTAGTCACTTGATTCAATTTGCGATAATCCACGCAAAGACGTATGTTATTGTCTTTTTTTTCCGTACTATAACCATCGGCGAAGAATATGCTGATGTGGATGGTTCAATAATTTTTAACTCTATCATCTCATCTAACTCTTTCTCTACCTGTGCTTGAAAATGTATCGGGATAGGATACGGTCTGACTCTTATAGGACTATGGTCAGTAAGAATAATGTCATGTTGAATGACATCAGTTTGACCAGGAATGTCAGTAAGGACATCCTGAAATTATTCTAACATAGTAGAAACTTGTTTCTGCTCTCCTGGAGATAATTCTGGAGAAATTGCAACATCTTTCCATGATTCATTAGAGTGAAGAGGAATCATTGGAAAAGGTAAATTTACATCCGAGAAACTCGTTTCCTCATCCTGTATTACTGACAGAGATGAGTACTGTCCATGTTGGACTGGAAAATCGTCCGTTGCCTGGAAAACAGGTTGTAAATAATCAGGACGTTCATGGAATTCCGTGAGCATGTTGATGTGGAAGGTTTTACGCTTCCCGTCAATATCGACGATATAGTTGATAAGGTTGATAACGTTGGATTTTTATTCCCGTTAATGATATCCACCAAAAGATAGATATAAGTGGATGGAAGCAGACATCATCATCATCATCAGTTGATAAGATCTCTATGGTGTTGTTTGCTCCACTGTAGTGTATGGAATGTCAACTTGACCTACGCAGTGGTGTGTAGACATGGATTGAGTGTATAATGTGCGAATGATGATAAAGGTTCGTGGTGTTGACAAAAAATGTTCTTTTCTCACACTCATGTATGGCTGGAAGTCATCGACACCAACGACTGTGTACCTTTTCTAAAGTTTAATTGGACGTACACACTCGACAGCACAGATAGTGACAAATCACAGGTTGCCATAATACATCATAGTACAGTGGATAAATGGTCTTGCAATGTTACATGGGCACTCATGTAGAATAAGTGTATAATGGACTGTCAGTAGCCAAGCACTCAGTATCGCCCATACATATATCATCTGACTTCACTGACTGGGCACGTCAGCTTATAAACAATATTTCAGATGGCTTCTAAACCTAATCTCGTCTAGCGACGATTCTTCAGCATAATGTTCAGCACATATTTTTCCATATAATAATATTGAACCGCTAATAACGGGTTCTCATGTGTAGCAGTGATCTCTGGACTAAACAAGCGATAATACGGGCATCCCTTTTCTCTTCTTGAAAGTCACTACATGTTTTGGTTCCAAGATGGCTTCACTCGTGAGCTGTCACTCACGTTTGGATACAGATAATGAATCTGTCCTAAAGTTAGTCATTCATAAAACATTTCATTGCTCTGTAGATTTGATCATGAACAATTGACTGCAATCTACAGGATATAGTGCTGCTAGGAATCGAAGTCGTTTTCATCGAGTCAAATATATTCTCTTAGACATTCAAATCGTAACTATAGAAAATGGTGGCTTCGATCGAGAGTTCATAAGAGTATCTTTGATTACCTTGGTATAGGAAATATGAAACTGCCATTCCTTGGCAATACGACTAAACACTGGGGTAAAGCATACACGATAGGTTTAGACGACTATCACCTTCCCCACAAATACTGAGATCACTTTTTCCCCGGCGACAGGCCGACATGGAAAACACACAGTCCCTATCAGGACGAAGCCAAATCACACCACACTCTAGCGACACATCCGCCGAATAGCCTTCGACCTCTCTAGAGACAACAGAACATATAGTTCGACTTAGATATGTAAAGATATACAGATATAAGACAGACTCGTCCTACTCAGACAAACAATACACATAAATTCAGGCCATAGATATTCTGAAGCAAGAACAATCTATTATTACCCAAACAACGAATAAATCGCAGTAAAATGGATTTATCCGCGGAGTTTGATCGAAAGAGCCGACACAACTTTCAAGGGAAGTAACTCAATAATGACTTTCCCTTAAGCACTAAAAAATTACCTATGTATAATATTGTAAGATATCAAAGACTGCACGTAACAGTCTTACCACACCTCCCGGGAAAAAAAAAAATGGAACATTTTTTTTTTTTGAAATACATCTAGGAGCAACGTACAATAGGCTCACAACGCATGAATAATGCGCAGATGAAAATATCAGGAATACCTATAACGCCTAATATGAGGCTAAGTCGACTTATGGAGCGACTGGTGAGAATGTGTCTCATAAACTGAGAGAAATTATTTCTCTACAAGTATATTTTTCCAGGAAGGTGTCATCAAAGTATAATACAATTCTGGCAATTACACAATGCCTAAAAAATTCATATCATCATTTCGCATTAGATATCTTAAATTTATGATTTATGAAGAAAAAAAATCATCAAAGCACAGCGGTGAATAAACATCAATGAACCGCTATGTAGTGATACAATCATTATATTATTAAATTACAAATGTGTATCTATCATGATATAGAAAAGGAACTACTATAGAACTAGACATATCAAGAAGTCTAAGCCCTAATAGTTATGTGGAATCATGTGGGCATCTTGACAGAATGTCTGCCATCACATTATCTGATCCACGAATAGCTCGCACAGAGAAATGAAAAGGTTGAAGAGCAATTGCATATCGAGTAGACCTCGAGCTCTTCAAATTCTTACTCTGTATAGCAGTAAGAGCTTTTTGGTCGGTTTCTACTATGAAATGTGCGCCTAGAAGGAATCTCTGTAGTTTGAGGATCGACCAAACCATAGCTAATAGCTCACGGTCTAAAACCGAATAATTCCTTTCTGCCGCATTAAGTTTTCTGGAAATATACATTACAGGATGCAGAGTTCCAGAGTACTCTTGCATTAGTGCCGCTCCAATCCCAGTGGATGAAGCGTCACTACGAAGAACGAATGTCTTATCTTTAGTGGGTAGCACTAAAATAGGTGGTGTTGAAAACAGTGTTTTAATCTTATCCAGAGAGCATTGGCATTCCTGAGACCAGTGGACCACATTAGGCGAACCTTTCTTTAGAAGTGTTGAGAGAGGTGCCATGATAGAGGATAGATTCTGAATGAATCTGCCATAAAATTGAATAAGACCTAACAGACTTCTCACCTGTTTTTTAGTCTTAGGGATTGAGATGTTAAGTATCTTACTAGTATTATGGTCCTCTGTCTTTAGGAAACCATGACCAACTCGGTGGCCTAGGAAAGAAATTTCGCTAAAACCAATATAGGCTTTAGAGGGTTTCGCTGTCAGGTTGTGCTCACGCAAAGTAGACAGCAATTCATCTAACCCCGAATAGTGATCTTCCCAAGTATCGATGAAAAGACAGATGTCGTCTAGATATGCAATGACATCTGACCGATAAGATAGGATTCGGCGCATCATGCGTACGAATGTAGCTGGTGCGTTCATAAGACCGAAAGGCATAAAATTCAATTGGAACAAACCTCTAGGTGTTGAAAAAGCCGTGAGAGGTTTGGCGCGTTCAGATAAAGGAACTTGCCAATGTCCTTTAGACAAATCAAGTTTATGAAAAAATGAGATTTGGAGAGTCGAGTAAGTAGCTCTTCCAGTAAAGGCATAGGTTCGGCATCGAACTTAGTTACTTGATTCAATTTTCGATAGTCAACGCAAAGACGTATGTTATTGTCTTTTTTACGCACAATAACCATCGGCGAAGAATATGCAGAGGTGGATGGTTCGATTATTTTCAAATCTATCATCTCATCCAACTCTTTCTCGACCTGTGCTTGAAAATGTATAGGTATAGGATAAGGTCTAATCCTAATAGGAGTATGGTCAGTTAGAACAATGTCATGTTGAATGACATTCGTTTGTCCAGGGATGTCAGTGAGTACATCCTGAAATGTTTGCAACATAGTTGAAACTTGTCGCTGTTCTCCTAGAGACAAATCAGGAGAGACAGTAACGTTCTTCCATGATTCACTGGAATGAAGTGGGATCATTGGAAGAGGAAGATTTACATCTGAAAAACTTGTTTCCTCATCCTGTATCACGGACAGTGATGAGTAATGACCATGTGGTACTGGAGAATTGTCCGTTGCTTGGAAAATGGGTTGCAAATAATCCGGACGTTCATGGAATTCAGTAAGCATATTGATGTGGAAGGTTTTATGCTTCCCATCAATATCGACAATATAGTCGACATCGGAAATTTTCGATATTATATCGTACGGACCTTTCCAAGAAATAAGTAATCTGTTTTCCCTACAAGGTAGTAATACAAATGCTTTGTCACCAGGACAAAGTTGTCGTAAGCATCTCTTCTTATTGGCAAATTGCCTTGCCTTCTGTTTCGCAAATTCAGAAGAAGAAGTTGCTAATTTGCATGCTTCGATAATCTTTTGTCTCAACGCGATGACATATTCGTAGGATGACTTTGTGTCATCGTCAATATTGTCAGATGTTATGAGATCGTGAAGCAACGACATAGGGCCACGCGGACGCGCGCCAAAGACGAGTTCAAAGGGAGAAAATCCCGTATGTTCATTGGGTACCTCTCTGTAAGCGAAGAGGGCCGCAGGTAAAACTCTGTCCCAGTCCTGAGGATGATCCTCAGTTATCTTCCCCAGTAAGTTTTTAAGTGTTCTATTAAGGCGTTCGACCATACCATTAGACATTGGATGGTAGATACTACTTAAAGATCTATCTATCTGCAGAGTAGACATTACTTGAGACATGGTATCTGATATTAGTTGGGTGCCATGGTCTGACAATATCTCTCCGGGGAACCCCAGACGAGAAAATATAAGCCAAAGAGCATCTGCAATATCAGCAGTAGTAATGCTCTTCAGAGGAATAGCCTCTGGCCAACGTGTGCACATATCAACACACGTCAAGATAAACTGATGTCCTCTGGCAGACTTGATCTTAAATGGACCAATTATGTCTATGGCCATTTTTTGGAACGGCCGAATAGGAATGTCCGCCGCCTGAATGGGTGCAGCATGCCGTGGACCTTTGGATTTAACTTCCTGACATACTTTACAAGATCGACAATAAATCCGTATGTCCTTGTTTACCAATGGCCAAAAGAAAGCCGCAAGGACTCTTGACTTAGTACGGGAAAAACCCATGTGTCCAGCACACTGAGAGTCGTGAGCGTGCTGCAAAATTTTAACTCTCAAATTCTTGGGAACCAGGATTTGAGAATGACTTGACGTAATGGAGTCTTGAACCATACGTACAAGTACGCCATTCTTCTTTGTAATCCACGATTTACGACTTGTGTCTTTATTCGGATCACCTTTAGTTGCAAGAATGAAGAATTTCTTCAGAGTGGGATCATCTTCTTGATGTTTTATAAACGAGTCACGAGAAATTACCAAGGGATTATCTTGGTTATGCACTTCATTATTTTCAATAGATGAAGTTTGAGGCATATTAAGAGCCTGAGCTCTAGTGACTACAGCGTTAGCAATCTGCATGTTTTGCCTTTCCCACGTGGAAATTTGTTGCGGAGTGCATTCTTTGACTCCATGAATGCGACCGATGATGAGGTCAGCGATCGGATTCGGAAGAAGACATGCGTGTACATCTCCTGTAAAGAAAGGAGTAGCAATCCTAATGATAGCAGTAGAGTATTTCTCTAATGTGCCGCCAAATGTTACACATTTGACTACTTGTCCAGTGGCACGGGAAGGATCTACGAGTGACTGCCTAACACCAATTGTGGTGCATCCAGAATCAAATAGCACAGAGACTGGATTGTTATTCACTAAACCCTTATGTAAGACAAGAGAACCTCTTCCATCATGCGCGACTGATGCCGGAAGAGCAGGAAGAGGATGGCCACAGCTTAAAGTAGACACTGTGGTTGGCTCAAATAGCGTTTTGCATTGGGGGCACTGAGATGCTCTCCCAAAATCAAAAGCGGCACATGCCATATTACTAGCATCATTATTATCTTTACTCTGTTTATAGGCTTCATTGGACTCTTGTTGTGCAGAGTTTGCCTGAAAATGTGGTTTATGTCTTTTGTATTGAGATCTACCTCGGTTATTATCACCTCTGTAGTTATTGTTACCTCTATTGTAACCCCTATTTGGGTTTGAGTCATAGTTCCCTTGGTTACCATTATCATATTCATTATAATGAGTATCTCTGTAATTATGATCTTGTTGACTCCAAGACGGATAACCCTGATAGTTTCTATAATTACTTCCTCTACGGAAATTCCTATAATTATGACCACCCCTGTGTCGAGAGCTATCAGGTCGTCTCCAGTTCTTTGAAGAAGAACCCTGAAATGATTGGTTACCTTGGTTTTGATAACTATTATGGTTACCTTTTTTATCAAATCTGTTTTGAGGTCCCTGAAATCTGTGTGAATAATTGGGATTGTATGGTGTTGCTGAAGCAACTGGCATGCTCTCCTTAATCTTAGTGTTGCCAAAAGTCACGTCGGGGTGTGCAGTGACATATTGGGAACAATATTCTTCCATTTCTTTTAGAGATTTGGGTTTACGCTCATGTATAAATTCAAGGAAAGGTTTGTTCACACATGACATAATCTTATCTCTGAGCAACAAATCCATAAGTCCTTCATACGTTTTTTCTGTTTTGGAAAGCTCAATCCAACGATCAACTGTGAGACGTGCCTTTGCAGTGAATTCTGAGAATTCTACACCCGTCTCAGGCACCATCGTTTTAAATAAAAGGCGATAGCCTTCCTCACTTAGCTGATATTTTTTTATCAAAGCCGCCCTAATGACATCATAATTATCCTTATCTGCTTCTCCTACAAGGCATAATCTAGTCAAAGATTCACCTTTCAAGTTTTCTGATAATTGATTAGCGTATTGTGATTTATCCACATTATGTGTACGACAAGAACGTTCAAATCTATCCAGCCAGAATGTAATATCGTCACTGGACTGATTGAACGGTGGAACCTTAACCTTGTAAGTAGAAGGTTTACCATTACCACTAGATGCCTGATTAACATTACTCATACTTGTCAATCTCAATTTCTCTAACTCAAATTCATGTTCTCTTATTGCTTTTTTCTCTTCAGCATCAATCTTTTTTGTTCAGCCTCCCTGTCTAATCTTTTTTGTTCAGCTTCCCTGTCTAATCTTTTTTGTTCAGCTTCACTGTCTAATCTTTTTTGTTCCGCAGCAGCTTCTCTTTCTAATTTTTTTTGTTCAGCTTCACTGTCTAATCTTTTTTGTTCCGCAGCAGCTTCTCTTTCTAATTTTTTTTGTTCAGCTGCAGCTTCTCTTTCTAATTTTTTTTGTTCAGCTTCAAATCTCCTTTCCTCCACCTGCATCTGCAATTTCTTTTGTTCAGCAGCAGCCTCAGCTTCTCTTTCTAATCTTTTCTCTTCCGCCATAGCTTTTCTTTCTTCTGCAGCTAATCTTTTCTCTTCTGCAGCTAATGCTTTGTCATATTGAGCAACTGCCCATTGTTCTAATTGTTGACCAGTCTTATCAAGGGCTTTCCCTTGTGTAATGAAGTATTCTAATGTAGCCATGATGTCTAACAATAATACTAATCACCTGAATCAATAATAATACCACAAGTTCTCAATGACTTGATTAATCAGTATACTATCCCAATATCTGTGGGTCACAAGCCTTTAATAAGGTCTTGTATAATAGTAATAATAATCAGGTACTGGTTTATACCATAATCCAAGTGCAGTGCACAGGCAATTGTGTCTTATGAAATATACCTATATAAAACATATGTCAACCAACAGAATACATAAAGTACAAATAGGACTGACAATACAAGAACGTTTGCAGAAATCAAAATAAATCAAATAGGGAAATCAATGAAAATAATCACTGAATCTGCAAAGAATAACAACACAAATGACGTCACAATATATGAATATAAATCGAGAATAGAACTGAAAGATAGAAAAGGTTAGACCAACAAATTACAAACAAATCAAAACAAAACTAAAGAACAAAGAAATATTACAAAAATAACAATAATTACAGACTTCACAGCTAACACAAAAGCAACAGTTGTCGCAGCAAATTTTCAATCAAGAAAATTGCACCTGTAGAAAACGCCCACAACGGACCCTCTATGACGTGGGATATTCTGTTGTGAGGACGCCGCCCAACCTTAAACACAACCCGCTGACATAGAAACTAACATACTATACAAACAAATAACATGTAAACATAAATATATATAAATTATGTGTATGATAGTATGTGTTGCAAAATAGGCTCAGTCTTACAGTAATGGCAAAGTTATTTTTATGAAAACAAACAAACTGCCACTTTATTCAATTAAACATTCTGGCCTTAAATATTAAAGTTCATATACAGAAAACAAGAAGATCCATCGATGAAAATAGGACTTCTTAGTTCACTCATACTGTCTTCCTGTTAACATTGACAAGAATTGATCCAACTGTTCTGTGAAACTCTATAATGTCTAATGTAAAAAATGTCAACAACGCTGACCTACATACTGCATTCACCTGACAGGTCACGTGACGAAGTGTTGACAAAGAGCAAACCAATACTGCAAGTGTGTCGTATCAGCCACAGGAAACGGTCTGGTATCGGTAATCTGTTGACTTCTGAACTTCTGCGAGGTCAAACCCAGAAAGCTGGTCCACCAGTTGATAAGGTTGATAACGTTGGATTTTTATTCCCGTTAATGATATCCACCAAAAGATAGATATAAGTGGATGGAAGCAGACATCATCATCATCATCAGTTGATAAGATCTCTATGGTGTTGTTTGCTCCACTGTAGTGTATGGAATGTCAACTTGACCTACGCAGTGGTGTGTAGACATGGATTGAGTGTATAATGTGCGAATGATGATAAAGGTTCGTGGTGTTGACAAAAAATGTTCTTTTCTCACACTCATGTATGGCTGGAAGTCATCGACACCAACGACTGTGTACCTTTTCTAAAGTTTAATTGGACGTACACACTCGACAGCACAGATAGTGACAAATCACAGGTTGCCATAATACATCATAGTACAGTGGATAAATGGTCTTGCAATGTTACATGGGCACTCATGTAGAATAAGTGTATAATGGACTGTCAGTAGCCAAGCACTCAGTATCGCCCATACATATATCATCTGACTTCACTGACTGGGCACGTCAGCTTATAAACAATATTTCAGATGGCTTCTAAACCTAATCTCGTCTAGCGACGATTCTTCAGCATAATGTTCAGCACATATTTTTCCATATAATAATATTGAACCGCTAATAACGGGTTCTCATGTGTAGCAGTGATCTCTGGACTAAACAAGCGATAATACGGGCATCCCTTTTCTCTTCTTGAAAGTCACTACATGTTTTGGTTCCAAGATGGCTTCACTCGTGAGCTGTCACTCACGTTTGGATACAGATAATGAATCTGTCCTAAAGTTAGTCATTCATAAAACATTTCATTGCTCTGTAGATTTGATCATGAACAATTGACTGCAATCTACAGGATATAGTGCTGCTAGGAATCGAAGTCGTTTTCATCGAGTCAAATATATTCTCTTAGACATTCAAATCGTAACTATCGAAAATGGTGGCTTCGATCGAGAGTTCATAAGAGTATCTTTGATTACCTTGGTATAGGAAATATGAAACTGCCATTCCTTGGCAATACGACTAAACACTGGGGTAAAGCATACACGATAGGTTTAGACGACTATCACCTTCCCCACAAATACTGAGATCACTTTTTCCCCGGCGACAGGCCGACATGGAAAACACACAGTCCCTATCAGGACGAAGCCAAATCACACCACACTCTAGCGACACATCCGCCGAATAGCCTTCGACCTCTCTAGAGACAACAGAACATATAGTTCGACTTAGATATGTAAAGATATACAGATATAAGACAGACTCGTCCTACTCAGACAAACAATACACATAAATTCAGGCCATAGATATTCTGAAGCAAGAACAATCTATTATTACCCAAACAACGAATAAATCGCAGTAAAATGGATTTATCCGCGGAGTTTGATCGAAAGAGCCGACACAACTTTCAAGGGAAGTAACTCAATAATGACTTTCCCTTAAGCACAAAAAAATTACCTATGTATAATATTGTAAGATATCAAAGACTGCACGTAACAATAGTCAACATCGGAAACCTTTGATATTATATCGTACGGACCTTTCCAAGAAATGAGAAGTCTATTTTCCCTACAAGGTAGCAAGACAAATGCTTTGTCACCTGGACAAAGTTGACGCAAACATCTCTTTTTATTGGCAAATTCCCTTGCCTTCTGTTTCGCAAATTCAGAAGAAGCAGTTGCCAATTTGCAGGTTTCAATAATCTTGTGTCTAAGTGCGATGACATATTCATAAGAGGATTTTGTGTCATCGACAATATTATCAGCAGTTATAAGATCATGCAGTAAGGACATAGGACCTCGCGGTTTCGCGCCAAAGACAAGTTCAAAGGGAGAAAATCCTGTATGTTCGTTGGCGACCTCTCTATATGCAAAGAGAGCCGCGGGTAAAACCCTATCCCAATCCTGAGGATGATCTTCTGTTATCTTACCTAGTAGGTTTTTCAGAGTTCTATTCAAACGTTCCACCATCCCATTGGACATAGGATGATAAATACTACTCAGCGATCTCTCTATCTTCAGAGTCGACATTACTTGAGACATGGTATCCGATATGAGTTGGGTACCATGGTCGGATAATATTTCTGCTGGAAATCCCAGACGAGAAAATATTAACCAAAGAGCATCTGTGACATCAGCAGTAGTTATGCTCTTTAGAGGAACAGCCTCCGGCCAACGTGTGCACATATCAACACACGTCAAAATAAATTGGTGTCCTCTAGCAGACTTTATCTTAAATGGACCAATGATGTCTATCGCCATTTTTTGAAATGGCCGAATGGGAATGTCTGCAGCCTGAATAGGTGCATCATGGCGTGGACCTCTGGATTTAATCTCTTGACATACTTTACAAGATCGACAATAGATTCGTATGTCCTTATTCACCGCAGGCCAAAAGAAAGATTGAAGAACTCTAGCTTTAGTACGGGAAAAACCCATATGTCCAGCACACTGCGAATCATGAGCGTGCTGTAAAATTTTAACTCTCATATTTTTAGGCACAAGGATTTGAGAATGAATGGACTTAGCGGAGTCTTGTACCATACGTACAAGTACGCCATTCTTCAACGTAATCCAAGATTTACGATTAGTATCCTTATTCGGATCACCTTTTGTTGCCAGAGTAAAGAATTTCTTTAGAGTAGGATCATCTTCCTGCTGTTTGATAAAGGAATCGTGGGAAATCTCCAAGGGATCATCTTGGATCTGCGCATCATTATCTTCAGAATGTGAAGATTGTGGCATATTGAGAGCTTGAGCCCTAGTGATTACTGCATTAGCAGATTGCATATTAACATTTTCCCAATTAGAAATTTGCTGTGGAGTGCATTCTTTCACTCCATGAATGCGACCGATGATAAGATCAGCGATCGGATTCGGCAAGAGACATGCTTGCACCTCTCCTGTAAAGAAAGGCGTAGCAATATTGATAATGGCAGTGGAGTACTTCTCCAATGTGCCACCAAATGTTACACATTTGACTATATTGCCTGTAGCTCGAGAAGGATTTACGAGTGATTGCCTCACTCCAATTGTAGTGCACCCCGAGTCGAAAAGAATTGATACCGGAGTACCATCTATTAGGCCCCTATTAAAGACAAGAGCACCCCTTCCATTATGCGCAATTGACGCATGGAGAGCGGGAAGTGGGTGACCGCAGCTTAAAGTAGACACTGTGGTTGGATCGAATAATGTTTTGCATTGCGAACACTCAGATGCTCTAGCAAAATCAAAAGCGGAATTCGCTACACTCTTGGAGTCTTTTTTATCATTATTCTGATTATCGGTGTCGTGGAACTCCTGTTGTGCAGAGTTAGCCTGGTAATACGATTTACCATGTCTTTTGTGTTGTGATCTACCTCGGTTATAATTGTCTCTATAATTATTATTGCCTCTGTTATAACCCCTATTTGGGTTTGAATCATAATATTCATGATCATAATCATCATGCTCATTAAATTGAGTATCCCTGTAATATTGTTTCTTTTGTCTCCATGAAGCACTTGGGTAGTTCCTATAGCTACTCCCTTTCCGAGAATTTCTAACATTATGGGCACCCCTCGCGTGTCGAGGACTATCAGCCCGATTCCAGTTCTTCGAAGAAGAACTCTGATTTGAGTGGTTATCTTGGTTTTGATACTTATTCCAATTAACCTTTTTATCAAATTTATTTTTAGCTCCTTGGAATTTGTGTGAGTAATTCTGATTATATTCTGTTGCCGAAGCAACTGGCATACTCTCTTTAATGTTAGAGTTACTAAGAATCATGTCAGGGTGTGCCGTGGCATACTGGTCACAATATTCTTCCATTTGCTTTATTGTACTAGGTTTACGCTCATGTAAGAACTCTAGGAATGATTTATTTACAGAAGACATGACCTTGTCTCTTAGCAATAAATCCGTAAGACCATCAAATGTTTTCTCTGTTTTGGATAATTCAATCCATCGTGAAAGTGTAATTCGTGCTTTTGAGATGAATTCTGAGAATTCTACACCTACCTCAGGTCTCATTGTTTTAAACAAAAGACGATAACCTTCTTCAGACAGCTGATATCTCTTTATCAAAGCTGCCATAACAGCATCATAATTATCTTTGTCGGCCTCTTCAACAAAATATAACTTACTCAGAGACTCCCCTTTTAGATTTTCAGACAACTGATTCACATACTGTGATTTGTCAACATTATGAGATCGACAAGCCCGTTCAAATCTAGAAAGCCAAAATGTTATGTCATCACTGGTAGGGTTAAACGCTGGTACCTTGACCTTGTACACGAAGGGTTTACCATTACCACCAGATGCCTGATTAACATTACTCATACATGTCAATTTTAATTTCTCTAATTCAAACTCATGTTCTCTTATTGCTTTTCTCTCTTCAGCTTCTCTATCTAATCTTCTCTGTTCTGCAGCAGCTTCTAATTTTTTCTGTTCTGCAGCAGCAGCAATTTCTAATTTTTTCTGTTCTGCAGCAGCTTCTAATTTTTTCTGTTCTGCAGCAGCTTCTAATTTTTTCTGTTCTGCAGCAGCTTCTAATTTCTTCTGTTCTGCAGCAGCTTCTAATTTCTTCTGTTCTGCATCAAATCTCCTTTCCTCCACTTGCATCTGCAATTTCTTAAGTTCAGCAGCAGTATCAGCTTCTTTTTCTAATCTTTTTTCTTCAGCTATTGCTTTCCTTTCTTCTGCAGCAGCTTTTTTTTCTTCTATTTGAAGTTTTCTCTCCTCAACCGCAGCTTTTCTTTCTTCAACAGCAGCAGCAGTTTTTTTCTCTTCTGCAGCTAATGCTTTGTCATATTGAGCAACAGCCCATTGTTCTAAGTCTTTTCCAGTCTTATCAAGAGATTTTCCTTGAGCAATAAAATAATCTAATGTAGACATATTGTCTTCTTAAATCAGAAACCTGAAAAAGTAAATAAATTACCCTCTTTCAAGTTAATGGGAGACAAGTCTATACCTTAGACTTAGTCTTAGTCCAAACTTGTATGGTTTATAATAACCAATGATAACTTGAGTACCTGTGGACAACAATAATTGTATCTCAAATACTGTGGGGGACAAGCCTTACAAAGGTCTTGTATACCTCAATGTAATCAAAGATCACTTGAGTACCTGTGGAAAAAAAAATATTTCCCTTTACCAATCACTTTGGGAGACAAGCCTTATAAAGGTCTTGTATACCTCAATGTAATCAAAGATCACTTTAGTACCTGTAGAAAAAATATTTCCCTTTACCAATCACTTTGGGAGACAAGCCTTATAAAGGTCTTGTATACCTCAATGTAATCAAAGATCACTTTAGTACCTGTAGAAAAAATATTTCCCTTTACCAATCCCTTTGGGAGACAAGCCTTACAAAGGTCTTGTACATTTTGTTTTATAACAATAACAATCAGAAAGTACTGATCTGTACTATACTATCAGTGTATACCACTATACGTCATATGTCAACTAAAGACATTACAAATGACAAACAAGAAAAGACAATCTGAAAACATTTGCAGAGATCAAATTAAATCAAATAGGAGAAATAAAAAAAATGATCACAGAAACCGTGATGATAACTGCCATAAGATAACAAGACAAATAACGCCACAGTGTATAAACATAAGGGTGTAAAAAACTGAAATGAAAGAAAAGATGAGACCTACAATTATACAAACAAATCAAACAAAACTAAGGAACACAAAAAATGTTACAAATACAAATATGAAACAGTCGTCACAACTAACCAAATATTTGCAAACTATGTTGCATGCAAATTTCAATTAAGAAATTGCTCCCTATCGAACGCCAGAACAAGACCAATATTATTCGGTATTTCCTGTTCTAGTCACCACCCATCCAGGCCCGCAACATATAAACCCCTACACATATAAACAAATAACATGTAAGCATAAATAGCATATAGCATACAATATCATTTATGTCATGAATGGAATGTGTTGCAGGTATAGTGTTGTAAAGCAGGCACAGTTTATTTTAATACTAATAACTTGCCACTTTATTCAGTAATAGATTTAATTTTAAACTATTACACTGTCAATTTTTCTCTGTTGAGCATCTGAAGAACCAACGATGAACTATGCACTTTATGTTCAGCAACACTGTGATTCTTCTATACGTTGAGAAATGTCAACAATATTGCTCCAGATATTTTCTACACTTGATACCACTGTCCTGTGTAATACTGTCTGTACAGCGAAAAACTGTCAACAAGCGCTGAAGCTGACATCGACTGTATAGCTGTCCTACTGGTGTTGATGTGTTCAAACAAATGTTCTTTCAGCTGTAAACTGTGATTCTCAACACAAAACTGCGTAAGCTGGACCCAGGAATCTGGCTCGCCACTGTAAAGTCTTGTTCTTTCATTCTGTAAAGTTGCTTTCACACACACACTGTAAAGTATCAGTATGTCTGCTCTGTAGGGAAGAGTGGTGTGTTGTTGAGATCAGGCATGCTCCAGTCTACCCAGCTGTAAATGGGTAACTCACCCTAGTCCTGAGTTAGGGAAGGCAAAGGCTCCAGGGGAAGCAGGCCCTAAACTTGGTCACTTCAGCCGACGCAGGATGGTGTATGTATGAAGTAGAAGTGTAGAGTGTGATTACCGCGAATGGTGTACTGTTCGTGTGCTGACCAATATAACCACTCACACTTGTGTCTACAAGGCACCAATACAGACTGCTAGAATCTTAGTTTACTCAATTTATTCAGACGTACACACTGGGACATACGAGTACATCATGGTTCGTTGACATATCAATTTGTAGGTATACATAGCAGATCTGAAGTCATGACACATTCAGAAATAATGGGCAGTACATCAAAAGTTCAATGTCATGATACATTATGGCCACATCCCCCTATCTGACTAAACGCGTCAGTGAAGGGCGGATCGATAAATAACCAAAGTTACTTGACGTCCATAGTTTGTAGTATATATTATGAAACCACGAAAAGGGGGTTTCTAGCAAGATTGAGATCTCCCTGTCACTGTCCGATAATAAGATAAATAATCTGTTCTCTTGGCAGTGATCAAAACATATGATGACTGAAATCCAACATGGCTGCCTCCCTGAGTTGTCGTTCACTCATTCATAGGAAGGAGAATATAAGCCAGAGTTAATTTATAATGGGTATATAAAGGATTTCATAAATGTTTCCATACAGCTCTACGGTGATCAGTTAATTCCACGTAGCCATAACCGCTGCAGGAAAATCTGTCATCTTCGTCGATACAAAACACGACACTAGCATAGCGAAGCACAAAAGTCAAGCTAGGCCTAACCGACGAGAGATCATCAAAAATAGGAGCTGGGTTTACCTGGAGTCCGAATCATCTATATACTGACATAAGGAGAGTCTCTAACACAAACTATCGTAGAGACACCATCTCCTTCAGAAGAAAAACCACGTCGTAAGACATTTTTTTCTGACGAAAGGACCAGCTCTAGAAAAACGTACCCCGCCATTTGTAAGCAGTACATCGGAACTCATCACGACTTGTCAAGACCACTCATACTTCCGCTAGCAAGAATCTAGTCCCTCCTACCCATCCAAAATATACAATATAGGACTGATTCTACTTGTACTAATAATATGTAATACATATGAATTCAGGCCATAAACACAATAAGCAAATTAATATATTTTCTGGGCCTAAAAATAAGTACAAACGCAAGCGCAATATCCTTGCGCTGGATCAATATCCAGAACGATTACTCCTATAATCAAAAGTGTGAATCAAACATGGATTATCTCGCTTTTACCATAAACAGCATTTTCATACACAAATAAATGAATGTCTATATTTTTCCCATATTAAATAGCCATATCGATTTTTGTAAAATGTGCGTCAAAATATGCACGCAACACCATTACCACCAGATGCCTGATTAACATTACTCATACATGTCAATTTTAATTTCTCTAATTCAAACTCATGTTCTCTTATTGCTTTTCTCTCTTCAGCTTCTCTATCTAATTTTTTTTGTTCTGCAGCAGCAGCAGCTTCTAATTTTTTCTGTTCTGCAGCAGCAGCAACTTCTAATTTTTTCTGTTCTGCAGCAGCAGCAACTTCTAGTTTTTTCTGTTCTGCAGCAGCTTCTAATTTCTTCTGTTCTGCAGCAACTTCTAATTTTTTCTGCTCTGCATCAGCTTCTAATTTCTTCTGTTCTGCCTCAAATCTCTTTTCCTCCACTTGCATCTGCAATTTCTTAAGTTCAGCAGCAGTATCAGCTTCTTTTTCTAATCTTTTTTCTTCAGCTAAGGCTTTCCTTTCTTCTGCAGCAGCTTTTTTTTCTTCTATTTGAAGTTTTCTCTCCTCAGCCGCAGCTTTTTTTTCCTCAGCAGCAGCTTTTTTTTCTTCTACAGCTAATGCTTTGTCATATTGAGCAACAGCCCATTGTTCTAAGTCTTTTCCAGTCTTATCAAGAGATTTTCCTTGTGTAATGAAATAATCTAATGTAGACATATTGTCTTCTTAAATCAGAAACCTGAAAAAGTAAATAAATTACCCTCTTTCAAGTTAATGGGAGACAAGTCTATACCATAGACTTAGTCTTAGTCCAAACTTGTATGGTTTATAATAACCAATGATAACTTGAGTACCTGTGGACAACAATAACTGTATCTCAAATACTGTGGGGGACAAGCCTTACAAAGGTCTTGTATACTTCAATGTAATCAAAGATCACTTGAGTACCTGTGGAAAAAATATTTCCCTATACCAATCACTTTGGGAGACAAGCCTTACAAAGGTCTTGTATACCTCAATGTAATCAAAGATCACTTGAGTACCTGTGGAAAAAATATTTCCCTTTACCAATCACTTTGGGAGACAAGCCTTACAAAGGTCTTGTATACCTCAATGTAATCAAAGATCACTTGAGTACCTGTGGAAAAAATATTTCCCTTTACCAATCACTTTGGGAGACAAGCCTTACAAAGGTCTTGTACATTTTGTTTTATAACAATAACAATCATAAAGTACTGATCTGTACTATACTATCAGTGTATACCACTATACGTCATATGTCAACTAAAGACATTACAAAGGACAAACAAGAAAAGACAATATGAACACATTTGCAGAGATCAAATTAAATTAACTAGGAGAAATGAAAAAAATGATCACAGAAACCGTGATGATAACTGCCATAAGATAACAAGACAAATAACGCCACAGTGTATAAACATAAGGGTGTAAAAAAACTGAAATGAAAGGAAAGATGAGACCTACAATTATACAAACAAATCAAACAAAACTAAGGAACACAAAATTATTAACAAAAACAACGAAGAAAAGAACACCTCATCACAACTAACAGAAATAGCAGCAAATTGTTGCTAACAAATTTCCAATTAAGAAATTGTGTACCTATCGAATACTAGTACCAGACCAATGTCACTCGGCATACCTTGTATTAGTCACACAGAACATAAATTAATTTAATACATAACAAATAACATGTAAGCATAAATAGCATATAGCATACAATATAATTTATGTCATGAATGGAATGTGTTGCAGGTATGGTGTTGTAAAGCAGGCACAGTTTATTTTAATTCTAATAACTTGCCACTTTATTGAGTAATAGATTTAATTCTAAACTATTACACTGTCAATTTTTTCACTTTTGAGCATATGAAGATCCAACGATGAACTATGCACTTTATTTTCAACAACACTGTGATTCTTCTGTACGTTGAGAAATGTCAACAATACTGCTCCAGATATTTTCTACACTTGATACCACTGTCCTGTGTAATACTGTCTGTACAGCGAAAAACTGTCAACAAGTGCTGACCTAGATACAGCATCCTATCGGTAATACAGGTCAAGCTGACATCGACTGTATAGCTGTCCTACTGGTGTTGATGTGTTCAAACAAATGTTCTTTCAGCTGTAAACTGTGATTCTCAACAAAACTGCGTAAGCTGGACCCAGGAATCTGGCTCGCCACTGTAAAGTATCAGTCTGTCTGCTCTGTAAAGTTGCTTTCACACACACACTGGATGCTCTGTAAGGAAGAGTGGTGTGTTGTTGAGATCAGGCATGCTCCAGTCTACCCAGCTGTAAATGGGTAACTCACCCTAGTCCTGAGTTAGGGAAGGCAAAGGCTCCAGGGGAAGCAGGCCCTAAACTTGGTCACTTCAACCGACGCAGGATGGTGTATGTATGAAGTAGAAATGTAGAGTGTGATTGACGCGAATGGTGTACTGTTCGTGTGCTGACCAATATAACCACTCATACACTTGTGTCTACAAGGCACCAATGCAGACTGCTGGAATCTTAGTTTACTCAATTTATTCAGACGTACACACTGGGACATACGAGTACATCATGGTATGTTGACATATCAATTTGTAGGTATACATAGCAGATCTGAAGTCATGACACATTCAGAAATAATGGGCAGTACATCAAAAGTTCAATGTCATGATACATTATGGCCACATCCCCCTATCTGACTAAACGCGTCAGTGAAGGGCGGATCGATAAATAACCAAGTTACTTGACGTCCATAGTTTGTAGTATATATTATGAAACCACGAAGGGGGTTTCTAGCAAGATTGAGATCTCCCTGTCACTGTCCGATAATAGGATAAATAATCTGTTCTCTTGGCAGTGATCAAAACATATGCTGACCGAAATCCAACATGGCTGCCTCCCTGAGTTGTCGTTCACTCATTCATAGGAAGGAGAATATAAGCCAGAGTTAATTTATAATGGGTATATAAAGGATTTCATAAATGTTTCCATACAGCTCTACGGTGATCAAGTTAATTCACGTAGCCATAACCGCTGCAGGAAAATCTGTCATCTTCGTCGATACAAAACACGACACTAGCATAGCGAAGCACAAAAGTCAAGCTAGGCCTAACCGACGAGAGATCATCAAAATAGGAGCTGGGTTTACCTGGAGTCCGAATCATCTATATACTGACATGAGGAGAGTCTCTAACACAAACTATCGTAGAGACACCATCTCCTTCAGAAGAAACCACTTCGTAAGACATTTTTTCTGACGAAAGGACCAGCTCTAGAAAAACGTACCCCGCCATTTGTAAGCAGTACATCGGAACTCATCACGACTTGTCAAGACAACTCATACTTCCGCTAGACCGGAATACAAGAATCTAGTCCCTCCTACCAATCCAAAATATACAATATAGGACTGATTCTACTTGTACTAATAATATGTAATACATATGAATTCAGGCCATAAACACAATAAGCAAATTAATATATTTTCTGGCCCTAAAAAATAAGTACAAACGCAAGCGCAATATCCTTGCGCTGGATCAATATCCAGAACGATTACTCCTATAATCAAAAGTGTGAATCAAACATGGATTATCTCGCTTTTACCATAAACAGCATTTTCATACACAAATAAATGAATGTCTATATTTTTCCCATATTAAATAGCCATATCGATTTTTGTAAAATGTGCGTCAAAATATGCACGCAACAGGCGGCGAACCGATATAAGTTAACAGTTGCCCTGCCAATACAGCATTGTTCTTGACTTCACAAATATCTTATAAATACTCCCTTGGGATAGAAGCGACATTACTCGTCTATCTACAACACTGCCAAGAGTAATCTTGTGCGAAGGTAAACAACTTTGTCGACCTATTTTAGATACTTTTGAGTTTTGGCCACTGTCGGACCACTACTGCAGAGCTAAGGGGAGGCAATCCGTCACAGGCTACCACGACACATATGGGAAACCAAAAGCCAGGGATGAAGATCTCCAGGACGACCAAGAATTCACAAGAACAACATTAGACAATCCCTGATGGACCGAGGATTGGACTGACACCAGGCCAAAAGATATACATCTTACAGGATAACATGGCACTCCCTCTGGATAACCTCTACACACCAAGGTAGAAGAGGTTTGTTTGTTTTGTTTTAAGGACTATCTACATTGCACACGGAAAACTCCAATCAGTGGTCCGATCTCCACCTTTAGCTCACAAGGAGAATCTCGGCACAGTGCACGAAATCCAAAGCATCGGCGAGCATCCCAATGTGTGTATACAGGAATCACACATTCTATAAATATTTTTTGTATCGGGTAGGTTTTTTTAACTGTGTAAACTCTGCACGGCAGCGGCCTTGTGACCTACTCTTTACGATTTCCTTCTGCCAAGTAATTTTTAACGTGCAAAAATTGCACACAGGACCTACTATTTTTTCGCCCTGATCCAATAACTCTAGCCATCCGATCTCACTACTCATGGAATCAGAGTGGAGTAAAACATTATTAGTACAATGTGGTTATGAAAATCAAGGCCTTAAATCCCATCCCCTGCAGACCCAAGTAGAACAGTCCCAACTAAGATGGTATGGCCATGTCTGCAGAATGGGAGAAGATCGGCTACCACGACAAGCATGGGAAACAAAGAGCCAGAGAAACAGACCCCCAGGACGACCCAGAGTCCGCTGGGAGGACAACATTAGACAATCTTTGAAGGACCGAGGACTAGAATGGAACCAGGCCAGGAGGAAGACAGCCGATAGGATAGTCTGGCGCTCTCTCTCTCTTCTATACCTCTACACCTCACGGTAAAAGGGAAACGACTACGTAAGTAAGGTTCTGAAAAAATTCCATCAAGAATATTCCCAGAACTGGGAACCGACGCAGGTGTCTTTAGAACTAGATGCGGACGCCATTCCTTTTAGCCAATCCGGTCCCCAGGATAGGAGAGAACCGACCAAGTAAGAAAATGTGTTTAAAGGATTGTCGAAGTGCGCTATTTGGCGCCGATGAAACATTTCGATGTGCACATCTGCGACTTCAAAAAAGAGTAATGTTAATTGAATATCATAAAAAGTGGCAGAAGATATAAGTGTCCACTTCTTTAACTTGCGCATCAAACTCCTTTTTTTTTAAAGTATTTTTATTCTAAACATGGTAAACACAGTTTTTATTAACAACTAAACATATGTACTAAAAAAAATTAAAGATGCATTTATGCATCACATAAATATGTATACTGAATTGAGAAAAAATAAATAAAAAATGATAATCTCTTATTTAGTTTGAAATTTTATTAATAGTTGAATTGTTCCCCTTTGGAAGAAATTGGATGGTTTCCCCTAACTACACTTTCTCTGCTCCTTACAGTATCATATGGTTAAGTTTTTTTTTTTTTTTTCACTTATTTCCGAGATTGGACATCACATCAAAACCTGACAAGAGGTGTGATCTCTCGGTTATAAGTCGGGTATATTGTGTACATTTGTATAACATTTTGACCGCTGGACTGTTATTTTAAATTTAGCCGGGGGGGGGGGGAGCAGGGCACTTTTATTAACCATGTAAAGGTTTATTTCTGTGAAGGACTGCTAGCTGGATGTTTGGCCGTCACGTCATAAGTTTATTCAAGTGTTGCTGCTTATTCCATCAATATACTTATTTATTTATATTTTCTAAGTGTAATGATTTTACCTCTACATCTATTATTGCTAGATTACCGACGTGCCGTTATAAGTACTACTAGCTGAAATAAAGATCTATGTGTGTTTTTCGTTTCCTTTTGGGTCTACCGATAGTGTGGTCTTCCTTAACTCCAGCTGATTTATGACTTAATCAATGCCGATTTGATGAATGGTGTCTAAAATAGCAATAAGTAATTCTTTTTTGGATTGTTTATTGTTTGATTGTGTTGATTTATTTCATATGTCAGTGATAAACTGTCTCTCTTGTTCTACGGTTTTGGTTCGTTGTTGGTGGACGGTCTGCTTTATTTTTCTAAATATTAATAATCTAACGAAACATATCTGAAATAGTTGCAATTCTCCTCCAGTCAGACCATCCGTAGTTCTGTGAGTATTACTAATCTATTCCAGTTAGATCGTCTGTAGCTCTGTCAACATTACAGATCTGTCCCAGTTATCTCAGCCCATCTGTAGTTCTGTCAACATTACAAATCTGTCCCAGGATGATTATCTGTAGTTCTGTAAACATTAGAAAATCTGTCCCAGTTATCTCATCCCATCTGTAGTTTTGTTAACAATATAAATATGTCCAAGTTCGCACATCATCTGTAGTTCTTTCAACATTACAAATATGTCACAGTTATCTCACCCCATCTGTAGTTCGGTCAACAATATAAATCTGTCCCAGTAAGCTCAGCTCATCTGTAGTTATATCAACATTACAAATCTGTCCCAGTTAGCTCAGCTCATCTGTAGTTCCGTAAAGATTGTGAGGAGTCAGTTGTGCACTTTTATAAAGTTCATCCTCTCCGGCAGTATCACTTCTTTTCTTCATTTTCTTAACCAATCGTCCTATTCTTTGAAATATTTTATGCACCTACATTCTGCCCTAGCCGCTCCCAGACTTGTGTACGTTTCGCAATGTGAATCGTTGTAACCTAATTAGGCAAGTCCGCGAATAATTTATCACCTAAGTCGTCTAGTCACCTTTGGTAAGTCGATCTTTATTAACACAAGATGGTAGAGCACGATCGATGAAAAGAAAGCCATATAGTCTATCTTAGAAATCCGTCTGAGGGATTTACCCAAACACAGGTGATAACACGTACAGGTAATCGTTTCCGCTGGCCCATTGTTATATAAATATTACCGATAATGTGTCTTTGGAGACAATATTGTGGGAAAGCATCTAAACAGGAAATGTTCACAGATTTGTTTGTGAGTTTGCAGAACGATGCAATCGGGAGTATTACTTTCTAATAAGAAAGTGGTCACGCGTTGGAATTTTAAAATTTGATATTTCAAACCACTAGGGGGATATAATGATTTAACACCCCGACAATTTAGTTCTAAAGATTTTACCATTGGCTTAATGTAAGAGCTGGAACAGACTTTGACTTTCATTGGCAAATTCGTCGGAAGTGCAATCTCTGATTTGAACTGAGAAATGGAAATATAATGTAGCAAAATCGAAGTCACAAATCAGACTGCATCGCCACGTCAGGCTAGCAATTCACCAGAGCCAGAGAGAACGGTCGGACCAAGTTTTCAAAATTAAAATTATGAGTGACAGATCGAAGTATTTGGGCAACTTTGAAACCCGAAATTTTAAATACCAAACTGGAAACTTAAAGGACCAGGACAGAGTATTTGGGCAACTTTAAAACTTAAAAGTAAACACGCATTTTTATATACAAAGACTGAGGACCTAAAGAATCAAATTACCCTTAATAAGAAAAAAATTAAAATTTCCCAGACCAAGTCATTCGAAAGAATCATATTGCTGTGTCTATTTTAACTGTGCCAGGAGATTGGGTTCCCAAAAGTAATTTTGGGTGAGTTTAAATATTTATTTTACCATGGGAATTTGACATGTTTTCCTTGTAAAGTGGTTATATATGAGGCTGGCAACCTCAACATATGAAAATAGTATATTCATAAACCATTACAACAAGCGCTGGTGTTTGGTTTTTGCTAAAACTCGAAAGCAGCCGCAACCTCAGACTTCGAATGGAACGGTGATGAATGATGATTACGTCACATGTGCCTAAAATGAATAATATCATTTTGGAACATATATGTACCTTGTTAATTGTAAGTTGGGCTAATCATTGCAGTCACGCTGTTCAAGCA
This sequence comes from Oreohelix idahoensis, assembly GCA_024509875.1. Classification (NCBI taxonomy): domain Eukaryota; kingdom Metazoa; phylum Mollusca; class Gastropoda; order Stylommatophora; family Oreohelicidae; genus Oreohelix; species Oreohelix idahoensis. The sequence goes on from JAMPIV010019000.1 coordinate 227,148, forward strand.
CATATTATCCCACTTCAATAACCAGAAGAATAACGGTAATTTCTAATCATGTTGAGGACATTATCAAAGAGTTATACTGTGTATACTCAGGGAGAATAATTATTCAGAGAGGCTAACATTGGTAGCTGGACAGCGAAACAATGCGTCTGTTAATTTGCAACCCACAAATGTACTTTGCTTAGGCATTTGTTCTTTTTATTTTGTCTAAAGTTCCTGGAACGAAGCTATCAGACTGTACATGTTACGAAGCTGCAAGTCTAAAGTTCCTACGCCACTAGCTGTGAGTTAACAGCAGGGAATCAACACTAACCGCCTACATTGGACGAGTTGTGTAGAGAAGAGCCCGCATCACAGAATAATTGTCGAAATCACGGCTGCAGGACTCACTTAGACCAGCTAAGTTTATTAAGGAAACAGCAAGAGGACAATTGTTTTTATAAAATCCTCAACCCAAGTCTCAGTGAAGACAATTTTATTTACATCTAAAATTCACCATCATTCCAATGCTAACTTAACCTGTCAAGACTAATTCATTTTGTAATATGTTACATGTTATTTAAAAACAAAACAATCGTAGTTGATTCAGTTATTATCGATATGAAAGAAAACGAATGAACAATACTCTTTAATATATATAGATCTAGACAAGTATCTACATCTATAGAGCAAATACTTATAAAACGAATTTCGCTGGATTTACACCAGCTGAGGTCTTGAACGGGCTAAAAGGATCCCTTTGCACGCCTATTGAGTCATATTGGGAATATGGTGTTATGCCCATATTTTCTTGATCATCGGCACGCTAGGGAGATGTGGTCAGCATCACGCCGCCGCATTAACCTTCCCAGAGTTGCTCTGGAACCAAATGCATGGGGCTGAGTCGAATGGGTTGAAACCATTGCTTAATGCTTTACAAAAGGCGACGGATCAGATATAAGTTAATAGTGCTCTGCCCAATGCAGCATTGTTCTTAACTTCTGAAAACATCTTATGAATCTACCTTGAGATAGAAGCGTCATTATCCTTCTATTTACAACTCTGCCAAAAGTAATCTTGTGCGAAGGTAGACACCTTTGAAGACCCATATTAGATACTCTAGAGTGTTGGCCATTGGTGGACACCTATTGCAGAGCTAAGGGAAGGCAATCCGTGATAAACATTACACATCTGTTATTGTTAATCAGATTCGACTTCACTGCACTCCGGCAAATCCATATGTGATCAGTCTCCCTCAGCAAATGTCGAAGAGTATGAATGCTAATTGTACCTGTAGTACACTGGTTGTACCAACGACGGATGCATCTTCTCTCGCGTCCATTTCTATTAGTCCTACGTTTGATGCCAAACTCCAACAGCCTCAGCCTTGTTGATTCATCCATTGCAGTGTCATTATCCAGCAGGCGATCATTAATAGCCCTTAGTATCTCTTCCTTATCCATGTCCTGTGTCCATACTATGGGTGCTTTCGTGGCCAGTCTGCCAACTCTGTCATTGCCACGTGCCCCTGCATGACCAGGACAGTAGATCCACACCAGTTCTTCAAGACGTGAGGCTTCTATTTTCAATTCCTAAAGCAGCCATCCATTCTGAAATTTCCGAAGCAAGGCTTGAGAGTCTGACAATGTAACTGACCCGGTTGATGGAGTTTCAGACAGCCAAATCAGTGCTGCAGTAACTGCCTCTACCTCCATTCTCATGCTTTAGGTTATTGTCATGTAGCCTCTTCTTTGTTCAGCGTCGACCCTGCCCTTTTATTCTCGCAGAGAAGCCACATCCTGATTTCTCACGACGAACTACAAATCCATCAGTGTACACAATGGCGTCATCATCCCCAGGATGATCACTTATCAACTGATCAATCTTTAACTCTGCTTTTCCATTGCTCCAAGATCTTTACTCTCTGCCAGGGCCAAGATGACCTGGTGGTAGTTTATCCAGGTCTCCCCTGAATTACGCCACTCTTCCCCTTTGGATACATTTTCAACCCTGGTCACCTGACTAATAGTAGCCTCTGCCTGTGCTATCCTTGACAACCCCTATTGATTCTTGCTCCTTTCATCTCAGCCAGATTCTCATGTAGGGGGTGTCTTTTGTCGGTGGTTACCCGCATATAGGCTTTTGCCTGGGCCGTCGCATATCTAATAGACAACAATCCGAGCGCGTATCTCATTGTCACAATGGGGGTATCACGCGTACATCCCAAAACTACTCGCATCCCTTCATTTTGAATGCGTTCCAGCCATAGTTTTTAAAGCTGCCAGTCCTCGCTTGATCTTCGCTATGATCAGTTCGACATAATACTTGAATGATAGCCCACGATCAAACGTTACTAGCAGATACTTTTTCTGTCTTGCCTTTCAATGTTCTGCCCACTGAAAGTGTTGTCTGCAAGGTCTGCTTTCACTATGAAGTTGTTGAAAGAGCACCATATCACATAATGGAATGATATCAAAGAAGGCGGCCCACTGTGCTTCATTTCAACCACCAGGGAGTTACAAGAACTATCTATTAGTAGATGTAGTAGGGGAAGCAACTGATGGTTTAAACTAGGACAGTTAGGTATAAGCAGTAAGATAAAGGGCAAGAAGGTTGTCCGAGGAATGTGCGAATAAAACCTCAAGGAAGAAGGCTAGATTAGTGACTAGAGTTCACGGTGCACGCTCTTAGGGTCAGTTGAGAAAAGAGACATTCGAGAAGCGCCAGTTAGACAGGCAGGTCGCTCGAACCTAGGTAACGGTTGTGCAAGGTGAACCAGCCATCTTGACAGACATATGCTTGCTCATCGAAGTTTGCTAACTCGATGATCTGTGGTGGACAGACTCAGCGGCATCATAAAGTAGAAGATCATAACTACAATAAGCAGACAAGTAAAGAAAGAATTTATGAAGGAAATTCGTTACCAAGAGAATTGATCATCTTGACGAGGTATGTAGATACTCTATATTTGTCCTCTTAAGACGAATCACTTTTTTTCGATTTTTTTTTCACACCCATCTATAGTTTAATTGTAAGAGCTTTAGTTAGAATCTTATAGTCAGTGTTTAGAAGCTATATGGGCCTGTACTATTTTAGTAGTTTTCTGTCTGTTTTTTTTCTTTTGGTAAGAGTATTATGTATGACTGCTTCAAACTTACGAGTAGTTCGCCCATCTGAAAAGCTTCCTCGAAGACTTTAATTCATAGTGGTCCGAGCATGGGAAAAAAGAATGTATACAATTCTGCTGTAAGGCCACCCGGACCTGGTGTTTTGTCTCGGTGTAGTGTGTTTTATGCCTCTCGCACATTTTCGAGCGTTAGTGCTTAGTCTAAATATTTACTGTCTTGTTCTGTGAGAGGCTTTGTGTAGTGCAGAAAAAGGTTTTGTGCGTCTGTTCTTGTTTTTTCTTTGGCATTAAGCTGTTTATAAAACTCCAATAAGTTCTGACATATGTTTGTATTGTTCGTTTGCAATTGTCAATTTGTATCTAGTATTTGGCGAATCTGTTTATTTTGTTAAATGTTCGTTCTATTGCCAGGGACTGTTTGTTTGGAGTCTCTTGTGTTGTATACAACTTTGTTCTCAGCATTGCACCTTTATATGTGTGATGTTTATGTTGTTCTAACTGGTCTTGCAACGTCTGGATAACCGGGTTAGTTTTGTCTATTTGTTTTGTCCCTTTGATTGCTTGTTCTAATATCTTTTCTTGTGTTTTTTGATGGCCTGTGTATGTAAGTGGTCGGGGCTTGTGTCCTATCTCTTATGGTATTTTTTAGTAAGACCCAAAATCCTGCAATAGTTTATTCAGGAGTCTGTTCTGTGTATCCTAATATGAACTGTGTTATTTGTTTTGTGAAAAAAATCATGTTTAAGTGAACTGTTATTAAACTTCCAATGTGGGCATCTTGTAGATTGTGTAATGGGCGGCCTTATACCTAACACTGTATCAACAGCTTTATGGTCTGTGACGTCAAGATCGCAATTAATATATTGTGCTTCATGTATCCTGTAAATATCTAATGTATATATCCTATCTATCCTAGATGCTCGTCGTAAATATCTAATGTATATATCCTATCTATCCTAGATGCTCGTCGTAAATACGGGTGTATCTTATCTTCAGAAAGTTCTCTTTTTTTTCTAATTACCCCTAGTGGGACTCAAAGTGAGGTCTATTGACTTTATTTAGAAGAATGTTTGAATTGAGTGTGATCCCGGCCCTTGCTAAGACACTTTGATCTTAGCAACAAAAAAATTTTTTTTTAAGTGAAATTTATTTGCTTCCTTTTCAATTTAAAAATCGTGTATATTTTACAAAGTGAAATACATGGAAAGTACATGGACAAGTTTTTAATTTAAAATCATGAGCATTTTACACAAAGGAAACATAATAAAAGGGTTACATGGCAACATCAAAACTCCTCTGTTCTCGCAAGTACTTTTGTACACATGCAAACCCAAGTGATAGAATTTATGTGTTTGTGACAAGGGCTTTGGTATGTATAAATCCCGAGAAACAAATGTGAGAATGAAAAGAAACAGGATGTGTAGTATTGGTGCACGTATGTCTGACCATATACATACATATTCTAAGAAATCCATATTCAGTACATCCCTTTAGATACTAATATTAATGAAGGCTTCTTAGTATGAAATACTTTGGGAGAAGAGCGATAAGTAAACATCGCACGGTGAAAAGAACAGTAGGACTGTATTCCGAAGATAAGCCGGTACAAGCTGGTTTTCGGAAACAATGAAGCCTTGGATTCTTCATTTGGACAGTTTGGCTGACAAAGGACACTTGAAAACTTTGTCTGGGCGAGGTATTGAATGCCCACGGGTTGAAAGTATAGTGGCCAATTGTGTGCTAGCAAGTTGAGCACACAGCCTTGAGCCATAAAGGCGGCTAGGCACTCCGGAATTTCGAGAAAGGTACAAGGGGTAGTTTGTAATCATGTTCCCTGAAGCATATCCAATTTGAAATTCCAAAACATGTTCAATTTACAACATACAACAAAATACATTCAGAAACTGTAAATACAAGGCGAGGAAAGTAAAATACTAAAGTTGGGCATTTCTGTACATTCATGTAAAATTGACTGTGTCCATTAATAATTTCAAGGTAAAATGGAGAGGGGGGGAAGGAGGGGGAGGGGGGGAACCCCAAAGTTGAAAACATATTTATATTCGTGCAAAAATTGCACGATACTCGTTTTTTTTTTTTTTTGTTTTTTTTTTTTTTAAGTGAACTTTATTTTCATTTCTTTGCAATTTTACATAACCGTGTACATGTTACAAAAATGGAAAACATTGAAAATACATTTTAAATATTTCATATGAACACTCGTACGTACTCTCACTTCCATCTGCACACTTAAACAGTAAATATAAATAATTAAACATTTCAATTTACAAAACTATGTGCATTTAAAAACAAAGAATGTGATAAGTATAAATTATAAATTACATATAAAATAACACTCGTGCGTATTCAACCTTTCATTTGCACATTTAAATGTTCAATCTTCAGGGTTAAAACATTTTAAACGAAATAGTGGAATACACAGAGATTAATTTTAGTCACCCAGAAACTTCATATGACAGGGGTTTATATATATTGTTTATAGTGGTTCAAAATTTCGGGCTCTTTTAGATTCTGAAGTAACTTCAGTGTCCAGTCTGGCTGCTGGAACAAAGAAACACTTGGAAAATATCGCATGGGCTTGGTGTTGAAAGCCTCGCTCTCCCCGCCCACCCCCCTCCCAGGTAGAGGGAGAGTGGCCATTGTGTGCTGCATAACGCTTCTCTCTTGGCTAGGCGTGTTTCAGCCACCAAAGTGGTGGTTGATTACACTCAGCCTTGAGCAGCCCTAAGGTGGCTAGACACACTGGCGACGAAAGAGATTAAAATTAAGAGGGGTGGTTCCTAGTTTCCATTTCAAATCTCGAGACACGTACATTTTATAACAAGGAATATGAAACAAAAAAAAAGACACATGTCCCAATACAAGAAGACCCAATGCCAAAATGTATCACTGTAGTGATCTTCTGTGTTCTCACACAAAGGACCTAATGACACATGAATGTCACTGTACTGGTCCCTGTGTCTAGACACATGATCCTAGCCAAAGGCCAGATATTAGTTTATTTTTTTTTCTCCTCGCATGAGGTCGCATATTTTTTCCTCGCATGAGGTCGCATTGGCACCCACCCCAAACCCGGCTCTGGTCAAGACCACATGTCCCAACACAAGAAGACCCAATGACAAACTGTGTCACTGTAGTGATCCTCTGTGTTCTCACACAAGGGACCTAATGACACATGAATGTCTCTGTACCGGTCCCTATGTCTAGACACATGATCCTAGCCAAAGGCCAGATATTAGGTTTTTTTTTTTTTTTTTTTTTTTCCCCTCGCTTGAGGTCGCATATTTTTTCCTCGCATGAGGTCGCATTGTCCCCGCCCAAACCCGGCTCTGGTCAACACCACATGTCCCAACACAAGAAAACCCAGTGACAAAATGTGTCACCTAGTGATCCTCTGCGTTCTCACACAAGGGACCTAATGACACATGAATGTCACTGTACCGGTCCCTGTGTCTAGACACATGATCCTAGCCAAAGGCCGGATATTAGGGCTTTGGGTTTTCACAGCGTTATTTGCGCTGTAGACAAGGTTCAGATGAACGGTGATTTGGGTTTGATGAAATAAAAGAGTATGAGGAAATGGTTTAGAAAAATTGAGTGGTCTAGAAAACAGGCTATTTGTCTTAAAGATGGGAGATAAAGGGTTGTACACCTAAGCTTAGAGGGAAAGGGAGAGAACCCTTTAAATCAAAGCTACTGAAAACAAGGCTGATTTACACTTAAATAGTTTCTATGAACTAATGAGGGAGGTCAAAGTTCGACAGCTAAAATAGTTTGGCCACATAAAAAGGCATAACACCTTGCAGAAGACCATAACAGAAGGGAGAGTTGAAGGCAAACGTGCAAGGGGAAGACAGCGCTATAAGTGGGAAGACAACATCAAGAGATGGACAGGAAAGAGTCTATCAGAGTGCACCATCAAGACAAGAGACAGAAGACGTTGGAGATCCATTACAGCCAACCTTCGTTGTGGAGATGGCAACTGATGAAGATGATGAGTTTCTATGAGTACACAGTTATGGTGTAGAGAATTTGCATATCATGCTTGTTCTAGTAAGACTTAGAGAAGGGACTGTATTATTAAAGCAAAAACCTCCAAGGGAGACAACAAATAATTAACGCCCATTACAGGTTTGTGAGTTGGGAAGAAAAACAAACGCACGAGAAAAAAATGAGAAGGGTGTAAACAGTTACGGAACAAAGCTCACTGAGTTGCCGGCGTGAAATTAAGCGTGAGTTTGTGAGTAGGAACAGGACAGACCAATCGGATTGACTGAAAAACAAGAACGGATCATGGGACAATGATTTGAAGGACAAAAGAAATTAGTCCGGTCTGTGTAACCAAAGTGGCAAGATGTGTATTGCCGGGCTCTCAAGAAGTGAATTCTGTGGGTGACAGAAGTTCGCACAGAACAAATAGATAGCTTTAGACTGATTAGCGGTAGCAATTCTGAGGACTAGATTTAACTATGTTTAAAATATAGGGCTAGCTCCTAGGTGTGATAGTAGGAAACTGTGATAAGTATTTGGATTCTGTATAATTACGGTAAGATGACTTTTGACTTTTATTATTCATAAACTATATGAAGAGAGACATGTTTCAGAAATACGGTCAACATATTATCAGAGGGTAATGACGCTCACATTTAAGGGAGGGTGCAACAAAAGAGAACATTGAAGCAAAGGCACGATTAAAAATGCCAAGTGGATAACTTTTATTAGCAGATAGCCAGGATGGGCTGTTATATAAAGGAGATGAGGCTTAGCTCTTTAAGTCCCAAGCAAAAAGCAGGGTTTGGCCCAAACAAAAACGGGCACCACAGTGCTTTTTTATTGTTGTTGTTGTTTGGAAAAAAAATATTTTTTAATGTTCATATGCATAAATACGAGTTATTTAAAATTTAAAATGAAAGTACTTCCTGTTGGAAATGACGTTTTGGGTTGTTAACATTGGAACAGAGCTCTAGACTGGAGCAAAAAATCTGAATCCACTTAAATGGCTGCTGGGCCAAATAGGTCTAAACCCTGAGCCATTATAGTGGCTCTTGGGGCTTAAAGAGTTAGTCATAGACTAAGATAAATAGGCAAGGGTTTTTTGCAACACACTGACATCCATGAGATAAATCATGCGCTCTCTCACGTCAGCGTAAGTATCAATGCTGCCACAAAAGTACCTGACATTGTTTGATTTGCAAATATAAACTTTGATTTGATTATTATGTAATTAATAGAGTTAAGCCTGACCAGGTTGATACAGGAGAGAACTAGTATACAAGGACTTAGGGAGGCTTTGGCAAGAGTCCTGAGGATATAGTAAGAAAAGGAGGATAAAATGTTAACAGACTATAATATATATATAAGCCAGAGTCTGCAGAAGAGGTAATAAGTATACCTTCGAAACCTAGATTGAATCAGAGTCTGGATGTGTAGATTGAAAATGGAGATTTATGTCATATGCACTCTGTTGGAAAATTGTGGATCTTGTATCATGTAAATAAAACTGTTTTCATTTGGAATACCATCACACCAGTTGGTTTGATTTATAAAGGTTGTGGAGTGGGTGCGTGAATAAGGTATAAACTCATATCTATATATATGGAAATACTGCTATACGAAATAGTCACTGTCTAATAACAACAAGGAGGGAAGAACAAGTCCTGGGTAATACAAGAAACGAACCATAACTCATCAATGAATCGACAACTCTGGCGGTGATGGCCAGTCAATAAGAGATAGTTCTTACTTGGAAGATGAGTCAATAAAGTATATTGACAACTTGAACATACAACAAGTAGGCCTGTCATCTGTCACCTAGTTTACCTTAAAAGAAGACCCTGCGCTGTCACACTTGTATAAAAACTTATCACAACCAGCCCCACAGCCAAAAGATGTTAACATTTATCACATTAGTTGTTTTATCTATTACAAAGATAAAGCCAGTCCCATTGTCAGAGATTTCAATAGGGAAATGAAGTGTTAAAAGCTTTACCATGAAAGTTTCAGCTTTTATGAAGTTATGTGACCCTTTCCATTCCTCGATGCCTTTTCCTTCCATACCTCAGGAGTACAGTCGAGCGTCCATTTATAGCTGGGTAATTTTGAATGTGCCACCGTCAGGATTAAGCCCCAAATCCAGGTAGTTGTGCCACAGAGGAAAGCGCTCTGACTGCTTGGCCAGTCGAACACTAACTTTATCTGTTTGTGTAATATCAATGTATTATATTGTAGTGCTATTCATCATTATGATCAGGAAAAAAATATCATTGCAGAACACAGTTCTTGGGAAAAGAGATTTGCTAGACCAATTAACTCATGAAGTTACATAGGCCTAAGTTTACCTATAATCTATAGACTATGTGACATAACAGCCAGCTCAAGAACTGAAGTCAGACGACAATAACGTTGAAATACGGATAAAATGGAACGAATGAATACGACTAACGTCACAAACAGGTTAATTAATGTGTCATAAAGAAAACAATATTTGGTACATAACAAAATTTTTAGTAAAGAAATAAAAAAAAAATTTGTATCAGAATACATTCAAACGAATTAGTCAACAAACAGTTTTATTCTTGGTACAGTTTCTGAAAGAGACACCTCTCATAACATTTAAGACTCCAGTTTGTTTGTGTGGCCCAAAAGTCAGGATTCATAGAGAATTCGGCAGCTACTCCACTTTGTGAGAATTACTATCTTCCGTAGATGAGAACAATCTATGTGCATTCATCTACCGCTAATGTCGAATCCATATTGGCACTGACAAAACTTATTATGAAAGTTAGAAGACAGAAAAAATGTATATAAGACGATTGCTTATATTTCCAGACGTTTGGCCCACCTCAAAGTTATTTACCAAATACTCTGCGTAACCCTGCCAAATGTTTCTCTATCCCAGGAACACCTGCTCTACAGGTACTTAAAATCCCATATGTCCGATACGTAAGTCTATGCTATCTATTCTGACGTTTATTTATTATATTAACTGTGACTTTCTGGCGTGAAGTTTGTAGAGCTAGGTAGAACATTCCCCTAGTTCTAGAGAAACAAATAATATGCTCTTATGCAGCATTGTCACCTTAATGAATATGGGCTACTTTCTAAATCATGTCAGTAGAAAATCAATTTATCCAAGTTAGAACAACACAGTATATGTCAAATTTATGTCTGTGCGTATTTACAATAGAGCTGGTCGTAGACCCGTTTTCTGTGATGTTTTGTAATACAGTTTGTTCAGACCGGAGTGGAACCGTCCCAGTTACAACGGTTTGGTCACACCTGCAGATTTGGAGAAGAACGGCTATGTGACAAAACGTTTGTACATGTACTTTTGAGCCCGTCTCTCACTGCTTCATCCGCTTTTTATTTGGCATATTTTATGCACCTTCATTCATATTTTTGCAATAAAGCCGCTCCCAGACTTGTTTACGTTTCGACCATAAATCGTAATAATACCAGGTTGATTACACAGGTCAGCGGTAATACGTTTATCACTTGAGTCGCCTAGCCACCTTTGATAGGAGTCAAACTCTATGGACACAATATGGTCTCGTACGATAGATCAATAGAACGCCATATTGTCTGCCAGAGAAAGCCGTCTGAGGCATGGGTGAAAACACAGGTGATAATTAGATAATCGCTTGCGCGGGAACATCACTGTGTAATTATTATAGATGACCTAGCAGAGGAGACAATCTGGGCGAAAAGTATTAGTAAGACTGAGTGCACCGATAGTGGTTATGAGTTTAGCATAATGATGCAAGTTGAAGTATTACAGCATTATTAGAAAGAGGTCGCGCGATGGATGTTTTAAATTTAATATTTTAAAACACGCGAGGGTATTATGATTTGAGTGCCCCTACTAATTTAGTGCAAAAGAGATTGGATTGGTGTAAAGTGAGAGCCGGAATACACAATGGTTCACATTGACAAATTTGTCTGAATTCTAATCTGGAATTTTGAACTGAGAATTGGAAATAAAATCTAGCAAAATCGGAGTCACAGATCAGACTACATCGCCCTGTCATGCTATAGCACGTTTCACTAGCTTTGCCCTCAAACAAATGTAATTATCTGATTAACCGTCTAACGTATTAATGCCATTTTTTGCATACGATGTTATATTGGGTTAGACCCAACAAATATATACTTTATATCTGTGCATCTTGTCCAGTTCCCATAAACGGATGAAATCCTTTGATCTTTGTCGGCATACTAATTATTGTGTATCGAGAAAAGAAATTTTACCACTTCATGCACAGATTCTGTGAATTGATTAGGCATAGGCGTGTCTACTATTACAATAATGTGGCCATCACGTTTGCAATTGAATACGTGTTGAAGATGATTTCTTAAATGATCTGCATGCGAAATACTCGTGACATTGTTTGTCATTGACATTTAATGCGCTACCAAACTGGACCTTCCTTGATCTAATTATTTCAATGGGTATCATCTCCTTGCGGTTCATAAATATCATAATGGAACGTTGCTCCTCTAATGTGCTTGTAAATAACGGTAAGGTCATCTTTAAAGAAATTAAACTTCATCCGAATCATAATCAGATGTCTCTGAGAAATTGAAAATCAATCTCGGCTGAATGAAGGACAAACCATCATTCTTCCAATATTTCTCTTCCTCTTGTAACACATGGTTCTCACTTTTCTTCCAATAAGCCCTGGCTATATTGGAGATGGCGGCTTTTATAAGTATTTCAACATCTTTTAATTTGAACGTTCTATTTTCTGTTGCTACCTGTTCCTTAATTTTAGCCCATACTAATTCTATTGGGTTTAAGTGAGAATGGTAAGGAGGTAATCTTAAACATCTGTGACCATGTTCATGGATTGCCTTGTCTATGTGAAATATCTTTGTATGCTGTGTCTTTTTTTACAATTCCAAGTAATTCAGGTTCATGGACATTTCGTTGAATGGAATGTTGTTTATGGTCAGCCAAATCTTTATTACATCTTTAATACTTGGTGAATTAGAAACTTTATCTTCTGGTGCCACAACGTTGTGATATGAGGCATTGTCCATTATCAAACACCACGGTCTATCCAAGGAAGGAAGTACATGATTCACAATCCAATCTTGAAATATCTTGCCATTCATCTCTGCATGGTAATCCCTATTATCTGTGGATTTTGAAACAAATATGAGTTCAGTATTATTTAGAAGCCCATGATGGCTGCTTCCTGGATGTGCAATTATAAGACGCTGTCCTTTGCTGCTTGGTACTAGTCTCTTAGTTGTTCCATCAGATGATTGCCATTCTCGTTCATTACTGTTGTGCGCATTGATCCAAGTTTCATCTAAATACACAAAATTATAACAATCTCTTCTCATTTCTCTGACCTCGCGTAAATATTTGCTTCTCATTGCAACTATATGAGGCTTCTCACAAATAAGGTTTCTACCACCAACATATTTTCTAAAAGTGAATCCCAAACTCCTAATAGTCCTCCATAGCGTAGATTTGGATATATCAATGTCATTATTCTTTCTTAACCAAATTTTCAATTTCCTTAAAGTCACTGCCTCATTATTGTGAAACATATTGCAAATTTCTCTGCGTATCAATTCTCTGTCAAAATTATCCACCACTCTTGGCCTAATTTTCGTGTGTAAAACACTGGAATTAGACATTTCAGATGTCGCTATCCAGCGGTGCAATGATCGTTTGCTTATCCCCATGGCGTGAATAGTCTCTTTTGTGGGTTTGAAATAGAATGATATAGTTTTCCTTGAGTAGCTTCATTGCAGAAATACTTAAAAATCCTATTTGTGATTTGCTGTAATGTCATAAAATGTACTCGCAGACTCATTTTTTCTTCTTAACCACACAATAATTTTTGTAGACACACCTCTGATTGACAATGTGTGCGTTGCATCGGATATAAACTGTTTTATGTTCAAGAAGTGCGATTTCACGCAATTTCACTAAAAAATCATGCCAATTGCTTGATAAACCAAAAATGTGCAAATGAGGTCGTATAATTTACTGTAGACATTTCAATATGTGTGCGTGTGATGTGTGTTGGCAAGTAGGATTTTATATTATATCGCAAAGAAACGAAAATTGAAACCAATGGCCGCATTTTAATGAAAAATTTAATTCATAGGGTCTATACCATTTCAAATTCACACACAAAATTTTACTTATATGCGTTATATATTCGCTGAGATATAGCATTTTGAAGTTGGGCAAAGCTAGTGAAACGTGCTATAGCAATTCACCAGAGCCAAAAAGAGATGGAGCGGACAAAGGATTGTACAATTATTAGTGAAAGATCAGAGTATTTGGGCAACTTTAAAACTTAAAAAGTAAACCCGCATTTATAAATACAAAGACAAGAAACGTAGAGGACCGGGATCGAAGTATGTGGGCAACTTAAAAACTTAAAAATACTCGCATTTATAAATACAAAGACAGGAAACTTAGAGGAACAGGATCGAAGTATGTGGGCAACTTAAAAACTTAAAATAGTAGACCCGCATTTATAAATATCAAGACTGGAGACCTAAGGAATCAGATCACCAGTCATAAGAGGAATACAACATTTCCAGACCAAGTGATTCGAAAGCATCTAACCGAAGTTGCTTGTGTCCATTCTAAACTGTGCCAGGAAATTATGTTCCCAAAAGTTGCTTTTGGTAAGTGGAACGAAGCTATCAGACGGTTCGTAGAACGGAGCTATTAGATTGTTCGTAGAACAAAGCTATCAGAGTGTGAAGTGTCATCATTGCTGAAGAATTGTTGAAACCGCGGATGCAGTAGTCATCGATGCTAAGATAAGTGCTTAACAAAAGGCAACAGCAAAGAACATTAACTTTGCTCTATCCAGTCTCTATGAAGATAACACTTTCATCAAAAATTCACCACCATTTGAACCTGTGAAAACTAATTGATTATTAAATTTGTTACATGTTATTTTAAAACACAACTATCATAAATAATTCGGTTATTATATGTATGAAATCAAACGTTTGTGCAAGACTCTTTAATATATATTTACAGTTAGACATACATTTACATATATAGAGCTAATTCTTAGAAAAGAATTTCGCTAGATTTACACCAGCTGGGGGCTAGAACGGGCTAAAACCTTTACTTAATTCTTCATAAAAGGCGGCGAACCGATATAAGTTAACAATTGCCCTGCCAATACAGCATTGTTCTTGACTTCGCAAATATCTTATGAATACTCCCTTGGGATAGAAGCGACATTACTCTTCTATCTACAACACTGCCAAGAGTAATCTTGTGCGAAGGTAGACACCTTTGACGACCTATTTTAGATACTTTTGAGTTTTGGCCACTGTTTGACCACTACTGCAGAGCTAAGGGGAGACAATCCGTCACAGGCTACCACGACACATATGGGAAACCAAAAGCCAGGGATGAAGATCTCCAGGACGACCAAGAATTCGCAAGGAGAAAAACATTAGAAAATCCCTGATGGACCGAGGACGGGACTGAAACCAGGCCAAAAGATATACATCTTACTGGATAACATGGCACTCCCTCTGGCTAACCTCTACACACCAAGGTAGAAGAGGTTTGTTTGTTTTGTTTGTTTTGTTTTAAGGACTATCTACATTGCACACGGAAAACTCCATCAGTGGTCCGATCTCCTCCTTTAGCTCACAAGGAGAATCTCGGCACAGTGCACGAAATCCACAGCATCGGGGAGCATCCCAATGTGTGTATACAGGAATCACACATTCTATAAATATTGTTGTATCGGGTAGGTTTTCTTAATTGTGGAAACTCTGGAACGGCAGCGGCCGTATGGCCTACTCCTTGCGATTTCTTTCTGCCGAGTTATTTTTAACGTGCGAATCTTGCACAAAGGACCTACTATTTTTTCGCCCTGGTCCAATAAGGCTAGTCATCCGATCTCAATACTCAGGGAATCAGACGGGAGTAAAACATTATTAGTACAAAGTGGTTATGAAAAGCAAGGCCTTAAATCCAACACCCTGCAGATCCAAGCAGAACAGTCCCAACTAAGATGGTATAGCCATGTCTGCAGAATGGGAGAAGATCGGCTACCACGACACGCATGGGAAACAAAGAGCCAGAGATACAGACCCCCTGGACGACCCAGAGTCCGCTGGGAGGACAACATTAGACAATCTTTAAAGGACCGAGAACTAGAATGGAACCAGGCTAGGAGGAAGACAGCCGATAAGATAGTCTAGCGCTCTCTCTTCCATACCTCTACACCTCACAGTAGAAGGGAAACGACTACGTAAGTAAGGTTCTGAAAATATTCCATCAAGTATATTCCCTGTACTGGGAACCGACCCAGGTGTCTTTAGAACTAGATGCGGACGCCATTCCTCTTGGCCACTCTGGTCCTCGGGATAGGAGAGAACCGACCAAGTAAGAAAATGTGTTTAAAGAATTGTTGAAGTGCGCTATTTGGTGCCAATGAACCAGTTCGATGTGCACATCTGCGAATGCAAGAGAGGATTGTGTTTACGATGTATCATTTAAAGTGGCAGAAGATATAAGTGTTCACTTCTTTAACTTGCGCATCAAACTCCATAATATTTAAAGTGTTTTTTTTTTCTAAACATGGTAAACACAAGCTTTTAAACAACTTAACAAATGTACTAATAAAGATAAGAGATTTATTTGTGCTTTACATAAATATGTGTACTGATATGTTAAAAAATTAATAAAAAATTATAATCTGTTATTTAGTTTGAAATTTTCTTAATAGTTTAATTGTTCCCCTTTGGAAGTGAATTGGATGGTATCCCTTAACTTCATTATATCTGATCCTTGAAGTATCATATGGTTAATTTTTTTTTAATTTTTATTTTTCACTTATTTCCGAGATTGGACATGACGTCAAAACCTGACAAGAGGTGTGATCTCTCGGTTATAAGTCAGGTATATTGTGTACATTTTTATAAAATTTTGACCGCAGGACTGTTATCTCTGTCCTTTTCTTTGTAAATTTAGTGGGGTGGAGGACACTTTTATTAACCATGTAAAGGTTTATTTCTGTGAAGGACTGCTAGCTGGATGTTTGACCGTCACGTCATAAGTTTATTCAAGTGTTGCTGCTTATTCCATCAATATATTTATTTATTTATATTTTCTACGTGTAATGATTTTACCTCTATATCTATTATTGCTAGTGTACCGACGTGTCGTTATAAGTACTACTAGCTGAAATGAAGATCCATGTGTGTTTTTCGTTTCCTTTTGGGTCTACCGATAGTGTGGTCTTCCTTAACTCCAGCTGATTTATGACGTCATCAATGCCGATTTGATGGATGGTGTCTAAAATAGCAATAAGTAATTCTTTTTTTTTATTGTTTATTGTTTGACTGTGTTGATTTATTTCATATGTCAGTGATAAACTGTCTCTCTTGTTCTACGGTTTTGGTTCGTTGTTGGTGGACGGTCTGCTTTATTTTTCTAAATATTAATAATTTAACAAAACTTATCTGAAAGAGTTGCAATTCTCCTCCAGTCAGACCATCCGTAGTTCTGTGAGTATTGCTAATCTATTCCAGTTAGATCGTCTGTAGCTCTGTCAACATTACAGATCTGTCCCAGTTATCTCAGCCCATCTGTAGTTCTGTCAACATTACAAATCTTTCCCAGGTTGATCATCTTTAGTTCTGTAAACATTAGAAAATCTGTCCCAGTTACCTCATCCCATCTGTAGTTCTGTTAACAATATAAATATGTCCAAGTTAGCTCACATCATCTGTAGTTCCGTCAACATTACAAATCTGTCCCCTGCATTCATCTGTAGTTCTATCAACATTACAAATATGTCGCAGTTATCCTACCCCATCTGTAGTTCCGTCAACAATATAAATCTGTCCCACTAAGCTCAGCTCAACTGTAATAATGGCAACATTACAAATCTGTCCCAGTTAGCTCAGCTCATCTGTAGTTCCGTAAAGATTGTGAGGAATCAGTTGTGCACTTTTATAACGTTCATCCTCTCTGGCAGTATCACTTCTTTTCTTCATTTTCTTAACCGATCGTCCTATTCTTTGACATATTTTATGCACCTTCATTCTGCCCTAGCCGCTCCCAGACTTGTGTACATTTCGCAATGTTAATCGTCGTAACCTAATTAGGCAAGTCCGCGAATAATTTATCACCTAAGTCGTCTAGTCACCTTTGATAAAGTCGATCTTTATTGACTCAAGATGGTAGAGCACGATCGATGAAAAGAAATGTCTGTCTGAGAAATCCGTCTGATGGATTTTCCCAAACACAGGTGATAAGACGTAATCGTTTCCGCTGGCCCATCGTTATATACATATTACCGATAATGTGTCTTTGGAGACAATATTGTGTTAAAGCATCTAAACAGAAAATTTTTACAGATTTGTTTGTGAATTTGCGAAACGATGCAATCAAAAGTATTTCTTTCTAATTAGAAAGTGGTCACGCGTTGGAATTTTAAAATTTGATATTTCAAAAGACGCGATGGATATAATCATTTAACACCCCGACAATTTAGTTCTAAAGAGTTTACCATTGGCTTAATGTGAAAGCTGGAAAAGACTTTGACTTTCATTGGCAAATTCGTCGGAAGTGCAATCTGGGATTTGAACTGAGAAATGGAAATATAATCTAACGAAATCGGAGTCACAAATCAGACTGCATCGCATGGTCAAGCTAGCAATTCACCAGAGCCAGAGAGAACGATCGGACAAATGTTTCAAAAATTGAAATTATGAGTGACAGATCGAAGTATTTGGGCAACTTTGAAACCCGCAGTTGTAAATACCAAACTGGAAACTTAAAGGACCAGAACAGAGTATTTGGGTAACTTTAAATCTTAAAAGTAAACACGCATTTTTAAATACAAAGACTGGGAACCTAAAGAATCAAATCACCCGTCATAAGAGAAAAATTAAAATTTCCCAGACCACGTGAGTCGAAAGCATCAACTTGCTGTGTCTATTTTAACTGTGCAAGGAGATTGTGTTCCAAAAGTTACTTTCGGGTAAGTGTAAACATTTATTTTACCGTGTGAATTTGACATGTTTTCCTTTTTAAGTGGTTATTTATGAGGCTGGCAACCTCAACATATGAAAATAATATATTCATAAACCATTACAGCAAGCGCTGGTGTTTGGTTTTTGCAAAAACTCGAAAGCATCCGCAACCCCAGACTTCGAATGGAGCAGTGATGGATGATGATTACGTCACACGTGCCTAAAATGAATAATATCATTTTGTGACATATATGTACCTTGTTAATTGTAAGTTGGGCTAATCATTGCAGTCACGCTCTCCAAGCACATATTATTCAAGTTCAATAACCAGAAGAATAAGTGTAATTTCTAATCATATTGAGGACATGATCGAAGAGATATACTGTGTATACTCAGGGAAAATATTTATTCAGAGACGCTAACATTTGTAGCTGGACAGCGAGACAATGCGTCTTTTAATTGGCAACCTATAAATGTACTTTGCTTAGGCATTTGTTCATTTTATTTTGTCTAACGTTCCTGGAACGAAGCTATCAGACTGTACATGGTACGAAGCTGTAAGTCTAAAGTTCCTACTCCACTAGCTGTGAGTTAACAGATGGGAATCAACACTAACCGCCTACATTAGACGAGTTGTGTAGAGAAGAGGCCGCATCACATAATAATTGTCGAAATCACGGCTGCAGGACTCACTTAGACCAGCTAAGTTTATTAAGGAAACAGCAAGAGGACAATTGTTTTTATAAAATCCTCAACCCAAGTCTCAGTGAAGACAATTTTATTTATATCTAAAATTGACCATCATTCCATCGCTAACTTAACCTGTCAAGACTAATTCATTGTGTAATATGTTACATGTTATTTAAAAACAAAACAATCGTAGTTGATTCAGTTGTTATCGGTATGAAAGAAAACGAATGAACAATACTCTTTAATATATACAGATCTAGACATGTATCTACATCTAAACAGCAAATACTTATAAACCGAATTTCGCTGGATTTACACCAGCTGGGGCTTGAACGGGCTAAAAGGATCCCTTTACACGCCCATTGAGTCATATTGGGAATATGGTGTTATGACCACGTTTTCTTGACCATCGGCACACTAGTGGTGACGTGGTCAGCATCACGCCAACGCATTAACCTTCCCAGAGTTACTCTGGAACCCAATTCATGGCGCTGGGTCGAACGGGCTAAAACCATTGCTAATGCTTTACAAAAAGGGACGGATCAGATATAAGTTAACAGTGCTCTGCCCTATGCAGCATTGTTCTTAACTTCTGAAAACATCTTTTGAATCTACCTTATTATTCTTCTATCTACAACTCTGTCAAATGTAATCGTGTGCGAAGATAGACACCTTTGAAGACCCATATTAGTTATTCTTGAGTGTTGGTCATTGGTGGATACCTATTGCAGAGCTAAGGGAAGGCAATCCGTGACAAACATTACACATCTGTTATTGTTATTGTTAATCAGATTCGACTTCACTGCACTCCGGGCAAATCCATAAGTCATCAGTCTCCCTCAGCAAATGTCGAAGAGTATGAATGCTAATTGTACCTGTAGCACACTGGCTGTACCAACGACGGATGCATCCTCTCTCACGTCCATTTCTACTAGTCCCACGTTTGATGCCAAACTCCAACAGCCTCAGCCTTGTTCATTCATCCATGGCAGTGTCATTATCCAGCAGGCGATCATTAATAGCCCTTAGTATCTCTCCCTTAGCTATGTCCTGTGTCCCCACCATGGGTGCTCTCGAGGCCAGTCTGCCAACTCTCTCATTGCCACGTGTCCCTGCATGACCAGGACAGTAGATCCACACCAGTTCTTCAAGGCGTGACGCTTCTATTTTCGAGTCCTACCGCAGCCATCCATTCTGAAATTTCCGAAGCATGGCTTGAGAGTCTGACAATGTAACTGCCTCGGTTGATGGAGTTTCAGACAGCCAAATCAGTGCTGCAGTAGCTGCTTCTACCTCCATTCTCATGCTGGAGGTTGTTGTCATGTAGGCTCCACTCTGTTCAGCGACAACCCTGCCCTTTTATTCTCGCAGAGAAGCCCCATGTTGATTTCTCACGACGAACTACAGACCCATCAGTGTACACAATGGCGTCATCATCCCCAGGATGATCACTTATCAACTGATCAATCTCCAACTCTGCTTTTCCATTGCTCCAAGATCTTTACTCTCTGCCAGGGCCAATGATGACCTGGTGGTAGTTTATCCAGGTCTCTCCTGACTTACGCCACTCTTCCCCTTTGGATACATTTTCAACCCTGGTCACCTGACTAATCGTAGCCTCTGCCTGTGCTATCCTTGACATCCCGCTCTTGATTCTTGCTCCTTCCATGTCAGCCACATTCTCATGTAGGGGGTGTCTTTTGTCGGTGGCTACCCGCATATAGGCTTTTGCCTGGGCCATCGCATATCTAATAGACAGCAATCCGAGCGCGTATCTCATTGTCACAATGGGGGTATTACGCGTACATCCAAAAACTACCCGCATCCCTTCATTTTGAATGCGTTCCAGCCATAGTATTTAAAGCTGCCAGTCCTCGCTTGCTCTTCCCTATGATCAGTTTGACATAATACTTGAATGATAGCCCACGATCAAACGTTACTCCCAGATACTTATTCTGTCTTGCCTTTCAATGTTCTGCCCACTGAAAGTGATGTCTGCAAGGTCTGCTTTCACTATGAAGTTGTTGAAAGAGCACCACATCACACAGGCCTTGTTGGGATTGACCCCTGATCCGCTTCCCATACACACATTTAGAAACCACCTCTAGTGTCTCGTGTATGCCTTGAACCATTTCCTGTCTGTCTGAGCCAGTTCTGTACTTGAGTATGTCATCTGCGATAGTTAATGTTCGTCCCAGTCCTGGTATTTACATTCTGGTTGGTCTCTCCATTTTGTTTGTTTTTTTTTGGTGGGAAAATGCCTGAAAAAATGAGAAGCTCTGGTTACCTCCAACTGTAAAAGGTCAGAGTTAGCGATGGAAGCAAGACTTATTCTACAGCACATATAAAACTGACTAATCGTGATGCAGCAAGGGTAAACATATTAGTCATTAATACTAAGGCACAGAGGGTTTAAATGAAGTACAGCGGACACTCTGTTCGATAGGGCCTTAACGAAAAGAATTCAGAGACAGTAAACAGGGGTAAGAGATATGTTTAATGGTTGAAATGAAGAACACATAGCCGTAAGTTCGATAGGGCCTTAAAATATAATTCAGAGACGCATTAAGTAGGGGTAATGCTTACGTTTAGGTATCCTAAACCTAACCCTAATAACGTTGGCGACTTACTGGGAGGACATCAAAGAAGGCGGCCCACTGAGATTCATTTCAACCAGGTTTAAGTATCCTAAGCCTAACTCTAATCCCTAATGCTTACGACGCTGGCTGCTAACTGGAATGATATCAAAGAAGGCGACCCACTGTGCTTCATTTCAACCACCAGGGAGTTACAAGAACTATCTATTAGTAGATGTAGCAGGGGAAGCAACTGATGGTTTAAACTAGGACAGTTAGGTATAAGCAGTAAGATAAAGGGCAAGAAGGTTGTCCGAGGAAGGTGCGCATAAAACCTCCCGGAAGAAGGCTGGATTAGTGAATAGACTTCACGGTGCACGCTCTTAGGGTCAGTTGAGAAAAGAAACATTCGAGAAGTGCCAGTTAGACAGGCAGGTCGCTCGAACCTCATACAGTGGAAGAGAGTGTGGAGAAGGCTTCCGTCATCACATAATTGATGAACCTGTCGTGAAATATTCTAATCCACATATATAAATTATTAGGTAAATATAAAGCCTAACAAATAAAATTAATAAAGAGAAGAGCAATGGGAAAATAACAGTGCTGTCACAAAGAATGTACTCGAAATCCCCCTTGTTTTCTGCTTCGTCTGCAAATTGTAACGCTTTCACGTTGATATAAAAGCTTACTGTATTATTACCCGCCTTCTTCAATGAAACGTGTGCTGCATTTCTAAGAAAAGCATTGAGAGGCCCTGCGTAATGACCTAAATTAATCCTAACATTAATTATATTACGTTACCAAAACGAACGAACAGATGGACAAAAGGATAAAGAGAGAGGGGAGGGCTGAAAATCAGGAACGCATGCAACACGCGTCGCGCGATACACAAATGCTGCCATCACGCGTGTAAGTCTACATGCACTAATTTTTTTTCAGACGGACAGTGATAAAATACACTACCCTTTCCCAGAGTTAGGTTTATAAATCATAAAAAACTCTTATTAGAAAAGATAACATTAGATGGGTTTACGGTTGAAAACATAACAGTACCCAGACAGCACATCTTCGAAACAGGAGGTAGAAGAAATTGCATATTTTGAATGCAGCCACGTAGCTCCTTTAAATTTGTATTTTTGGGTTCCTTAGGGCTTGCTGACAAATAATATGTAAAACGTTACGCAAATAGTCCAGGAATTAATAAATTATACCCAAAATAAAATATTGGGGGTGCCTGACAGCATAAAATCATTTCTGCTCATAAGATTTTTTTTTAACGTGTTTGAAAAAAATTTACGTTACAGAAATAGCCTACCATGTAAACTCCAAATTGATTGGAGCGCAACAAATGAAAGCCTAACCACGATTGGTCGGGCTATAAATACTATCTTGGTTGTTAGGGGAAACGGGGAAAGGTAACATTTTTTCAAACACTTGTCGAAACGGGGCTCATTGGTCAGACTCTCTGATATACACACTTGGGAGCGTTAGTTCGAAACCACTTGTTTAAATAAGATTGATAAAGCATCAGTGCGTTGAAGCCAGCTTATATTTGGCTAAATAAAAGCCTGGAAGATAAGCAGATGGGAATTTGTGCCAGTTTGTGCCAGAATTCATTGCTAATCAACGTATCTGTGTTTATTCGTATGAATTGTGGTAAGCTTGAACCATTCAATATCTTTTAATGAAAATTGAATGTGAATTGTTGATTTATGCCTGTATATATATGTGTAGTTCAGTGGCCAACGTGAGGTAAAGCCTGTAATGCTCCAGCCTGAACAGAGGGTGTCGGAGAGAAGTAAAACGGCATGGAATGGCCAAACAGTACACTGACACCTGGATGATTGAATAGAAAGAAATAATGCTGGAATTGCAGAGGCGTAGTAACCATTAAGAAGGGTAATACTGGAATAAAGTATTTCAAATGAAGCTGACAGTTGGCCTAATGCTCTGAACTCAATGTTTGTGCTGTGTTGTGATCAGTGTAACAAGAGAGTTTAAGTTAGTTATGAAGTAGAAGGTACATCCTTCTTGATTTCAGGGACAGTGGTCTTGATGGTAGTGAGCAGCACCTGGTCAGAGCTTTGCTGAATCCAGAGTCGGACAGCATACTCCTTGGTCTTTTAGCTATCAGTGAGGTGTCTCCTGAGCCCAGAGGAGAATTCGAGCAGAGGAGTCCTTTCCTGCCGCCATCACGCCAGATAAGCGAATTGGCCAGCTGAGCTCAACATTATGTCCCCTCATCTTGAAATGACTTTGTAAAAATAATATTAAGAGGGGAAATTAATTGTCTTCATATCAGGAACTGAGAACATCTCCAATACTATTTTCCTTAAGACAAACTATTGAAGTCATGATGACAACTACCAACAGAGCTTGAACAAAACAAAACCAGTATTACCTCATACTACTATTACACAACTGACACACATAGGATATTTTTAATAATATATGTCACTCCCAGATTCATATTAATACATTCTGTACATAACTTGTAATTAACATTGATTGTGATTCCTGGTTCCTTTGTATTTGAATCAGGACACATACACATTTATGACAGTAATGAATACATATTGTTAATTGAAAAGTTACGAGTGACTTCTTTAAGATATTCTCATAGAGTGTTATATGTATGTGAGTGTCACAGTGTTGTTAAGAGTAGTGGATTAAATTAAATTGTTTATCTGTCTGTTGTTGTGACTTACACTTCACCATACTCATACCCTAGACACATAACGTAGCATCACACTATTCCAGAATAATTCTGACTGAGATATATAGATATGTGGTAGCAAGTAAGGTTATCTATAATACACTACTCTTAATAGATATAGATACCTTCACAGCTGATCTCAGTCAGTACACTAAGTTCCCTATAAGTATTTATAACATCCCACTTCACCACATATATTGGGGTCTCGCTCTTGGGATTTTGAATCTTTAACTATTAAAAATATTGGGGGTAATTCACTTCAGGGAATATAAGAATTAAAAGGTATCCTTGGGTGGAAGTAAATAAGGTTGAGCTCACGGTGCCTGTGTTGTCCATTAGAGATTGAATTGTTGGTTAGACATTATATAAAGTTACCTGATAGACAATGGCGGACCTGGCCAAATTTCGATCTGCTGCGGTTCAGACTGCAAAAGAGTTAGGATTAGATGGGCAAGTTATGGTTGCCTATGTCACGACGGAATGTGACAAATTTATTGAACGTGAAGAAAGAAGGTTTGAAGCCGAAAGAAAGTTAGAGGCTGACAAGGAAATTAAGAAGTTACAGTTTGAAGCTGAGGCTGAGACTAAGAGGTTGCAGATTGAGGCTGAGGCTAAGAAATTGGAGGCAGAAAGAGAAGACAGAAGATTGGCTGCAGAAAGGGAAGACAAAAGATTAGCTGCAGAAAGGGAAGAGAAGAAATTAGCTGCAGAAGAGAGGAAATTAGCTGCAGAAAGGGAAGCAGAAGATAAAAGATTACAAAGGGAACATGAGTTACGACTAAGGGAGTTTGAGTTTCAAGGCCATGCTCCTGAAAATGGTGCCAGTCCCTTTGCCTCTGATGCTACGGTTACTCAAGGAGCCTCAACCTCAGCTATGAATTTTCATTTAGATCATTTTGTTGAGAAAGACGATGATATAGAGAGCTACCTAAATAGGTACGAGCTATTAGCTACCACGTATGGGTTAGAGAGAGAAAGGTGGAGCTTAAAGTTATCTCAGGGACTTCGTGGGGCAGCTTATGAAGTTTTTGCAAAAATGAGCAGAGGTGATCAGGAAAATTATGACATGCTAAAGCAGGCTCTTTTGTTAAGGTATGAAAAGAATGCAGAATTTTATAGAAAAAAATTTAGGAATGCTAAACTACTGTCAGGTGAAACCTATCACCAGTTCTCTGCACGAATAGAGACATACTTGGAGAAATGGACTTCTCTGGGGAAAACCCAAGATCTTAAGGAAATGGTCCTTATAGAGCAACTAAGAGAGTCCATGGCTCCAGACCTGAGAAAGTTTCTCATGGAACAAGGTGCAGAGAGGCTGGGTGAGTTGCTAAATGTTGCTGAAAGGTATCAAGCAGCTCAAGCAGAGGTAACAGGTAATAAAAAGAAACAGGTGGACAACTTTAGGGCACCACAGAACTTTAATAAATTTGATCCTAAGGATCAAAATAAAGGTAAGCACCAATTTGATAGGCCACGGTATGAAAATAAAAATAAATTCCCACAATTCGATGAAAGGAAATATAATGAAAGAAAATCTTTCAACCAAGGAAAAAGGTGGTGTAAGAATTGTCAGATGGACAATCATGACACTGACCGTTGCAGAAGGAAACCTGTGTATATGGCAACCCTTCAGGTCAGGTCGACCTCAAGACAGGAGGAGGATATTATGTTGGATACCACTCCAGAAGAGATGAGGAAGGCACAGGCTGGGGATAAAACACTCAAGCCTTGTTTCAGAAAATTGTCAACTTGTCATACAACTCCAGGCAAGGGAGATTTTTACATGAAAAACAAGTTGATGTATAGGAAGGCCGGAACTAGATCCCATGGTCACGGACAGCTGGTTCTTCCAAAGAGATATAGGACAGACTTAATAAGGAGCCTACATGTGAAACCAGATGGGGACCATGAGAAGATAGGTACCATCATTCAAAAGGTGGCTCACAATTATTATTGGCCCAAAGCAAGATGGGACATTGAGAATTTTGTAGAAAGGTGTAGCATAGCACATGAGGGAACACCCACAAGTGGGAACATGGATCAGGACCTGGACACGCCATGGGGCAAAATCAGGCCTGACAATAAAAGGAAAAATAGATTTGATAAAGTGGACCAAATGGAATGGGAAGCCCCTTTTCACGGACAAGCTTCACTTAACTGTTTTACAATGGCCACTATGCGGAGAGTGCAAAAAGATGTCTTACCCCAGGATAAGCCGAAAATCCCTCAATCGGACTTAAACAAACTGGAGGAAGAGGATGTAGGGAGGAAATCTCTCATCAAGAATTTTAAGAGGGGAGAAAGCCCCAAAAGAAAAATTGGTAGCGGTCGTTTTGTGAATGATAACTCTGGGAGGAAAAATCATCACTATAAAGCTTCGAGTGGAAGAGACCATACCGGTGCATGGACAAATAGGTCCACACAATTAAAGGTCCATATGTAGCTTTGTTAAGAACGTGGACTGATGAAAAGGCAGAGGAAAACATTACATCTTCATACCAATATATGAATGAGCTGACCACTCGGTTGAAAACTGGCTGGAAACTTGCCAATGAAAATTTGAAACAAGCCAGGAAGAAACATGCTGCCTATTATAACAGGAAGGCGAAAGACAGAAATTTGGCTGTGGGAGAGAAAGTACTGCTTCTTTTGCCTGGGAGTCAGAATAAGTTACAAATTGGATGGCAGGGTCCATATACAGTTCTAGAGAAGGTGTCTAGAACAAATTATAAGATAGATAAGAAGGGGAAAGAAAAAATCTATCATGTGAATCTCCTGAAGAAATATTTGGAAAGAGAACATCAGGAAGAGACACACTTGTTGACCTTGTCCATCGCCATGGAGATGAAAAAGGAACCACTTTCATCATTTGAATATCCATTACACCCCTGTGAGACAGCAGCACAGGTGAAAATCAGTACACATTTAACGAAAACTCAGAAAGAGAGAGTGCAACAGGTTCTAAATAATCATGCAGAGGTGTTAACAGACCGACCAGGGCATACAAACCTATTGGAATATGATATGAAACTAATAGACTCCACACCTGTCTGTATGAAACCATATTCTATTCCGTTTGCTAAGGAGAAAGCTTTGAAGGAAGAGATAGATTATCTATTGAGGAAGGAATTATTTCGCACAGTGAGTCTTCGTATAGTTCCGGTGTTGTACTTTTAAGGAAGCCCTCTGGAGAACATAGACTCTGTATAGATTACAGGAGACTGAATGCTATTACAGAAGGACAGGTGGATCCATTGCCGGATACAAATCAGCTGTTTGCCAGACTAAATAAAGCTAAATATTTCTCAAAAGTGGATCTGAGTAAAGGATACTATCAGATTCCAGTAAAGCCTGAGGTTAGACCATACCTAGCTTTTAGTACCTCAGAAGGACACTATGAGTTTAATAGATTGCCATTTGGATTGAAGAATGCGCCTAGTGTCTTCTCTAGAATGATGAGAAAATTATTGGATCCTCTGAATAATCCCTGTATAACAAATTTTATGGATGATATCCTTATAGCAACAGAAACATTTGAGGAACACATTGACTCTCTGAACATGCTGTTTGATCGACTTAGGGAGGCAAATTTAACAGCCCGTCCAACCAAATGTTGCGTTGGATGTAAAGAATTGGAATTTTTGGGACACACAGTTTATCAGGGAAACATGACCCCTGACCCAAAGAATTTAGAAAAACTACAGAAAGCCCCGAGACCACAAACCAAGAAGGACGTGAGATCCTTTGTCTCATTATGTGGTTTCTACCAGAAGTATATAAAAAACTTTAATTCCATATGTGCACCTTTAACGGAATTGACACGTAAAGGACATCCAGATCGCATTACATGGACACCACAATGTGAAATGACTTACCAAGAATTGAAGGAAAAGCTCACAAGTAAACCCATTTTGAAATTACCTGACTTAAGTCAAGAATTCATTGTAAGGACGGATGCAAGTAATATTGGGTTAGGTGCAACTCTACTACAGAAATCAGATGCCTTGGATGGGGAATTAAGCCCAGTGGCATATGCTAGCAGAAAGTTGAATAAAGCTGAAATCAACTACTCAACTAGCGAAAAAGAATGTCTTGCAGTAATATGGGCGATAAAGAAATTCAATATTTATCTATATGGGAAGGCATTTAAGTTGCAAACAGATCACAAACCTTTATCGTTTTTAGCCCAGGCTAAGTATGAGAACTCTAGGTTACTCCGATGGTCTTTGCTTCTGGCTCCATATAATTTTAGCATTGAGTATATATCTGGAAAAACCAATTTGGGAGCGGATTTTTTAAGCCGCCATCCGTGTGATGAGAATCACCGTAAACCCCAGAAATAATAATAAATTTCTCTATGTGTATATAGAATAAAGGACTGACATATAATGTCTGTTTTAAGAGGGGAGGTGTCGTGAAATATTCTAATCCACATATATAAATTATTAGGTAAATATAAAGCCTAACAAATAAAATTAATAAAGAGAAGAGCAATGGGAAAATAACAGTGCTGTCACAAAGAATGTACTCGAAATCCCCCTTGTTTTCTGCTTCGTCTGCAAATTGTAACGCTTTCACGTTGATATAAAAGCTTACTGTATTATTACCCGCCTTCTTCAATGAAACGTGTGCTGCATTTCTAAGAAAAGCATTGAGAGGCCCTGCGTAATGACCTAAATTAATCCTAACATTAATTATATTACGTTACCAAAACGAACGAACAGATGGACAAAAGGATAAAGAGAGAGGGGAGGGCTGAAAATCAGGAACGCATGCAACACGCGTCGCGCGATACACAAATGCTGCCATCACGCGTGTAAGTCTACATGCACTAATTTTTTTTCAGACGGACAGTGATAAAATACACTACCCTTTCCCAGAGTTAGGTTTATAAATCATAAAAAACTCTTATTAGAAAAGATAACATTAGATGGGTTTACGGTTGAAAACATAACAGTACCCAGACAGCACATCTTCGAAACAGGAGGTAGAAGAAATTGCATATTTTGAATGCAGCCACGTAGCTCCTTTAAATTTGTATTTTTGGGTTCCTTAGGGCTTGCTGACAAATAATATGTAAAACGTTACGCAAATAGTCCAGGAATTAATAAATTATACCCAAAATAAAATATTGGGGGTGCCTGACAGCATAAAATCATTTCTGCTCATAAGATTTTTTTTTAACGTGTTTGAAAAAAATTTACGTTACAGAAATAGCCTACCATGTAAACTCCAAATTGATTGGAGCGCAACAAATGAAAGCCTAACCACGATTGGTCGGGCTATAAATACTATCTTGGTTGTTAGGGGAAACGGGGAAAGGTAACATTTTTTCAAACACTTGTCGAAACGGGGCTCATTGGTCAGACTCGCTGATATACACACTTGGGAGCGTTAGTTCGAAACCACTTGTTTAAATAAGATTGATAAAGCATCAGTGCGTTGAAGCCAGCTTATATTTGGCTAAATAAAAGCCTGGAAGATAAGCAGATGGGAATTTGTGCCAGTTTGTGCCAGAATTCATTGCTAATCAACGTATCTGTGTTTATTCGTATGAATTGTGGTAAGCTTGAACCATTCAATATCTTTTAATGAAAATTGAATGTGAATTGTTGATTTATGCCTGTATATATATGTGTAGTTCAGTGGCCAACGTGAGGTAAAGCCTGTAATGCTCCAGCCTGAACAGAGGGTGTCGGAGAGAAGTAAAACGGCATGGAATGGCCAAACAGTACACTGACACCTGGATGATTGAATAGAAAGAAATAATGCTGGAATTGCAGAGGCGTAGTAACCATTAAGAAGGGTAATACTGGAATAAAGTATTTCAAATGAAGCTGACAGTTGGCCTAATGCTCTGAACTCAATGTTTGTGCTGTGTTGTGATCAGTGTAACAAGAGAGTTTAAGTTAGTTATGAAGTAGAAGGTACATCCTTCTTGATTTCAGGGACAGTGGTCTTGATGGTAGTGAGCAGCACCTGGTCAGAGCTTTGCTGAATCCAGAGTCGGACAGCATACTCCTTGGTCTTTTAGCTATCAGTGAGGTGTCTCCTGAGCCCAGAGGAGAATTCGAGCAGAGGAGTCCTTTCCTGCCGCCATCACGCCAGATAAGCGAATTGGCCAGCTGAGCTCAACATTATGTCCCCTCATCTTGAAATGACTTTGTAAAAATAATATTAAGAGGGGAAATTAATTGTCTTCATATCAGGAACTGAGAACATCTCCAATACTATTTTCCTTAAGACAAACTATTGAAGTCATGATGACAACTACCAACAGAGCTTGAACAAAACAAAACCAGTATTACCTCATACTACTATTACACAACTGACACACATAGGATATTTTTAATAATATATGTCACTCCCAGATTCATATTAATACATTCTGTACATAACTTGTAATTAACATTGATTGTGATTCCTGGTTCCTTTGTATTTGAATCAGGACACATACACATTTATGACAGTAATGAATACATATTGTTAATTGAAAAGTTACGAGTGACTTCTTTAAGATATTCTCATAGAGTGTTATATGTATGTGAGTGTCACAGTGTTGTTAAGAGTAGTGGATTAAATTAAATTGTTTATCTGTCTGTTGTTGTGACTTACACTTCACCATACTCATACCCTAGACACATAACGTAGCATCACACTATTCCAGAATAATTCTGACTGAGATATATAGATATGTGGTAGCAAGTAAGGTTATCTATAATACACTACTCTTAATAGATATAGATACCTTCACAGCTGATCTCAGTCAGTACACTAAGTTCCCTATAAGTATTTATAACATCCCACTTCACCACAGAACCACAGTTGCAGGACTTATCTGGAGTAAAGTTGGTTTTTTTGTCACAGGCAATAGCAAAACACGGACATTGATAGCGCCCCGATCCAATCTCTGTGAGGAAAAATTTAATTTATCTTTCACACCCATTAAATCCTTATTTTAACTTGTTGAACTAATTGAATATTAAATTTGTTGTATGGTATTTTAAACTAAACAAATAATTGTTTATTCAGTCATTAACAGTATGAAAGCATACGTATGAGCAAGATTATTTAATAATTGTATATGTATATATATATATATATATATATATATATATATATATATATATATATATATATATATATATATATATATATATATATATATATATAGATCCATTACTTATAAGAGGGCATTCGTTGTATTACATCAACTGGGGGGCTTAACGGGCTAAACCATTGCTTAAATCTTTCACACAATACGACATCCCAGATATAATGCGTTAACAATTGTTCAGCCCAATGCAACATTGTTCGTGACTTCTGGAAATATCTTATGAAAGCTCCTTAAGGTAGAAGTGTCATTAATCTACTATCTACAACTCTGCCAAGAGTAGATAAACTTACAAGCCTGTATTAGATACTCTTGAGTTTGTTCACTGTTGGACCACCACTGCAAAGCAGGGGGAGGCAATCCGTGACAACACAATTACGTGGTGAGTACATTCCCCGGGGCTAGCGTCCTACAAACATGCAAGCAGGTGTGTCTTATGTAATGTTATCGTCTGCTGGCGTCCAACAAACATGCAAGCAGATGTGTCTTATGTAATGTTATCGTCTGCTAGCATCCTACAAACATGCAAGTAGGTGTGTCTTATGTAATGTTATCGTCTGCTGGCGAGCGTTGGCTACTGAGGACCAAGCAATGAATTTATAATGAGGGCTAGAATTGAAATCAAAAGCCAGACTCGCCTTGGGTAGTGGGAGTGGGGTGGGGGTGGGGGGTGGTGGGAAAAAGGGGGGGGGGGGGGGTGGTCTGAGCTGACAAAAATTAATAAGCCAACGGCCGCGATAGATGAATTTAAAAAAAAAAAAGTTCATGTTGCCGTTA
Source organism: Oreohelix idahoensis (assembly GCA_024509875.1). Classification (NCBI taxonomy): domain Eukaryota; kingdom Metazoa; phylum Mollusca; class Gastropoda; order Stylommatophora; family Oreohelicidae; genus Oreohelix; species Oreohelix idahoensis. The sequence continues at coordinate 259,130 of JAMPIV010019000.1, forward strand.
AGAATAGAAACAATTAAATAGTAAGGCCAGGAGAGGGGCTGAGACGGATTGGAAAATTCAAATTTACTGTCAATTCGCGACAGGCTACATGTACTTGATGTCCGTGTAGATTTTTTTGTAAGCTCAATAGTCTTGTTTTGTAGACCAGTTATATTTATCTGTAAAAGTTTAGGGTTCCCTTTTGCTGATTGTTCGCACGGTGAAGGGGGTTTAACTGTTGTGCGCGGGCCTTTTGTAACCGAGGCGACGCCCGAGCTCGTATAGAATTTGTTGTTTGACTATCATTGGAGATATTGAGTGTTTGCTGCAGTCATCTCACTCCCAAATAGTGCAATGGGTATGTCTTTCTCCATGAGTGTTGGGCTGATCTGTTTAGCAACTCACCTCTTTAGCTCTAGAGATCACTTCGCTTTGGGGGTTCAGGTGGGGTTCATAGAGATCCATTCCTCGCTAGTCACATGCGCTCATTATGGAGGCCTCATTTCTTTATTCTGTGGCTGAGCTTTCGCTGTGGCTATATTACGTCCTGTATCCTATGCCTTCACGATTTTCCCAGCACCGCGGTTCTAAATTTCCATTTAGTTTTAGGGGCTTCGCTTCCCGTATCTCAGGAATCGGACAAATTCTGACTATGGGTGCAATGTCAGGTCGCATGGCACTCTTGCTGCAGCTGGGACATAGTGCAGGGCCCGTATCCCTTCTAGGTAAAGACCTATGTTTTACCATCACCACTTCGGGATCCTTGGTGGGGTTTATCGTGGATAGTTTGGACAGAGAAAGTTTAGTGGGCAAGTGGAGACGGGAGAATATAGCATTTAACCCATGAGTGAGGTTTGTGTTGGTGTTGGCCAGAACATGGTCCACTCGCCGGTGGGTATTGTGCCGGCACCTTAGGAGGGGTCCCAAACAGTTCCCGACCCTGTTATACCGCCAGGCACTCGGCCGCCCCCATAGCAACCTCTGTGATAACGGTGTCACCACGTGACGGTGTTGCTATGGACACGTATGTGCAGGAGAGGCCATATGCTGAAAGCTTACTACAAGACAGGAGCTACCGCGGCGATCACTTGCACATGGATATGAGAGGGTGTGTGTTCATGTCCACATCTATTGTAGGAGGGACGTTGGGGTGATCACTGCACCTGGATATGAGTTGGTGTGGGTTCGAGTCCACATCTATTAATTAGGTGGGACGTCGGGTCCCGAACCCTACAAAAGGGTTAATAAGACAGCAATAAGTAGTGTCTCTTACTAGGACAAAGAGAACCGCTTGCGTCACGACCAGAAGGCTGTGGTGAAGTGGGATGTTATAAATATTTATAGGGGACTTAGTGTACTGACTGAGATCAGCTGTGAAGGTATCTATATCTATTAAGAGTAGTGTATTATAGATAACCTTACTTGCTACCACATATCTCTATATCTCAGTCAGAATTATTCTGGAATAGTGTGATGCTACGTTATGTGTCTAGGGTATGTGTATGATGAAGTGTAAGTCACAACAACAGACAGATAAACAATTTAATTTAATCCACTACTCTTAACAACACTGTGACACTCACATACATATAACACTCTATGAGAATATCTTAAAGAAGTCACTCGTAACTTTTCAAATAACAATATGTATTCATTACTGGCATGAATGAATATGTGTCCTGATTCAACTACAAGGGAACCAGGAATCACAATCAATTTAAATTACAAGTTATGTACAGAATGTATTTAATATGAATATTGTAGTGACATATATTATTACAAATGTTCTATGGGTGTCAGTTGTGTAGTAGTAAAATGAGGTAATACTGGTTTTGTTTTGTTCAAGCTCTGTTGGTATTTGTCATCATGACTTCAATAGTTTGTCTTTAGGGACTAGTATTGGAGATGTTCACAGTTCCTGATTTTAAGACAAGTAAATTCCCCTCTTAATGTTAATTTTACAAAGTCAGTTCAAGATGAGGGGACATAATGTTGAGCTCAGCTGGCCAAGTTAGCTTATCTGGCGTGATGGCGGCAGGAAAGGACTCCTCTGCTCGAATTCTCCTCTGGGCTCTGGAGACACCTCACTGATAGCTAAAAGGACCAAGGAGTATGCTGTCCGACACTGGATTCAGCAAAGCTCTGACTAGGTGCTGCTCAGTACCATCAAGACCACTGTCCCTGAAATCAAGAAGGATGTACCTTCTACTTCATAACTAACTTAAACTCTCTTGTTACACTGATCACAACACAGCACAAACATTGAGTTCAGAGCATTAGGCCAACTGTCAGCTTCATTTGAAATACTTTATTCCAGTATTACCCTTCTTAATGGTTACTACGCCTCTGCAATTCCAGCATTATTTCTTTCTATTCAATCATCCAGGTGTCAGTGTACTGTTTGGCCATTCCATGCCGTTTTACTTCTCTCCGACACCCTCTGTTCAGGCTGGAGCATTACAGGCTTTACCTCACGTTGGCCACTGAACTACACATATATATACAGGCATAAATCAACAATTCACATTCAATTTTCATTAAAAGATATTGAATGGTTCAAGCTTACCACAATTCATACGAATAAACACAGATACGTTGATTAGCAATGAATTCTGGCACAAACTGGCACAAATTCCCATCTGCTTATCTTCCAGGCTTTTATTTAGCCAAATATAAGCTGGCTTCAACGCACTGATGCTTTATCAATCTTATTTAAACAAGTGGTTTCGAACTAACGCTCCCAAGTGTGTATATCAGCGAGTCTGACCAATGAGCCCCGTTTCGACAAGTGTTTGAAAAAATGTTACCTTTCCCCGTTTCCCCTAACAACCAAGATAGTATTTATAGCCCGACCAATCGTGGTTAGGCTTTCATTTGTTGCGCTCCAATCAATTTGGAGTTTACATGGTAGGCTATTTCTGTAACGTAAATTTTTTTCAAACACGTTAAAAAAAAATCTTATGAGCAGAAATGATTTTATGCTGTCAGGCACCCCCAATATTTTATTTTGGGTATAATTTATTAATTCCTGGACTATTTGCGTAACGTTTTACATATTATTTGTCAGCAAGCCCTAAGGAACCCAAAAATACAAATTTAAAGGAGCTACGTGGCTGCATTCAAAATATGCAATTTCTTCTACCTCCTGTTTCGAAGATGTGCTGTCTGGGTACTGTTATGTTTTCAACCGTAAACCCATCTAATGTTATCTTTTCTAATAAGAGTTTTTTTATGATTTATAAACCTAACTCTGGGAAGGGGTAGTGTATTTTATCACTGTCCGTCTGAAAAAAAATTAGTGCATGTAGACTTACACGCGTGATGGCAGCATTTGTGTATCGCGCGACGCGTGTTGCATGCGTTCCTGATTTTCAGCCCTCCCCTCTCTCTTTATCCTTTTGTCCATCTGTTCGTTCGTTTTGGTAACGCAGTATAATTAATGTTAGGATTAATTTAGGTCATTACGCAGTACGTCTCAATGTTTTTCTTAGAAATGCAGCACACGTTTCATTGAAGAAGGCGGGTAATAATACAGTAAGCTTTTATATCAACGTGAAAGCGTTACAATTTGCAGACGAAGCAGAAAACAAGGGGGATTTCGAGTACATTCTTTGTGACAGCACTGTTATTTTCCCATTGCTCTTCTCTTTATTAATTTTATTTGTTAGGCTTTATATTTACCTAATAATTTATATATGTGGATTAGAATATTTCACGACACCTCCCCTCTTAAAACAGACATTATATGTCAGTCCTTTATTCTATATACACATAGAGAAATTTATTATTATTTCTGGGGTTTACGGTGATTCTCATCACACGGATGGCGGCTTAAAAAATCCGCTCCCAAATTGGTTTTTCCAGATATATACTCAATGCTAAAATTATATGGAGCCAGAAGTAAAGACCATCGGAGTAACCTAGAGTTCTCATGCTTAGCCTGTGCTAGAAACGATAAAGGTTTGTGATCTGTTTGCAACTTAAATGCCTTCCCATATAGATAAATATTGAATTTCTTTATTGCCCATATTACTGCAAGACATTCTTTTTCGCTAGTTGAGTAGTTGATTTCAGCTTTATTCAACTTTCTGCTAGCATATGCCACTGGGCTTAATTCCCCATCCAATGCATCTGATTTCTGTAGTAGAGTTGCACCTAACCCAATATTACTTGCATACGTCCTTACTATGAATTCTTGACTTAAGTCAGGTAATTTCAAAATGGGTTTACTTGTGAGCTTTTCCTTCAATTCTTGGTAAGTCATTTCACATTGTGGTGTCCATGTAATGCGATCTGGATGTCCTTTACGTGTCAATTCCGTTAAAGGTGCACATATGGAATTAAAGTTTTTGATATACTTCTGGTAGAAACCACATAATGAGACAAAGGATCTCACGTCCTTCTTGGTTTGTGGTCTCGGGGCTTTCTGTAGTTTTTCTAAATTCTTTGGGTCAGGGGTCATGTTTCCCTGATAAACTGTGTGTCCCAAAAATTCCAATTCTTTACATCCAACGCAACATTTGGTTGGTCGGGCTGTTAAATTTGCCTCCCTAAGTCGATTAAACAGCATGTTCAGAGAGTCAATGTGTTCCTCAAATGTTTCTGTTGCTATAAGGATATCATCCATAAAATTTGTTATACAGGGATTATTCAGAGGATCCAATAATTTTCTCATCATTCTAGAGAAGACACTAGGCGCATTCTTCAATCCAAATGGCAATCTATTAAACTCATAGTGTCCTTCTGAGGTACTAAAAGCTAGGTATGGTCTAACCTCAGGCTTTACTGGAATCTGATAGTATCCTTTACTCAGATCCACTTTTGAGAAATATTTAGCTTTATTTAGTCTGGCAAACAGCTGATTTGTATCCGGCAATGGATCCACCTGTCCTTCTGTAATAGCATTCAGTCTCCTGTAATCTATACAGAGTCTATGTTCTCCAGAGGGCTTCCTTAAGAGTACAACACCGGAACTATACGAAGACTCACTGTGCGAAATAATTCCTTCCTTCAACAGATAGTCTATCTCTTCCTTCAAAGCTTTCTCCTTAGCAAACGGAATCGAATATGGTTTCATACAGACAGGTGTGGGGTCTATCAGTTTCATATCATATTCCAATAGGTTTGTATGCCCTGGTCGGTCTGTTAACACCTCTGCATGATTATTTAGAACCTGTTGCACTCTCTCTTTCTGAGTTTTCGTTAAATGTGTACTGATTTTCACCTGTGCTGCTGTCTCACAGGGGTGTAATGGATATTCAAATGATGAAAGTGGTTCCTTTTTCATCTCCATGGCGATGGACAAGGTCAACAAGTGTGTCTCTTCCTGATGTTCTCTTTCCAAATATTTCTTCAGGAGATTCACATGATAGATTTTTTCTTTCCCCTTCTTACTATCTTATAATTTGTTCTAGACACCTTCTCTAAAACTGTATATGGACCCTGCCATCCAATTTGTAACTTATTCTGACTCCCAGGCAAAAGAAGCAGTACTTTCTCTCCCACAGCCAAATTTCTGTCTTTCGCCTTCCTGTTATAATAGGCAGCATGTTTCTTCCTGGCTTGTTTCAAATTTTCATTGGCAAGTTTCCAGCCAGTTTTCAACCGAGTGGTCAGCTCATTCACATATTGGTATGAAGATGTAATGTTTTCCTCTGCCTTTTCATCAGTCCACGTTCTTAACAAAGCTTCAAGTGGACCTTTTATTGGCCTTCCAAACAATAATGTTGCCGGGGCCATACCGGTTGAACTATGGGGTACCTCCCGATAAGCAAAGAGGGCGGCGTGCAGGTACTGGTCCCATGTATCTGGTTTTTCGTGTGCCAACTTTCTCAGGATCGACATCAATGTGCCGTTAAATCTTTCCACTTGGCCGTTCCCTTGGGGATGATACACACTACAATGGAAGTGTTTGGCCTGGAAGATCCTGAAAACTTCTTCAGTTAGTTTCCCCTTGAACTGAGAGCCATTATCAGTCAAGATTTGATTGGGAAAGCCTAACCTTGTGAAAATTGTGAGCAATGCCTCTGCCACATGTTTTGAATCAATCGATGACAGGGCTACTGCCTCTCCCCACATAGAACAAGTGTCCACCAGAGTCAGAATGTAGCTGTTCCTTCTCTTGGTTCGGGTGAGAGGTCCCACAAGATCCACGGCAACTCTCTCAAAGGGTGTTCCCACTATGGGCATTTCCCCCAGAGTTGCTGGTGCAGTCCAATGTTTAGGTGCTACTCGTTGGCACTCTGGACAGGATTTTACATATCGTTTGATATCTTCAGTTATTCCTGGCCAGAAATAGTGACAAGCTATTCGCTGTCCTGTTGCGCTGATTCCCATATGACCACTGAAGGGAATCGCATGCCCTAGTTCCAACACTTTAGTCCTATATGAAGTGGGAAGGACCAGCTGTCCGTGACCATTGGATTCAGATCCAGCCTTCCTATATATCAATTTGTTCTTCATATAAAACTCTCCCTTGCCTGGAGGTGTATGAGATTTGGGCAACTTCTTGAAACATGGCTTGAGTGTTTTGTCCTCAGCCTGTGCCTTCCTCATCTCATCTGGGTGAGTATTTATGGGATTATCCTCCTCCTTCTTTGACTGTGATCTGGTCTGCACTGTTGCCAATATCACAGGTCTCTTGGGATTCCCCAAGAAGACATATCTACACCCCAATATTAGAGGGTAGATTGGCTCATTTATCACTGCTGCTTTTATGATTCCTTCCACATATCGCGTTTTCACTTTTATTCGGGCGACGGGAAGTGTCATGGTAGCTACATCCTTGGTTGCAGTTTGAATCTCCACTGTTTCTGTGGTGTATTGATCGGCCTGCACCAGGTGAGAACTCACAACGGAATCGTAATCTAAACCGGTATCATATAAACATCTTATAGTGACACCATTACAGATGACATCTTCACACACTGGGGGGTGGTATGGTTCCTGTAATTCTTCAGGTTTGCCCTTCTTTTCCTTTTTCCCCGATGTCATAGCAGCAAAATGAGGAGGTTTCCTTCTACAATGGTCAGTGTCATGATTGTTCATCTTACAATTTTTACACCACCTTTTTCCTTGGTTGAAAGATTTTCTTTCATCATATTTCCTTTCATCGAATTGTGGGAATTTATTTTTATTTTCATACCGTGGCCTATCAAATTGGTGCTTACCTTTATTTTGATCCTTAGGATCAAATTTATTAAAGTTCTGTGGTGCCCTAAAGTTATCCACCTGTTTCTTTTTATTACCTGTTACCTCTGCTTGAGCTGCTTGATACCTTTCAGCAACATTTAGCAACTCACCCAGCCTCTCTGCACCTTGTTCCATGAGAAACTGTCTCAGGTCTGGAGCCATGGACTCTCTTAGTTGCTCTATAAGGACCATTTCCTTAAGATCTTGGGTTTTCCCCAGAGAAGTCCATTTCTCCAAGTATGTCTCTATTCGTGCAGAGAACTGGTGATAGGTTTCACCTGACAGTAGTTTAGCATTCCTAAATTTTTTCCTGTAAAACTCTGCATTCTTTTCATACCTTAACAAAAGAGCCTGCTTTAGCATGTCATAATTTTCCTGATCACCTCTGCTCATTTTTGCAAAAACTTCATAAGCTGCCCCACGAAGTCCCTGAGATAACTTTAAGCTCCACCTTTCTCTCTCTAACCCATACGTGGTAGCTAATAGTTCATACCTATTTAGGTAGCTCTCAATATCATCGTCTTTCTCAACAAAATGATCTAAATGAAAATTCATAGCTGAGGTTGAGGCTCCTTGAGTAACCGTAGCATCAGAGGCAAAGGGACTGGCACCATTTTCAGGAGCATGGCCTTGAAACTCAAACTCCCTTAGTCGTAATTCATGTTCCCTTTGTAATCTTTTCTCCTCCTTTTCTGCTTCCCTCTCTGCAGCTAATCTCCTCTCTTCCCTTTCTGCAGCTAATTTCTTCTCTTCTGCAGCTAATCTTTTGTCTTCTCTTTCTGCCTCCAATTTCTTAGCCTCAGCCTCAATCTGCAACCTCTTAGTCTCAGCCTCAGCTTCAATCTGCAACCTCTTAGTCTCAGCCTCAGCTTCAAACTGTAACTTCTTAATTTCCTTGTCAGCCTCTAACTTTCTTTCGGCCTCTTTTTCTAATCTTCTTTCTTCGCGTTCAATAAATTTGTCACATTCCGTCGTGACATAGGCAACCATAACTTGCCCATCTAATCCTAACTCTTTTGCAGTCTGAACCGCAGCAGATCGAAATTTGGCCAGGTCCGCCATTGTCTATCAGGTAAGTTTATAAAATGTCTAACCAACAATTTAATCTCTAAATATCTAATGGACAACACAGGCACCGTGAGCTCAACCTTATTCAATTCCACCCAAGGATACTTTTTAATTCTTATCTTCCCTGAAGTGAATTACCCCCAATATTTTTAATAGTGAAAGATTCAAAATCCCGGACGAGCCCCCAATATATGTGGTGAAGTGGGATGTTATAAATATTTATAGGGGACTTAGTGTACTGACTGAGATCAGCTGTGAAGGTATCTATATCTATTAAGAGTAGTGTATTATAGATAACCTTACTTGCTACCACATATCTCTATATCTCAGTCAGAATTATTCTGGAATAGTGTGATGCTACGTTATGTGTCTAGGGTATGTGTATGATGAAGTGTAAGTCACAACAACAGACAGATAAACAATTTAATTTAATCCACTACTCTTAACAACACTGTGACACTCACATACATATAACACTCTATGAGAATATCTTAAAGAAGTCACTCGTAACTTTTCAAATAACAATATGTATTCATTACTGGCATGAATGAATATGTGTCCTGATTCAACTACAAGGGAACCAGGAATCACAATCAATTTAAATTACAAGTTATGTACAGAATGTATTTAATATGAATATTGTAGTGACATATATTATTACAAATGTTCTATGGGTGTCAGTTGTGTAGTAGTAAAATGAGGTAATACTGGTTTTGTTTTGTTCAAGCTCTGTTGGTATTTGTCATCATGACTTCAATAGTTTGTCTTTAGGGACTAGTATTGGAGATGTTCACAGTTCCTGATTTTAAGACAAGTAAATTCCCCTCTTAATGTTAATTTTACAAAGTCAGTTCAAGATGAGGGGACATAATGTTGAGCTCAGCTGGCCAAGTTAGCTTATCTGGCGTGATGGCGGCAGGAAAGGACTCCTCTGCTCGAATTCTCCTCTGGGCTCTGGAGACACCTCACTGATAGCTAAAAGGACCAAGGAGTATGCTGTCCGACACTGGATTCAGCAAAGCTCTGACTAGGTGCTGCTCAGTACCATCAAGACCACTGTCCCTGAAATCAAGAAGGATGTACCTTCTACTTCATAACTAACTTAAACTCTCTTGTTACACTGATCACAACACAGCACAAACATTGAGTTCAGAGCATTAGGCCAACTGTCAGCTTCATTTGAAATACTTTATTCCAGTATTACCCTTCTTAATGGTTACTACGCCTCTGCAATTCCAGCATTATTTCTTTCTATTCAATCATCCAGGTGTCAGTGTACTGTTTGGCCATTCCATGCCGTTTTACTTCTCTCCGACACCCTCTGTTCAGGCTGGAGCATTACAGGCTTTACCTCACGTTGGCCACTGAACTAATAATAATAATAATAATAATAAATTCTTTAAGCGCCAAACACGGCGCATAAGGCAGAAACCAGTGCTCTCCAGGTTGTTCGTTGTGACGCCACTCCTCTTAGCTCTTGCACATTATTTAGGCCCAACGTTCTTCCTTCTCTTATTATTGTTCTTCTGAGAGTTTCTTATGGTCTTCCTTTTTTCCGCTTACCCTCAGGAACCCAAGTGAGCGCCTGTAGTGGTATTCTGTTGTTTTGCATTCGTAGGACATGACCGATATATGACCATCGTCTTTTCCTTATATAGTCGGAGACATATTTCTGCCTAGCGTCTTCTCTTATTTGTCGATTAGTCTTGAATTCTTTCCAACTGATGTTCATGAGTTTTCTAAGACATTTGTTCTCGAATGTATTCAGCTTGTTCTCCAATGATTTTGTTATTTTCCAACTCTCACAGCCGTATGTTAACACTGAGATAACATTTGAATTAAACAGACGAAGCTTGGTATGTATATTCAATGATCGTAATTTCCAAATGTTAGATAATCTATTGAAGGCGCTAGCTGCCAAAGCAATTCTAGTATGGATTTCTCTTGTTGTGTCACCATCCTGAGTCATTTTACTGCCTAAATAATTGAAACTTTCAACTTTCTGTAGTTTTTCCCCGTTCAAGATGATATCAAAGGTCTCGTTAGAAAAGTTCATAGCTTTAGTTTTAGAGGCATTTATTTGGAGACCAATTTTAACCGAGAGATGACACAAATTATTTATTGCTTCTTGGGATTGTCTTGGTGTTGAACTTAAGAATGCTACATCATCTGCGAAATCCAGGTCCCCCAGGAATTTTCCATTTGTCCATTTTATACCCAATTGTTCATTGTGGGTATAGTTTCTCATAACCCAATCAATAGCTATTCCAAAAAGTAGTGGTGACATAATACAGCCTTGTTTCACCCCTGTTTCTACTGTAAACCATTCTGTATTCCCTTTATTTGTTCTAACACAACATCTTGCATTGTCATATAGCGCTTTGATTATATTCACATATTTTGTTGGAAAACCATAGATTGTAAGTATCTTCCACAATGATGGGCGGTGTAGACTATCAAAGGCTTTTTGAAAATCGACGAAGGTGATAATAAGTGGCGATTGCCTTTCCACTGATTCTTCTATAATTGTTCTTAGTGTGAATATTTGATCAATACATGATCGTTTCGGCCTGAAACCCGCTTGTTCTTCTCTGATCTTTTCGTCAGCATGCAATTTAAGTCTTTCTAACATCATGCAACATAATAATTTTCCAGGTACTGATAATAGAGATATACCACGCCAGTTATTACAGTCTGATAGATCACCTTTCTTCGGTAACTTTACAATAATACTGTCTTTCCATTGTTGTGGTGGTTGTTCTTCTCTCCATACTTCATTTATAATATCTAAAATTCTCAAGAGGTTGTTGTCATTAACTGCTTTAATCATTTCCCCTGAAATTTCGTCAACTCCAGCAGCTTTAAAATTTTTTAATCTTTTAACGGCTTGTTTGATCTCGTCCAGCGTGAATTCATCGCAAGTTATTGGCAAAGTGGTTGTGGATGTTTCATTATTAAAATCAGGTGTTACTGTTGGTGGTGGTCTGTTTAGCACCTCCATGAAGTGCTCAGCCCATCTCTTCATTTGTTCTTTTTCTGTTGGTATTGAATTCCCTAATTTACCTTTAACAGGTGTTTCCATAGCAGTAGGCTGGTGACATAGTTGTTTTGTAATTTGATAAAGGCACCTACTATTACCAGTTCTTGCAGCATTTTCAGCTTCTACGGCCAGTTCATTGATGAAATGTCTTTTATCTCTTCGAGTTTTTGTCTTCACTTCTTTATTTAACAAGTTATAAGTTAGTTTGCAAGATTCAACTGCATTATGTGTACTTGCCGCTAGTAGTTTAAGTTTTGCTGTTTTCCTTTCTTGTATTTTATCCCAAGTATCTTCTCTCATCCATTTTTTCTTTTTATGTACTAGGTATCCGGTGGTCGCTACAGCTGCTTCTGTCATTGCTGTTCTCAGTTGTTCCCATTTAGTATCGATTGTCTTGGTGGTGATATCGTTGTCAATTTTGCCTAAAGCATCGAAATAGTTGTTCATTTTGACATTATATTCCTTCTTTATATCATTTGATTGCAGTCTGTGTACATCTATTCTTCTATTTTTATTCGGTTGGTATAACTTCTTCAGTTTAATTCTCATTTTAGCTATGCAGAGGTTATGATCGCTTCCGATCTCTGCACCTCTGTATGCTCTGACGTCTTGAACTGATGAGCGAAATTTAGCGCTTATGCAGAAGTGATCTATCTGGTTCTTAGTTCTGCCATCAGGTGAATTCCATGTTATCTTGTGGATATTCTTATGTGGAAAGATGGTGTCTGCCACAACGAGGTTTGATATTTCACAAAGTTCTAGAAGTCTTTCGCCATTTTGATTCATACAGCCTATGCCATGAGTACCGAGATATCTTTGTACTCCATCGTTGTTGTCACCTACTTTGGCGTTAAAATCACCCATGACTGCTATTATGTCATGCTTGGGTATTGTGTTGATGGTACTTAGAAGTGCTTCATAGAAGTCATCTTTTGTGGTATCAAGAGCGTCGTTAGTTGGTGCATAACATTGTACAATTGAGAGCTTGAAAAATCGTGTCTGAAATCTAGCTAATATTAGCCTCTCATTGATAGGTACCCAGCTGATAAGCGATGCTGCTGCTTTCTGTGTCATTAGGATGGCTACTCCCTCGCTGACACCCAATAAGTCCAACTTATAATTATCCATTTCTTTAATTACTTCTTCCAATTTTCCGTCTTGATACATAGTTCTTACATTCCAGTATCCAATTTTAGAAATCTCCTTAGCCCCCAAGATATTAGAGTGAGTCATGTTTACTGTCGAGCCTGGTTCTGTTTCGGTAACAATAGCTTGTTTTACGATAGTGAATTGTTAACTCACTGATCAACCCTCCGATCCAACCGACCGATTCAAGGGTTTCGAGGTCAGTTATAGGAAAATATCTACACCACTAGATATATACAGGCATAAATCAACAATTCACATTCAATTTTCATTAAAAGATATTGAATGGTTCAAGCTTACCACAATTCATACGAATAAACACAGATACGTTGATTAGCAATGAATTCTGGCACAAACTGGCACAAATTCCCATCTGCTTATCTTCCAGGCTTTTATTTAGCCAAATATAAGCTGGCTTCAACGCACTGATGCTTTATCAATCTTATTTAAACAAGTGGTTTCGAACTAACGCTCCCAAGTGTGTATATCAGCGAGTCTGACCAATGAGCCCCGTTTCGACAAGTGTTTGAAAAAATGTTACCTTTCCCCGTTTCCCCTAACAACCAAGATAGTATTTATAGCCCGACCAATCGTGGTTAGGCTTTCATTTGTTGCGCTCCAATCAATTTGGAGTTTACATGGTAGGCTATTTCTGTAACGTAAATTTTTTTCAAACACGTTTAAAAAAAAATCTTATGAGCAGAAATGATTTTATGCTGTCAGGCACCCCCAATATTTTATTTTGGGTATAATTTATTAATTCCTGGACTATTTGCGTAACGTTTTACATATTATTTGTCAGCAAGCCCTAAGGAACCCAAAAATACAAATTTAAAGGAGCTACGTGGCTGCATTCAAAATATGCAATTTCTTCTACCTCCTGTTTCAAAGATGTGCTGTCTGGGTACTGTTATGTTTTCAACCGTAAACCCATCTAATGTTATCTTTTCTAATAAGAGTTTTTTTATGATTTATAAACCTAACTCTGGGAAAGGGTAGTGTATTTTATCACTGTCCGTCTGAAAAAAAATTAGTGCATGTAGACTTACACGCGTGATGGCAGCATTTGTGTATCGCGCGACGCGTGTTGCATGCGTTCCTGATTTTCAGCCCTCCCCTCTCTCTTTATCCTTTTGTCCATCTGTTCGTTCGTTTTGGTAACGCAGTATAATTAATGTTAGGATTAATTTAGGTCATTACGCAGTACGTCTCAATGTTTTTCTTAGAAATGCAGCACACGTTTCATTGAAGAAGGCGGGTAATAATACAGTAAGCTTTTATATCAACGTGAAAGCGTTACAATTTGCAGACGAAGCAGAAAACAAGGGGGATTTCGAGTACATTCTTTGTGACAGCACTGTTATTTTCCCATTGCTCTTCTCTTTATTAATTTTATTTGTTAGGCTTTATATTTACCTAATAATTTATATATGTGGATTAGAATATTTCACGACAAAGGCCTTCGTCAGAGATAAACGAACAAAACCAAAGGAGAAATGAAATGACAGCTAAGTAAATACTTTAAAATGAAAGAACTCGAAAGTTGAGCTGTCTGATGTCGCTGCCACTAAAATCCAGTGAAGACAAGATGACCACACCCTCGGGTAATGATTAGCATGCTTAGATATACTAAAAATGCAGAGGTCTACACAGTCCTAAAATACCACGTTAAGATATGTATGTCTGAGATATTTAATTTCCCCGTCTGTATTTTAAACTAACGGTGAATATTTTAGACATGGAGTTTTTCCATGGAGAAATATCATTCACTCCAGTTCCTATAGACCTTGTTAAAATGTAAATTTTTAAAAATAATAATATATTTGTGTGAAGCATTGCCATCGGAATAACCATTGTTCCAGGTTTCAACTGTAATGAAGGTTGGTCACCTCATCTTTGAAGCAATGGATTTAGCAGCTAGCGGGTTCAAAAAATCTTTTGGTAATTTGAAGACTCTTATATAAATTATTGGGACATATTTGTAATGTCGACAGAACTATAGACAGGTTAACTGGGACATATGTGTAATACTGACAGAACTACAGATGAGCTGACTGAGAAAGATGTGCAATGTTGACTGAACTACAGACTGGGACATATTTGTAATGTTTACAGAACTACAGATGGGTTGACTGGGACATATTTGTAATGTTGACCGTACTACATATGCCCTGACTGGGTAATATTTGTAATATTGACAGAACTACTGATGGGCTGACTGGGACATATATGTAATGTTGACATGTGGGCTGACTTGGACATATTTGTAATGTTGACAGAACTACAGATGGGCTGACTGGTACAGTTTATTAATGTTAACAGAACTATAGGCAGGTTAAGTAGGACATATTTGTAATACTGACAGAACTACAGATGGGCTGACTGTGATATATTTGTAATGTTGACAGTTGTAATGTTGACAGAACTATAGACAGGTTAACTAGGACACATTTGTAATACTGACAGAATTACAGATGGACTGACTGTGATATATTTGTAATGTTGACAGAACTATAAACAGGTTAGCTAGGACAGATTTGTAATACTGACAAAACTACAGATGGTCTGACTGGAGCAGAATTACAACGCTGTCACATAGGTTTTTTTTATAAATTATTAATATATGCCATTTCTACCTCACGGTAGAAGAGGACCGACTAAGTAAGTAAGTAAGCCATTGCGGTATGAGAATGATTGTTGAAACCATTAAGTAAGACAATAAATAGTTTGACAACAAATACGCTGTCTTGTAAACAGACACTACACATCAAATCCCAACTCCGACTACTGACTACAGAGATTACAGTTATATAACTACGGGTAGAAACAGAAAGTAGACATTCCATAAACAACGAGCCAAAAGCGTAGAAAACGTTAGACAGTTTATCACTGACATATGAAATAAATCAACACAGTCAAACAATAAACAATCCAATAGAAAAATTACCTATTGCTATTTTAGAAACCATACGTCAAATCGTCATTTAATGCGTCATAAATCAGCTGGAGTTAAGGAAGACCATACTATTGGTAGACACAAAAGAAAACAAACAACACATGGATCTTCATTTCAGCTAGAAGTACTTTTAACGACACGTCGGTACACTAGCAATAATAGATATAGAGGTAAAATCATTACACTTAGAAAACATAAATAAATAAGTATATGGATGGAATAAGGAGCAACACTTGAATAAACTTATGACGTGACGGCCACACATCCAGCTAGAAGTCCTACACAGAAATAAACCTTTACACGGTTAATAAAAGTGACCCCTCCCCCGCAATATATAAAAAGAAAAGGACATAGATAACACTACAGCGGTCAAAATGTTATAAAAATGTACACAAAATACCCCGACTTATAACCAAGAAATCACACCTCTTGTCAGGTTTTGACGTTATGTCAAATCTCGGAAATAAGTGGGGAAAAAAAGAACTTAACCATGTGATAAAGCACAGATGTAGAAGTTAGGGGAAGGCATCCAATATTTACTTTCAAAGGGGAACAATTTAACTCTTAATAAAATATTAAATTAAGTAACAGATTTTCATTTTTTATTTCTTTTTATCAATTCATTATACAAATTTATGTAAGGCACAAAAGAGTCTCTTTTTTTTTATTAGTACGTTTGTTAAGTTGTTAAAAAAACGTGTGTTTACTATGTTTAGAATTAAAATACTTTAAATAATATGGAGTTTGATGCGCAAGTTAAAGAAGTGAACTGTTATATCTTCTGCCACTTTTAATGATAGTAACTAACCTCTTTAATTGCATAATTTGTTTCGAGAACTTTATGAAACTTACAACAGATTTACCCACTGAAAACATACAACAACACTAGGAGCTATTAACGAATACTATACGTGAGAGAACACAAATACTGGCAACCAAGATTCATAGAGACAAATACGACAGGAAAAGATAATAGAACAAGCCATCAAACTCACAACTCTAATTGATAAAACAGCACCTCATATCATTACATTGCAGGAAGAACTAGAACAATATCAACACCATAGATTAAGAGGTGCCCTGTTACAGACAAAATTAAACACAATCACATAAGAGATACCCAGCTGTGACGTACGTCTAGTTTGACAAGTGAATTCTCCCTGATATGATGGATGATTTAAAGGGACTTTTAGCTTTTCATAACATTAGAACCCCTGAACATTTGTTGTAACTTTTCGTTTGCCAGAACTCATTCCACCGGGACTCATTTCGTATGCGGCACGAGATCAAAGAGACAGACTGAGGGATTTCAGGGGAGACTATCGGCGCTATCAAAGACAGTAGTGGTCCCTGATACGAGACGCAGTTGCTTGCCGCTAATTTCGCGTCTAGGTGTCAATCGCAACCGAGCGAACGGGGGAAAGCCGAAACGGGCAGCAGCGAGCGGATACGAAGACCAGGGGGCGGCTTCTTCCCTTGATTTGGCGGTCAGATCCCCAAATCGTTCGTGAGATCAAATAAGCTGTCAAGTTTATCATGTCCCACTCAACTTACATTCCATTTTAGCTAAATAGACCATCAAGACTAGACACGTTATCATTCGCTGGCCAGAACTTGATAGTAGCACTAGCGATATTTGAAATCTTGCTAGATTATCCCATGGATTTTCATTTTATTTGCAGTGAATTCTATTTCTGTGAAAGCGATTGATCACCTTTTGCAATCCCAGCAATAACGAAATCTTTCAGAGTTTCCATACTCGGTTCTTAAACTTCCAGACAGTTTAATGAGACATTTTTTTAAAGTAAATCTTGTGGTGGTCCGGTACGGCCTAGCTAACCTAATTACATGAAAGAAAGCCTACCCAAGATCATTTGATTATTATCATCAAATTAAATCTGTAATATAAACTGGAAGAGGAACAGTGCCAGTAGCGATAGTTTATATACTGCTCTATTGTGAGAGATTACCGATTTACCTGACTGTGACCGAGCAGAGTTTTTCCTCACTGGATTAAAAAAAACTTTCCCGGTCAGTGACTATCATCACGCAGTGAAGGATTATACCATCACCTCATTTTTCACCCCTATGTCGAACTGCGTCAGTGCCATCCCATAGACTCGTTTCTTTATAATAAAACACAAGAACTCTTAGAACTTCAAGTCCGGCGATAAGCGGGAATATTTGCTCTCAGTGAATCCTCGCATTATCTGGGGCGGCACATAGAAGGACTAGACAGTTGTCATACGTCAAGAGTTAATTATTGTGTTTATCATTCTAAGGGATTGTCTGATGCTGCAACTCGGTAAGTGTGTGGTGTATATGAGTGTGGTTCCGCACAGTGTGTATGAATGACAGGAGATTTAATTTTTTTGCAACAAACCATTTGTTAACTTGCCTACCGGGTAATACGTTTTCTGTATACCCGGCATTGTTCCTTTAGTGGGATAATTTGTTAACTCTGTTTCATCCCCCCCTTTTTTTTTTCTTTGCTTAGTAAAGGGAAGACACCAGTTGGGATAACAGTATTTTTTGTCTACCACCATAACTAATTTGGTAACACCTCTTTTCAGAGTAATTAACTTCACTGTTAGGTTAACGTACCCGTGTTCCTGATATTATCTATCTCTGGACTGGGTTTATCTTTGTCTAATAAGCGGGAAGGGCTTAGTCGATACCAATCTTCTTCACCCCTCCCAAACTTGTTATTTGCATTTGTGTACTTATGATAATTTATGTAATACCTGATATTTGTTAGTGATTGATGTTTTAAAGTGAATAAAATCACATAAACTCACTTAGTTCTGTGTTGGAGATACCCAAAGCCCAACTTTTTCCCTATTCGTTTAATATAGTTTGTATCTACATCGTCTGTGTGTGTGAAAAACACCAAATCGGTGTGCGCGCAGATGCGCTTCTGGAAAACTGGCAAATAATTGTTTGACCAGGAGAGCGGAAGAGAAGATCGAGAGAAGCGATTTGTCGTAAATAAGTCTGTCTTTACTCTCCTCCAGCACGCTGTGAAGCAACTATTTAATATCTACATTTTCTATCACTGAGCTTTCCATCATCATTTTCCACTCTAAACCGGACCACTATTTCTACGACTCTTTTCTCTCAAAATAAATTTACGACACCAGCAAACAACACATGGCAATAGAACAAAATATACAGCGAAGCAAGCAAATAAGCCAAATAGTTGACTCACATGGAGACATACAAACGCAGGCACAACATATAGCAAAAGCCTTTGATGACTACTATAGAAATCTTTACACAGAAGAAAGAATACAACCACATATACAAGACACTTTTATGCAATACACTAAGAAACTGAGCAACAAAGATAAACAATCTCTTGATGCAGAACTGACCCTAGAAAACATAATATACGCAGTAAACGAAATGCAA
Organism: Oreohelix idahoensis; assembly: GCA_024509875.1. Classification (NCBI taxonomy): domain Eukaryota; kingdom Metazoa; phylum Mollusca; class Gastropoda; order Stylommatophora; family Oreohelicidae; genus Oreohelix; species Oreohelix idahoensis. The sequence goes on from JAMPIV010019000.1 coordinate 277,921, forward strand.
AAAGGCAAGTCACCATGACCAGATGGACTCACAGCTGAATTCTACCAACATTTCTTCCCCATGTTAGGCCTTCTCCTACTAAGGGTATATTCAGAATCTTTCGGGAAAAAGGAATTTCTATCTAGTTTCAACCTGTCATACATCACTCTAATCCCTAAAGACGATCCGGACAAAACAAAGCTTAAACACTACAGACCAATATCACTCCTCAACACCAACTATAAAATTTTAGCCAAAACCCAAACAAACAAACTCAAACCGTTCATGGCTACACTCATACACGAAGACCAACAGTGTAGTGTCCAGCACAGAAACATTCATCAGCACGCACACTTTATAAGAGACATCATCACCTACACACATCAGAAGGATTGCCAGTCGTCAATCCAATCGCTAGACCAGGAAAAAGCCTTTGACAGAATATCCCACTCAAACCTCCATAAAACTTTACTACACTGCAACATTGGTGAATACTTTAGAAAGTGGATTGAAATTATATACACAAAACCTGAAAGCAAGGTTTTGGTGAATCATTCATTTACTGGGGCCTTTGGGCTGACAAGATCTGTTAGGCAAGGATGTCCCCTTTCTCCTCTACTCTATGTACTCGCTCTAGAACCACTGCTAGAGAAAATTAGACAAGACAGTAACATCAGAGGCACTTTTATTCAAGGTAAAGGGGAAACAAAAGTTGCTTGCCTACGCAGACGATACTACCTTCTTCCAAACCCCCCTCCCAATGATAGGTCTATACATAATATTCTAGACACTTTTACGCTTTTTGGTGAAGATAGTGGGTCAAAATTAAACGTCCAAAAGTCTACAATTATGGGTATAGGCAGATGGAAAAACAAAGCACATTTTCCCTTTGATTTAACGTCAACAACAAACATGAAACTGTACGGTATATACTTCCCATCTCACCCGAACCGCACACACAAAGTCACATGGCAGAACTTAGTCGCATATACCAGAGACATGCTTCACCGCTACAAATACATAAATACACCCATTTTTCCAGAAGTGCAATAGTGAACTGCTTTATTATTCCAAAAATAATTTACATTGCTACAGTATTTGACCCCCCCCCCCCCCCCCACAACATACGGTGACAGAGATAAACAAGGAGATTAGGCGTTTTGTTTTTGGGTACAATTTATTTAGCATTAAACATCAAACACTCATGCAAGAGAAAAGATTCGGGGGAGATGCCCTCCAGGATATAGGGACAAAAATAAAGGCACTTCGAATGGCATGTAGGAAATATAATAAAAGACCCAGAACAACACACATTAGCCCATTACTACGTAGGGCTTAGACTTGCTAGACTGAGACCACTAAAGAACAATGTCCCACACCATTACGGCACACTACCACACTTTTACAGGACATGCATACAAGCCACCAGAGGACACGAAATTTTAATTAACCAGAAAACAAACAAAATTTACAAACACTTAGTCAGGTTACAAGCACCACCTTTACACCTAAGAATTAAAAGAGGTTACAATTACTTTATAACAGATTACACTTAGATTTTCACCGATCTTCACAATAAAAGCATCGCACCAAAAGCCAGAGAAGTCACATATCGATTTGTATATAACATGACCCCAACCACAGAAAGAGCAGCACACAGATTAAAACGAAAATCACGATGCAAGATGTGCCACGCAAATGTACAAGAAAGTGAGTATCACATTTTCTATAAATGTAGTACAATTATACCCGCACAGATAATCTTACAAGACATACTGAACACACATACGACACAAAAAACAGACATTTTCAAAGCCATTATGCTTAATTCAATTCCCAGGACACTACCAGACATCCATTTTAAATTAACTCTTTTGCTCTCGGAATTTTGTTTTTCAATTTGGAAACGTCGCATTCAATCAGTATTTGAGTACAAAGTTATCCGCCCAGCATTTCTCCTAAATTTGTTCCTCCAGCGAGTGACGCTTTTTTAAAAACCTATCCACTATCCACAGCTACCTGTTCCTCGACCTGCCAAATATTCTTATCAATACTCCTATCAATTATTAACTAACAGTAAAAGCAAGTAACCGAAACTAGAGGTGATTTATAATATTTAGTTTGAATATGTTAAAGAAGAGAAAAACACTTATATGAAATTCATCTTGTGTAGCTAGTGAAAACTTTCACTGGATGTGAAACGAGCGATCCTCCCCATATGTCATGGTAGAAGACGAAAGCTGGGGGCGAGGAGTTAGGTCGGGTGCGTAGTTAAAATCTGGCATCCTCAGCACGGATGTGGGCTCTCTGTGCGTCCTTTTGGCAGCTGGTTACCGACCATAGTCTCACTCGATGAGCAGGCCTTATCCTTTGATAAAGGCCTTGCTCAACAAGGAGGGGAGATGCTGGGCCAGTTATCCCTCCCCTAAGTTTAAATGTACGATAGGTCAGTGTTCAACCGGGAGTTCAAATGACTATTTGAGATACCTTTTGTGCAATTTACAGTGTCAAGTCATAGTTTTCTTTTTCCCACCTGAACAAACAGCTGTCATTATAACAGCGCAGAGGTTGTTTTTTTTATATATAAACTGCCTCCGTTTTAGCTGTTCACCCATATAATAATTATGCGACAGTATCAAATCATAAAACATTGTTCCAAACTTTTTACCTGTTCAGTCAAGTGTGACTAAGTATTTGTTCTAGTTATCAAACGGTTATCTACTTTTTTGTCCTGCAATTTTCAAACTTTAGTGAAAACTTTTCTTCCAAGCAGCAAAGATGGTTCAAAACATTCTCCCAGTCCGGCTCAAAGGTTCCAACCTGTAGGTAAATATGTATTAACCTGTTTTTAATTTTGTTATTTTTGCAGGTACCAAATATTTCTTCAAACGTTTCTTGCATGTGTCCAATATTTTTTCAAATGTTTTTCAATTGTCAAATAATTCTTCCCTTGACCTGAGTAAGAACACCATAATCAATAAGGTCTATACTCGACGATAGTTTTTTCGTTCTGCCTCCAGTGCGTTGCCAGGATAGCAACAATTCACCGCGACAAAACACGCCATACCCGTTTAAGAATGGTGCACGGTCGTACGCAAATAATTAAATATACAATTAACCTAGATGCGCTCAAATGTGCGTCCACAAAATACTAGATGCACATGGGAGGATCTCGAACATTTAACTTCCCCGCTATCAATATACAATAACTTAACACACTTATAAAATAAAACAATGACCTAAAAAGCACAACTTTCTTTTTTGTAGTTTCCGATCTAAAATAAAATTATTTTGTATTATCAAAAGAAGAAAATGAAAGACATAAAACAAAACAACACGAACCTAACAAATATAATTTAGTTCCTTGCTGTTACTGTGTCAAACTGAAATTCTTTATGTTTCTAACCAAAAAGTCCAATAAACCAAAACAGGGAGAAGATATACAAATACAACTTCATATTTTTACATTTTTTGTGTCAAACTGAAAGTCTTTTTTATTAACTAAAAACATGCAGTCTAAGAGAGAAAGAGAGAGACACACACACACACACACACACACACCGCACATACACACATACGCGCGCACACACACGCACACACACATATATACACACACACCCTTAAAATGCAATTAATAATTTTCATCATGTCTGTGCCAAACTGAAAATTTGTGACGATATCAGTCATGCACTTTTTATAACCCTCATTCACTCCTGCAGTATCTCTTCATTTCTTCATTTTTTTCACTTATCATCCTATTAGTTGGCATATTTATTGCCTTTGCATTCTTGTACTGTGACCGCTATTTACATTCCGCTAGGTGAAGTGTGGTATTATCGTAACAATACCCAGTCATTATAACCGGTCAGCGGTAATACGTTTATCTCTATGAGTCGCCGGCCACCTTTGATAGGAGACGATTCTCGTTTAACACAATTGTAAAGTATCAGTCTGTCTGCTCTGTAAGGAAGAGTGGTGTGTTGTTGAGATCAGGCATGCTCCAGTCTACCCAGCTGTAAATGGGTAACTCACCCTAGTCCTGAGTTAGGGAAGGCAAAGGCTCCAGGGGAAGCAGGCCCTAAACTTGGTCACTTCAGCCGACGCAGGATGGTGTATGTATGAAGTAGAAGTGTAGAGTGTGATTACCGCGAATGGTGTACTGTTCGTGTGCTGACCAATATAACCACTCACACTTGTGTCTACAAGGCACCAATGCAGACTGCTGGAATCTTAGTTTACTCAATTTATTCAGACGTACACACTGGGACATACGAGTACATCATGGTTCGTTGACATATCAATTTGTAGGTATACATAGCAGATCTGAAGTCATGACACATTCAGTAATAATGGGCAGTACATCAAAAGTTCAATGTCATGATACATTATGGCCACATCCCCCTATCTGACTAAACGCGTCAGTGAAGGGCGGATCGATAAATAACCAAAGTTACTTGACGTCCATAGTTTGTAGTATAAATTATGAAACCACGAAAGGGGGTTTCTAGCAAGATTGAGATCTCCCTGTCACTGTCCGATAATAAGATAAATAATCTGTTCTCTTGGCAGTGATCAAAACATATGATGACCGAAATCCAACATGGCTACCTCCCTGAGTTGTCGTTCACTCATTCATAGGAAGGAGAATATAAGCCAGAGTTAATTTATAATGGGTATATAAAGGATTTCATAAATGTTTCCATACAGCTCTACGGTGATCGGGTTAATTCATGTAGCCATAACCGCTGCAGGAAAACCTATCATCTTCGTCGATACAAAACACGACACTAGCATAGCGAAGCACAAAAGTCAAGCTAGGCCTAACCGACGAGAGATCATCAAAAATAGGAGCTGGGTTTACCTGGAGTCCGAATCATCTATATACTGACATAAGGAGAGTCTCTAACACAAACTATCGTAGAGACACCATCTCCTTCAGAAGAAAAAACCACTTCGTGAGACATTTTTTTTCTGACGAAAGGACCAGCTCTAGAAAAACGTACCCCGCCATTTGTAAGCAGTACATCGGAACTCATCACGACTTGTCAAGACAACTCATACTTCCGCTAGCAAGAATCTAGTCCCTCCTACCCATCCAAAATATACAATATAGGACTGATTCTACTTGTACTAATAATATGTAATACATATGAATTCAGGCCATAAACACAATAAGCAAATTAATATATTTTCTGGCCCTAAAAAATAAGTACAAACGCAAGCGCAATATCCTTGCGCTGGATCAATATCCAGAACGATTACTCCTATAATCAAAAGTGTGAATCAAACATGGATTATCTCGCTTTTACCATAAACAGCATTTTCATACACAAATGAATGCATGTCTATATTTTTCCCATATTAAATAGCCATATCGATTTTTGTAAAATGTGCGTCAAATATGCACGCAACAGATTACCACACCCCTCGGGTTAAAAAAAATGGTACATTTTTTTTTTGAAATACATCTAGGAGCAACATACAATAGGCTCACAACGCACCAATAACAATGCGCAGATGATAAGCATAAGTTTTATGACCTTAGAGAAAGTACTTCTCTAAGTATAAATATTTCCAGAGAGGTGTCACCAACGCATACTACAATATTAGCAATGACACAATTTCCACATTAGTTTATACATAAATTCCATCTAAGATATCTTAACATCATGATCATCAAAGACGAAAAACATTGAAAGATCAGTGGTGAATACATATCAATGAACCGCTAAGTAGTGTTACAATCAATATATGATATATTACATATGTGTACACATTTCAACATAGAAACAACTGTATCAAAGTTGTATAACAGTTATGAATCATGTGGGCATCTAGACAAAATATCTGCCATCACATTTTCTGACCCACGGATAGCTCGCACCGAAAAATGAAATGGCTGTAGAGCAATCGCGTATCGCGTTGATCTCGCGCTCTTCAGATTTTTACTCTGAATAGCCGTAAGAGCTTTCTGGTCAGTTTCCACAATGAAATGCGCGCCCAGAAGAAATCTTTGCAGTTTAAGGATTGACCAAACCATAGCCAATAATTCACGGTCTAGGACCGAGTAATTATTCTCTGCGGCATTTAATTTCCGAGAAATATACATCACAGGATGCAGAGTTCCAGAGTACTCTTGCATTAGTGCAGCTCCAATCCCGGTGGATGAAGCGTCACTACGAAGAATAAATGTCTTATCCTTAGAAGGTAATACTAGGATAGGTGAAGTAGAAAACATAGTTTTAACCTTATCCAAAGAGGATTGACATTCTTGAGTCCAATGGACTACATTAGGAGACCCTTTCTTTAGCAAGGAAGAAAGAGGTGACATAATGGAGGACAGATTCGGGATGAATCGTAGATAAAATTGTATTAGACCTAAGAGACTTCGTACTTGCTTTTTAGTCTTAGGAATAGAAATGTTAAGTATCTTACTTGTATTATGGTCTTCTGTTTTTAGGAACCCATGACCAACACGGTGTCCTAAGAAAGATATTTCGCTAAAACCAATACATGCTTTCGATGGTTTCGCTGTCAGGTTATGCTCGCGTAAGATAGACAATAGTTCATTTATACCATTATAGTGATCGTTCCAAGTATCACTGAAAAGACAGATGTCATCAAGATACGCAATGACATCTGAGCGATGAGATAGGATTCGACGCATCATGCGTACAAATGTAGCAGGGGCGTTCAAAAGACCGAAAGGCATGAAATTCCATTGGAATAGACCCCTAGGCGTCGAAAAAGCAGTAAACGGTTTGGCGTGTTCGGATAGTGGAACTTGCCAATATCCCTTAGACAAATCGAGTTTAGTAAAGAAGTGAGAATTCGATAGTCTCGTAAGTAGCTCTTCTAGTAAAGGCATAGGTTCAGCATCGAATTTAGTCACTTGATTCAATTTGCGATAATCCACGCAAAGACGTATGTTATTGTCTTTTTTTCGTACTATAACCATTGGCGAAGAATATGCTGATGTGGATGGTTCAATAATTTTTAACTCTATCATCTCATCTAACTCTTTCTCTACCTGTGCTTGAAAATGTATCGGGATAGGATACGGTCTGACTCTTATAGGACTATGGTCAGTAAGAATAATGTCATGTTGAATGACATCCGTTTGACCAGGAATGTCAGTAAGGACATCCTGAAATTGTTCTAACATAGTAGAAACTTGTTTCTGCTCTCCTGGAGATAATTCTGGAGAAATTGCAACATCTTTCCATGATTCATTAGAGTGAAGAGGAATCAGTGGAAAAGGTAAATTTACATCCGAGAAACTCGTTTCCTCATCCTGTATTACTGACAGAGATGAGTACTGTCCATGTTGGACTGGAAAATCGTCCGTTGCCTGGAAAACAGGTTGTAAATAATCAGGACGTTCATGGAATTCCGTGAGCATGTTGATGTGGAAGGTTTTACGCTTCCCGTCAATATCGACGATATAGTCAACATCGGAAACCTTTGATATTATATCGTACGGACCTTTCCAAGAAATGAGAAGTCTATTTTCCCTACAAGGTAGCAAGACAAATGCTTTGTCACCTGGACAAAGTTGACGCAAACATCTCTTTTTATTGGCAAATTCCCTTGCCTTCTGTTTCGCAAATTCAGAAGAAGCAGTTGCCAATTTGCATGCTTCAATAATCTTGTGTCTAAGTGCGATGACATATTCATAAGAGGATTTTGTGTCATCGACAATATTATCAGCAGTTATAAGATCATGCAGTAAGGACATAGGACCTCGCGGTTTCGCGCCAAAGACAAGTTCAAAGGGAGAAAATCCTGTATGTTCGTTGGCGACCTCTCTATATGCAAAGAGAGCCGCGGGTAAAACCCTATCCCAATCCTGAGGATGATCTTCTGTTATCTTACCTAGTAGGTTTTTCAGAGTTCTATTCAAACGTTCCACCATCCCATTGGACATAGGATGATAAATACTACTCAGCGATCTCTCTATCTTCAGAGTCGACATTACTTGAGACATGGTATCCGATATGAGTTGGGTACCATGGTCGGATAATATTTCTGCTGGAAATCCCAGACGAGAAAATATTAACCAAAGAGCATCTGCGACATCAGCAGTAGTTATGCTCTTTAGAGGAACAGCCTCCGGCCAACGTGTGCACATATCAACACACGTCAAAATAAATTGGTGTCCTCTAGCAGACTTTATCTTAAATGGACCAATGATGTCTATCGCCATTTTTTGAAATGGCCGAATGGGAATGTCTGCAGCCTGAATAGGTGCATCATGGCGTGGACCTCTGGATTTAATCTCTTGACATACTTTACAAGATCGACAATAGATTCGTATGTCCTTATTCACAGCAGGCCAAAAGAAAGATTGAAGAACTCTAGCTTTAGTACGGGAAAAACCCATATGTCCAGCACACTGCGAATCATGAGCGTGCTGTAAGATTTTAACTCTCATATTTTTAGGCACAAGGATTTGAGAATGAATGGACTTAGCGGAGTCTTGTACCATACGTACAAGTACGCCATTCTTCATCGTAATCCAAGATTTACGATTTGTATCCTTATTCGGATCACCTTTTGTTGCCAGAGTAAAGAATTTCTTTAGAGTAGGATCATCTTCCTGCTGTTTGATAAAGGAATCGTGGGAAATCTCCAAGGGATCATCTTGGATCTGCGCATCATTATCTTCAGAATGTGAAGATTGTGGCATATTAAGAGCTTGAGCCCTAGTGATTACTGCATTAGCCGATTGCATATTAACATTTTCCCAATTAGAAATTTGCTGTGGAGTGCATTCTTTCACTCCATGAATACGACCGATGATAAGATCAGCGATCGGATTCGGCAAGAGACATGCTTGCACCTCTCCTGTAAAGAAAGGCGTAGCAATATTGATAATGGCAGTGGAGTACTTCTCCAATGTGCCACCAAATGTTACACATTTGACTATATTGCCTGTAGCTCGAGAAGGATTTACGAGTGATTGCCTCACTCCAATTGTAGTGCACCCCGAGTCGAAAAGAATTGATACCGGAGTACCATCTATTAGGCCCCTATTAAAGACAAGAGCACCCCTTCCATTATGCGCGATTGACGCATGAAGAGCGGGAAGTGGGTGACCGCAGCTTAAAGTAGACACTGTGGTTGGATCGAATAATGTTTTGCATTGCGAACACTCAGATGCTCTAGCAAAATCGAAAGCGGAATTTGCTACACTATTGGAGTCTTTTTTATCATTATTCTGATTACACTGACTAACAAAAAAAAACTTTTTTTTTCTTTCTCTAACATTTCTATGTTTTTCTGGTCAATTTTAATGCGCTGTTTTTAAATCTGCAAACCGTTTTTCTCTATCAGGTCGGGATCTCTAGAAATACGCAATTGAAGTTTTTTAACAACGCATACAGTATTACAACATCATTCGTACAAGAAGTATAACAGTTATGTAGGCTTGAATTTCTTTGCAGTCGACTTTCGTCGGTGAATGGCATGTGGTACATCGCGATGAAGCATCCAACAATAATCAGCAAGCATGGTCACACTCCACCGTCCTTGATAACGTGACTCCATTACGGCGATATCTTGATGGAATCGTTCTCCATGTTCATCGCTGACTTCGCCAAGGTTGTCAGGGAAAAAGTCAAGATGCGAATGGAGCAAATGGATTTTGAGGGACATGTTACAGCCCATAATTCTGTATGCATCTATACACTGCTTAACAATATGCAACATAGTCGACAGATTTGTGATTTCCCAGAAAGTTATCGACGATCGATTTGAATACCATCCATGCGCGAAGTTCACTACCATGTAACAAGTTCTCGAATTGTTTGTCTGCAATAACTTTCCTAATCTGAAGTCCTACAAAGATACCTTCCTTTATCTTTGCATCGCTAACTTGCGGAAACTTTTCTCGAAGATAAGTGAAAGCTTTGCTCGTTTTATCTAACGCTTTTACAAAATTCTTCATGAGCCCCAACTTTATATGTAACAGTGGTAAAATGAAGCTGTCTTTGTTAACTAAAGGCTCGTGTATTACATTTTTATGCCCGAGCTGCATACGATCCCGGATAGGCCACACCTTTCTTGCATAATGTTCCTGTCTGTTGCGGCTGTCCCATTCACATCGGAAGCAACAACATTTAGTATACCCATTCTGCATGCCCGTGAGAATTGCAATGACCTTTAGGTCTCTACAAATCCGCCATTGGTAGTCATTGTACTTTATTTTTTCCAAACGTATAGCCATATTGTCATAAGTTTCTTTCATATGAACAGAGTAGGCGACTGGAATTGATGAAAATAAATTTCTGTTATGCAATAACACGGCTTTTAGACTAGTCTTGGAAGAATCGATGAAAAATCGACATTAGTTGACTATGTGCTCATGACCGTTTACATCTTTGCAATAGCAAATGTCATCATCCATCTCAAAGTATTGAACAAGTTCTCTGTGTCTATGACGAAATTTAGATATCGGAGTATTGGGCGCTAAAAGATTCCATTCTTTGAGTCGCGAACCGAGTAATTCCGCTTGTCCTTTGGTAAGAGCGAGATCACGTATTAGATCTGAAAGTTCTGAATGGTTAATTAAGTAAACACCATCATTCACCGGTATGTAATCTGAGTCAGAATTAGTTTCTAAAGCAGGTAAACTATCACTTTCTGATGGTTCATTCACGTCCAACGGATCTTGTTCCGGTGGTACTTGGATCGGACACGTGATTGGATCATGAGGCACTGGTTTCGAAACCAATTCAATATTTGAATAAACCACAGACTTTCTAGTTTTAAAAGTGAAACCATGGATATTTGTCAAGCAGAAGTAACAATCAGTAGTGTGATTTGTATGTTCACGCCATATTACTGGCACTCCAAAAGGCATCGACTTATGCTTCGGCGATTTTCGTAACCAACCTGCCAATGTATCGAACAAACTGCATTTGGCTTTCAAGATTTATTTGCATCATCAACTTTCAAATCGAAATAAAGTTCGTATGCTTTCTTTAGTAATGGTGTAAAGTTTTTCTGGTCAACACGATCGGTAAAATATCCGCACACGTAACAGAACAGATCAGCCGAATTTCTACAACTTCTAGAAGCCATATTTTGCTCAGAATTATTTCAAAATACAGTAACTATTAGAAAAATCGCTTAACATATGTCATGCATCTTTTAGCAGTATCAAAAGTAGAATTATGTTGCTTTTTATTAATTTTTAATAAGTTATAGAGTAAAAATGAAATGGAGCAAATAACGGTTTCCCAAAAATATATTTATTCACAAATATCTTAAGAACTTGACGTGATAGAGATAAACGGATTTCAGATTTGAAATCAGCGCAAGAAACTGACCTAAGAACACTTATTCTTATATAAGAAAGAAAAATGTTGTTTGTCAGTGTTATCGGTGTCGTGGAACTCCTGTTGTGCAGAGTTAGCCTGGTAATAAGATTTACCATGTCTTTTGTGTTGTGATCTACCTCGGTTATAATTGTCTCTATAATTATTATTGCCTCTGTTATAACCCCTATTTGGGTTTGAATCATAATATTCATGATCATAATCATCATGCTCATTATATTGAGTATCCCTGTAATATTGTTTCTTTTGTCTCCATGAAGCACTTGGGTAGTTCCTATAGCTACTCCCTTTCCGAGAATTTCTAACATTATGGGAACCCCTCGCGTGTCGAGGACTATCAGACCGATTCCAGTTCTTCAAAGAAGAACTCTGATTTGAGCGGTTATCTTGGTTTTGATACTTATCCCAATTAACCTTTTTATCAAATTTATTTTTAGCTCCTTGGAATTTGTGTGAGTAATTCTGATTATATTCTGTTGCCGAAGCAACTGGCATACTCTCTTTAATGTTAGAGTTACCAAGAATCATGTCAGGGTGTGCCGTGGCATACTGGTCACAATATTCTTCCATTTGCTTTATTGTACCAGGTTTACGCTCATGTAAGAACTCTAGGAATTATTTATTTACAGAAGACATGACCTTGTCTCTTAGCAATAAATCCGTAAGACCATCAAATGTTTTCTCTGTTTTGGATAATTCAATCCATCGTGAAAGTGTAATTCGTGCTTTGAGATGAAATCTGAGAATTCTACACCTACCTCAGGTCTCATTGTTTTAAACAAAAGACGGTAACCTTCCTCAGACAGCTGATATCTCTTTATCAAAGCTGCCCTAACAGCATCATAATTGTCTTTGTCGGCCTCTTCAACAAAATATAACTTACTCAGAGACTCCCCTTTTAGATTTTCAGACAACTGATTCACATACTGTGATTTGTCAACATTATGAGATCGACAAGCCCGTTCAAATCTAAAAAGCCAAAATGTTATGTCATCACTGGTAGGGTTAAACGCTGGTACCTTGACCTTGTATACAAAGGGTTTACCATTACCACCAGATGCCTGATTAACATTACTCATACATGTCAATTTGAATTTCTCTAATTCAAACTCATGTTCTCTTATTGCTTTTCTCTCTTCAGCTTCTCTATCTAATTTTTTTTTGTTCTGCAGCAGCAGCAGCTTCTAATTTTTTCTGTTCTGCAGCAGCAGCAACTTCTAGTTTTTTCTGTTCTGCAGCAGCAGCAACTTCTAGTTTTTTCTGTTCTGCAGCAGCTTCTAATTTCTTCTGTTCTGCAGCAACTTCTAATTTTTTCTGTTCTGCAGCAACTTCTAATTTTTCTGTTCTGCAGCAACTTCTAATTTTTTCTGCTCTGCATCAGCTTCTAATTTCTTCTGTTCTGCCTCAAATCTCCTTTCCTCCACTTGCATCTGCAATTTCTTAAGTTCAGCAGCAGTATCAGCTTCTTTTTCTAATCTTTTTTCTTCAGCTAAGGCTTTCCTTTCTTCTGCAGCAGCTTTTTTTTCTTCTATTTGAAGTTTTCTCTCCTCAGCCGCAGCTTTTTTTTCTTCAACAGCAGCAGCAATTTTTTTCTCTTCTGCAGCTAATGCTTTGTCATATTGAGCAACAGCCCATTGTTCTAAGTCTTTTCCAGTCTTATCAAGAGATTTTCCTTGTGTAATGAAATAATCTAATGTAGACATATTGTCTTCTTAAATCAGAGACCTGAAAAAGTAAATAAATTACCCTCTTTCAAGTTAATGGGAGACAAGTCTATACCATAGACTTAGTCTTAGTCCAAACTTGTATGGTTTATAATAACCAATGATAACTTGAGTACCTGTGGACAACAATAATTGTATCTCAAATACTGTGGGGACAAGCCTTACAAAGGTCTTGTATACCTCACTGTAATCAAAGATCACTTGAGTACCTGTGGAAAAAAATATTTCCCTTTACCAATCACTTTGGGAGACAAGCCTTACAAAGGTCTTGTATACCTCAATGTAATCAAAGATCACTTGAGTACCTGTAGAAAAAAATATTTCCCTTTACCAATCACTTTGGGAGACAAGCCTTACAAAGGTCTTGTACATTTTGTTTTATAACAATAACAATCAGAAAGTACTGATCTGTACTATACTATCAGTGTATACCACTATACGTCATATGTCAACTAAAGACATTACAAAGGACAAACAAGAAAAGACAATATGAAAACATTTGCAGAGATCAAATTAAATTAAATAGGAGAAATGAAAAAAATTATCACAGAAACCGTGATGATAACTGCCATAAGATAACAAGACAAATAACGCCACAGTGTATAAACATAAGGGTGTAAAAAACTGAAATGAAAGAAAAGATGAGACCTACAATTATACAAACAAATCAAACAAAACTAAGGAACACAAAAAATGTTACAAATACAAATATGAAACAGTCGTCACAACTAACCAAATATTTGCAAACTATGTTGCATGCAAATTTCAATTAAGAAATTGCTCCCTACCGAACGCCAGAACAAGACCAATATTATTCGGTATTTCCTGTTCTAGTCACCACCCATCCAGGCCCGCAACATATAAACACCTACACATATAAACAAATAACATGTAAGCATAAATAGCATATAGCATACAATATCATTTATGTCATGAATGGAATGTGTTGCAGGTATAGTGTTGTAAAGCAGGCACAGTTTATTTTAATACTAATAACTTGCCACTTTATTCAGTAATAGATTTAATTTTAAACTATTACACTGTCAATTTTTCTCTGTTGAGCATCTGAAGAACCAACGATGAACTATGCACTTTATGTTCAGCAACACTGTGATTCTTCTGTACGTTGAGAAATGTCAACAATATTGCTCCAGATATTTTCTACACTTGATACCACTGTCCTGTGTAATACTGTCTGTACAGCGAAAAACTGTCAACAAGCGCTGACCTAGATACAGCATCCTATCGGTAATACAGGTCAAGCTGACATCGACTGTAAAACTGTCCTACTGGTGTTGATGTGTTCAAACAAATGTTCTTTCAGCTGTAAACTGTGATTCTCAACACAAAACTGCGTAAGCTGGACCCAGGAATCTGGCTCGCCACTGTAAAGTATCAGTCTGTCTGCTCTGTAAGGAAGAGTGGTGTGTTGTTGAGATCAGGCATGCTCCAGTCTACCCAGCTGTAAATGGGTAACTCACCCTAGTCCTGAGTTAGGGAAGGCAAAGGCTCCAGGGGAAGCAGGCCCTAAACTTGGTCACTTCAGCCGACGCAGGATGGTGTATGTATGAAGTAGAAGTGTAGAGTGTGATTACCGCGAATGGTGTACTGTTCGTGTGCTGACCAATATAACCACTCACACTTGTGTCTACAAGGCACCAATGCAGACTGCTGGAATATTAGTTTACTCAATTTATTCAGACGTACACACTGGGACATACGAGTACATCATGGTTCGTTGGCATATCAATTTGTAGGTATACATAGCAGATCTGAAGTCATGACACATTCAGTAATAATGGGCAGTACATCAAAAGTTCAATGTCATGATACATTATGGCCACATCCCCCTATCTAACTAAACGCGTCAGTGAAGGGCGGATCGATAAATAACCAAAGTTACTTGACGTCCATAGTTTGTAGTATAAATTATGAAACCACGAAAGGGGGTTTCTAGCAAGATTGAGATCTCCCTGTCACTGTCCGATAATAAGATAAATAATCTGTTCTCTTGGCAGTGATCAAAACATATGATGACCGAAATCCAACATGGCTACCTCCCTGAGTTGTCGTTCACTCATTCATAGGAAGGAGAATATAAGCCAGAGTTAATTTATAATGGGTATATAAAGGATTTCATAAATGTTTCCATACAGCTCTACGGTGATCAGGTTAATTCATGTAGCCATAACCGCTGCAGGAAAATCTGTCATCTTCGTCGATACAAAACACGACACTAGCATAGCGAAGCACAAAAGTCAAGCTAGGC
The DNA here is from genome assembly GCA_024509875.1 of Oreohelix idahoensis. Taxonomy (NCBI): domain Eukaryota; kingdom Metazoa; phylum Mollusca; class Gastropoda; order Stylommatophora; family Oreohelicidae; genus Oreohelix; species Oreohelix idahoensis. The sequence goes on from JAMPIV010019000.1 coordinate 293,235, forward strand.
CTAACCGACGAGAGATCATCAAAAATAGGAGCTGGGTTTACCTGGAGTCCGAATCATCTATATACTGACATAAGGAGAGTCTCTAACACAAACTATCGTAGAGACACCATCTCCTTCAGAAGAAAAAACCACTTCGTGAGACATTTTTTTTCTGACGAAAGGACCAGCTCTAGAAAAACGTACCCCGCCATTTGTAAGCAGTACATCGGAACTCATCACGACTTGTCAAGACAACTCATACTTCCGCTAGCAAGAATCTAGTCCCTCCTACCCATCCAAAATATACAATATAGGACTGATTCTACTTGTACTAATAATATGTAATACATATGAATTCAGGCCATAAACACAATAAGCAAATTAATATATTTTCTGGCCCTAAAAAATAAGTACAAACGCAAGCGCAATATCCTTGCGCTGGATCAATATCCAGAACGATTACTCCTATAATCAAAAGTGTGAATCAAACATGGATTATCTCGCTTTTACCATAAACAGCATTTTCATACACAAATGAATGCATGTCTATATTTTTCCCATATTAAATAGCCATATCGATTTTTGTAAAATGTGCGTCAAATATGCACGCAACAACAATATAGTCTCGTATGAGGATAAATAGGAAGCCAATATTGTCTGTCTGAGAGAGCCGTCTGAGGTGTGCGGAAACACAGGCGTTAATAAGTGAATAGCTTTTGCCGAACCATTCCTGGAAGATTATTACAGATAATCTGTTTGGGAAGACGATATGGGCAGAAGGTAGCATCTGGGCATCAATAAGTTCACAGATTTGTTTGTGAGTTGGCGGAAATAATACGTCTTACTTGAAACAGGTCCCGCGTTGTAATATTAGATGTAATATTTTAAACCACGTGGAGGAGTTTATGAATTAAAACACCCCAACCCAGATAGAGCTAAAGAGCTTACTATTGGTTTGATTTGAAAGCCGGAATATGCTTTGGTTCTAATTGGCAAGTTTGCCGGGAAGTACAATCTGGGATCTGAACTGAGAATGAGAGATCTAATCTAGCGAGATTAGAGACTGCATCACATCGTCAAATTAGCAAACACCCAGAAGCCAGTGAGACATCGTACTTAGAATTCCATAATTATACGTGACAGATCGAGTATTTGGGCAACTTTTGAAGTAAACCCGTATATTTAAATACAAAACTGGAAACTTAAGGGACTAGGACTTTAAATATCAAGACTGAAAACCTAGGAATTGGATCACCCGTCATATCAGAATATATCCAGACCAAGTGATTCGCAGAACAAGATGAATTTGTCAGGCTAAGTGATTTCAAAGCATGTAAAATAAATTGCTCTTATCCATTCTAACCTATGCGAGGAGATTGTAGATTCCCAGATTTTTCGGGTAAGTGTAAAATTTATTTACAAATGTGAATTTGACATGTTTTTCTTGCTAGGTTGTTAATAATGAGGCTGGCAACCTCAACAAATGAAAATACTTTATTTATGAACCACTACAGCAAGCGTTGGTGATTGTTTCTTGCTAGTCTTGTGGAAAACCGAAAACAGACATGACCCCAGACTCCGACTGAAGCAGTGATGAGTGATGATTACACCACATGTGCCTCACGTGTGTCATATAATTTTGTGAGATATAAGTAATTTGTTAATGTTAATTCAGGCACAAATCATTAATCACGCTGTCCAGACACATTTTCCCAGTTTAATACACAGAAGAGTACTTGTGTCTGTAAATCATCTTCCAAGAACTTCGCTGTTTACTCACGTATTTAATTCTTCTGAGAGATTAACATTGGTGCGTGCACAGCGAGAGGATGCGCCTGTTAAGCTTCCAACTCAGTGCACTTAACAGAGGCTTTTGTTCTTTCTTGTATGTGTAAACAGTTCGTGGTTACAAGCTATTAGACGGTTTCAAGTACTAACGTTACTACGCCGCTAGTGTGAGAGAAGAGCAGCAACACTGACCGCCTACATTGGACGAGTTATGTGGAGAAGTGCACTCATCACGAAATAGAAGTGACGGAAACCACGGCGACAAGACTCACCTAGAGTTAAGTTCTGGTAAAAAAGGCATCAGCAGAACAGACTTTTACCACTCCCCTATTAAGTCTCTATGAATACCCTTTCATTTAAATTTTCACCGATCTTCCCATATTTATTTTAACCTGTCAAAGAATAATTAACGATTAAATTTGTTACATGTTATTTTAAAACTAAACAAACATATTTGATTCAGTTATAACATGTGTGAAAACAAAAGTATGAGCCAGAATATTTAATATACATATATACATATAGACGTATATTTACCTCCTAACAGAGCTATTCCATTTTTAGAGGAAATTCGTTGAGGTAGCGGGGAGAATGTTTGTATTCCAAGAATCTCGATGATTCTCTCCGATCTGCCTTTCAATGTTAAGAGACTCTAATTCCCTATACAAGTCTGTTTTTCAATGACCATTAATAAAACACAAGGTCAAACGCTTCACATGGCCGGCGTCGACTTGAGAGATGAGTGCTTCTCACATGGGCAACTGAATGTGGCATTTTCCCGAGTTAGCACACCGGAACACTTATACATGTTGTCACCAAGTGACTGTACTACCAATGTCGTCTACAAAGAAGGCCCTACTTAATTAATGTTTCTGTGTTAGAAACACAAATCAATGCAATAATACAATTAAAGCCAAACAGAACTGCAACCTTCCTAATCCGATTCACACCTAACCCGACATGCACACATTCCGACAAAGAACCGGGTTAAGCCGAGTATGACCGTTAATGATAAATATAGAGATACAATCATTACACTTAAAAAATATAGATAAATAAGTAAATGGATTGAACAAGCAGCAACACTTGAATAAACTTACGACGTTACGGCCAGATAGCCAGCTAGCGTTCTTTCACATAAATATACTTTTTCATGGCTAATACAAATGGGAGCTACCCCCCCCCCCCCTTCCTTCCCCTTTCCAAGACCCCACATTTAAAAAAAGGACAGAAATAACAGGCATGCTGTCAGAATATTTTTAAAATGTACACAATATACCCCACTTATAACCGAGAACTGACACCTCTTGCCATATTGAGACGCGATTTAAGTGGAAAAAAAATTACAATCATGTGATATTTTAAGAGAGAGATGAATTAGTAATGGGACGGCATCCAATTCTTTACTTCCAAAGGGGAACAATTTAACATTAAAAAAAAAGATAAAACTACTTAAAAGATTGTCATTTTTTATTTAATTTTATCAATTCGTTATACAAAATTAAATAAGTGTTACTGGGATGTTTTGTGGTGCGTGTCATCTATCTATGCACGTATTCTAGCACTACTATTGTCTGGCCTGTCGGGCGTACTGTTTGTTTGTAGCCGACGTATTATTTGGTTACGCGAATGTGATGTGGGCCGTCAATTCGTTTAGGGGTGATGAAGACAATACTAATACAAAAGCAACGACTGGGTTATAAGACTGACCAACTGCTAATCAATGCACACAGGACCCATTGTTGGGCATCAATGACGAAACAGTTTATTACATGAAGACGTAGACATCATAGGCCTGGAACAGTTCATAAATGCAGTTACATGTGGTAGGCATCATACATCAATTAGTAAGTATAAATGCGGCCGTTGATTGACAGCACTATCCGTTATAGCATCAAGGTCAACGGCTTGACAGAATACATGACACTGTCAAATGGAAAGTTCATTTTGTATATTAATCTGACATATTAATCTTCTCCAGATGTCAGAGGGTCACACTAGCAGCTGGACACATTGAGTTCAGCTGAAGCTCTGCCATAACATTCAGGTTTGCAAGTTGTTTTGTTTTTGTTTTTTTTAAATAAAGTTTTGTCTCGTTTTGGCGAGGCGCGTCCCGTTCAACCTAGTCGGTTATATTAGGGCGCATATCCAAACACAAAAGACCCTTAGGTCTGAGATTTTGATTCATTTTAGTTAGGTTTGCAAGTCTCTGAGGCGAGATTCTTAAAAAAGGAGCCGTTTTCTGGCTAAATATATATGTTTGAACGATTCTTGGTAGAGTACACCAAGGAGGACTTCTTCATCTTTCCAATAATTATTCTATTATCAACTGCATGTCTTCACTATACTTAGGGCAAGTGCATGAAAAAATCACTTCTATCATAGACGGCTAATGTCGGGATCTGCCTCGAGAATCATTGCTGAATGGCAACAGAACACCGCGACAAAACGCGTCATACCGTTTAAACATCGTGCGCGGTGGTACACAAATAATCAAACATACAATTAACTTAGATACACTCAAAAGTTCTTCTATACTAGACTCACATGTGAGAACATCAAACATTTAACTCCCCCGCGAAATATAACTTAAAATTAAGGCATAAAAGATTCTCTTATTTTTAGCAGTTCGTTTGTTATATTGTTAAAAAGTTCTTTTCTTTCCTGTGTTTATAATTTAAAAAAAAAACTGTAAATCATATGGAGTTTGATGCACAAGTTAAAGTATAAACACTTATATGCTCTGCCACTTTCAATGATATTAACGATAAAACAACTAGCTCGGGCGTTGGCGGACAATTTTTTATCGTTACTACTTTGACGGAGGTTTTTGACATTTGTTTCAATTTAGCTGTTACTTTGACATCTTTACTGGATCTAAATAGTTAGTAGTTTGAACGACTGACAATAACCAATAACTGAGAGAGCGGTTAGTTCTCGTCTTGTTTGTTGTGTGTGTTTTTTCTAAGTGGATATTTTTACTTTTTTAAAATCCAAAATGGAAGTTCAAGATATTATTCGTAACATGGAAGACGCCCTGGAAGGCGGGTCGTTACACAGACCCGGTACCCTAGTTTTAACAACATTCGGGCCACAAGCCTCGAGAGCATCTTACTCGCTGATTGCTAGCATTTTGGCTGTACCGGCAGGGGTAGGTTCAAACAACATTGCAGCCCTGTACAGATTCGCCAACCCGCTGAAATGGTATGCGACCCTGATGACATTGGCGCATATAACACATTATCAAAACATGCATGAGAAAAAAATGTGAATGGGTTAACCCCAAAATGTCAATAATCATTGAGCACAAGGAAAAATCAAGGGCGTGCTACACTGGCTACCCCCAACAATAAAAAAGGAAGCGGTACTGTCCATCGTCACCTCCATCACGGGAGACAAAGAAGCTAAAGGACTTCAGTTATGGAATGCCACGGACAAGTGGGCGTTCATGTGTAACCCGACTAGAAACATCCCTCCCTATATCAACATGAGATTAGTTAGTTTTTTTTTTGTTTTTTTTTTAAATAAAGTTTTGCCTCGTTTTGGCGAGGCGCGTCCCGTTCAACCTAGTCGGTTATATTAGCGCAAGGTTAAAGTCGCAGGGACATGAAAGAATCTGAAAAAATCTTCGTTACAATGACTGGCAGGCGCACGCCATGCGCGATATGTGGTCTATATAGCCATTGTTTTAACCAATGCCGAAATAAAAAACAACGGACGGAAACTCCAAGTACAATTCCCGACAAGGAACATCCTGCAAAATCTGCACCACCAACATCAGCTGCACCATCGACACAAAACACTGCCCAGATAGCCAATGACTTGCCACAAAACACAAGCAACATGATTCTACCCGAATCCTACTCAGAAGACATGAACAATGACAACTTTACAGTCAACGTAAACAAGAGAAAACAAAACAAACAGAAACCGAAACAGATTAAAGTCAGAAGAATGACACAGACATCCCCTCAGTCCACTCTGGATGATACCAACACCACCACCGATATAAACAAGCAACAAAACAACAACACAAGTGGTTCCGACACAGACACGCCACTTCGAGAAATAGCCCCCTCTTCCTGGGCGGCGATGACTGCAGGGGACTACTATGATCCAGTGCTATCAATAGACCTGAAGAGAAACTCACCAGGACAGGATCTAACTTTCTAAAAACGCAAAAGAACTCTTTCCCAAACGCGTCGCGCATTATATAGACGACCCAGAGGTACAGAGGGCAAACTCGTGGATGCTTAAAGACATTAAGAACCTTGTAACCACATGAATTTATATAGACATTAACTGGCGTACATATCGAGGTACAAGATTGTTGAGCTCTTTTCAGGTTACTGGTTAGCTAGTGGTAGGTGTACCAGGGTACTAGCATCGTGACGCGAATGTTCAATGAAAAATGACAAAAGAGCTGGTCAACAAAACTCCAACGAGTGGTAGGCAAATGGGCCAATACTGGACTGTACTCAACTCGTTGGTAAAAAAGTTCATACAATTTATTTACGTGGTACAGAAGACGTTCAACAAGACGATACATCGTTTTGATGTGGACGATCAACAATTATGCATGGTGGTGATATTCTGATACAATGTACATTTCTGGTAATATTTATATATCCCTGCAGATCCATTACAAACAAAGTCCTTTTCTACCCAAGTGATTTGAGTTCCCTAAATGTTACTGTCTGTGGGACGTTAAGGTCATGTCCGTTAACCTTCTTCAAGGACATCTGACATAGTGAATAACTTCATACTGATGAATGATGTTTCCATTCAAAACTTGTCTTAATCCAAGACTTCCTCATTACAATACTTTACACAGTTGATAAGATCCATGCAGTTATACATTAAAATACAAATAGGTTATAGACTGCCTTTGGCTAACCTCTCTGCAATATGCCAAGACCTTGACGTTGGCATTACGGAATATAATATTCAAAATACGATCAAATACATTCTTCGCTCGTAGGAATTTCCACTACGCTAGATCTAAGTGAGGCTAAGAACTCCGCTGTTCCATTCTAGAAACCCAGCAAATATGGATTCCCGCTAGACTCCAGCGATGAGTAGCCACTTCACTTAACCATTAACATATTAATAAAACGAGGGCTCAAAAACTTACGTATCGAAATGCATGTTGGCTTCTACCTGAAGACCAACCATCCTCCATTAACAATTCTTCCACAGAATTGTAAAGAATAAAATATCAACACACGGACAGTAAGTCCGACTTGCCCTTACAAGATCCTGACGTCATAGCCCTCTAAACTAGGTAACCCGTACGCAAAGAGCAACTCGCACTCTGCATTGTGCACGCCCGTGCGTGAATAAATCGAACGCACAAATAATATAACTATATCAAGAATGGTGCGTAGACTTTTAACACTGGCAGGACCAGAGACTGCCCACTATGTAAAAAGCACGCAACAGGAGGCCAATGCAGAAGCAGCGGAGCAGAAAGAGAAAACCGCAGCAGAAGCAGCGCAACGGAAAGCCGCAGCAGAAGCGCCGGAGCGGAAAACCGCAGCCGAAGTCGCAGAGCGGAAAGCCGCAGCATAAGCATCAGAGCGAGAGAGAGACAGGGAGCATGCACTTAAAATGAAGCAACTGATAATCCAGGGACAGACCCATCAGATGGAACTTGAAACTTTCCCAGGGCCTAAGAGGAGCAGCTTACGAGGTTTTTAAAAATCTTCTGGCCGGAGAGCGAGATGACTATCAGGCACTGAAAAAAGCTCTCTTGGTTAGATACGAACTTCATTCAGAAGCTTACCGAAAAAAATTTCGAGGTTCTAAGAATGAGGCCGGAGAGACATTCTCAAGTTCGCAGCCCGTATTGAAGACTACCTAGTGAAGTTGTGTACACTGAGAAACTTCACCTAAGACTATGGCCGATTGAAAGAGCTGATTGTGATAGAGAAACTAAGGGAGTATGTGTCGGTGGAAATCCGTAGATTTCTCACTGAAAACGGCGCTGACCGGTCAGAAACTATTCTTACTCTTGCAGAGCGTTTCAAAATTGCTCTAATGGAATCTCAAGGAGCCAGGAAAAAGTTTCCGGATCAGGCGCCAAAATGAACAGCTCACTCACAACCAGACTAACAAGCATTATTAGAAAGAGGTCACGCGATGGAATTTTTAAATGTAATATTTTAAAACACCCGGTGGTATTGTGATTTAAACACCCCTAACAATTTAGTGCAAAAGAGATTGGATTGGTGTAAAGTGAGAGCCGCAATACACATTGGTTCTCATTGACAAATTTGTCGGAATTACAATCTGGAATTTTGAGCTGAGAATTGGAAATATAATCTAGCACAATCGGAGTCACAGATCAGACTGCATCGCCCTGTCATGCTAGCAATTCACCAGAGCCAAAAAGAGATGGAGCGGACAAAGGATTCCACAATTATAAGTGAGAGATCAGAAAAAAGTAAACCAGCATTTATAAATACAAAGACAGGAAACTTACAGGACCAAGATCGAAGTATGTGGGCAACGTAAAAACGTAAAAAAAATAGACCCGCATTTATAAATATCAAGACTGGAGACCTAAAGAATCAGATCACCAGTCATAAGAGGAATACAACATTTCCAGACCAAGTGACTCGAAGGCATCTAACCTATGTTGCTTGTGTCCATTCTAAACTGTGCCAGGAAATTGTGTTCCCAAAAGTTGCTTTTGGTTATTGGAACAAGGCGTAGAACAAAGCTAATCAGACTGTGAAGTGTCATCATTACTAAAGAACTGTCGAAAGCACGGATGCAGTAGTCATCGATGCTAAGCTTAGTGCTTAACAAAAGGCAACAGCAAAGAACATTAACATTCCTCTATCCAGTCTCTATGAAGATAACACTTTTATCAAAAATTCACCACCATTTCAACCTGTGAAAACTAATTGATTATTAAATTTGTTACATGTTCTTTTAAAACACAACAATCATAATTGATTAGTTATAATATATATGAAAGCAAACGTATCTGCAAGACTCTTTAATATATATTTACACTTAGACATATATTTACATATATAGAGCTAATTCTCAAAAAAGAATTTCGCTAGATTTACACCAGCTGGGGGCTTGAACGGGCTAAAACCTTTGCTTAATTATTCATAAAAGGAGGCGAACCGATATAAGTTAACAACTGCCCTGCCAATACAGCATTGTTCTCGACTTCGCAAATATCTTATGAAAACTCCCTTGGGATAGAAGCGACATTACTCTTCTACCTACAACACTGCCAAGAGTAATCTTGTGCGAAGGTAGACAACTTTGACGACCTATTTTAGATACTTTTGAGTTTTGGCCACTGTTGGACCACTACTGCAGAGCTAAGGGGAGGCAATCCGTCACAGGCTACCACGACACATATGGGAAACCAAAAGCCAGGGATGAAGATCTCCAGGACGACCAAGAATTCGCAAGGAGAACATTATTAGACAATCCCTAATGGACCGAGGACTGGACTGAAACCAGGCCAAAAGATATACATCTTACTGGATAACATGGCTCTCCCTCTGGCTAACCTCTACACATCAAGGTAGAAGAGGTTTGTTTGTTTTGTTTAAAGGACTATCTACATTGCACACGGAAAACTCCATCAGTGGTCCGATCTCCTCCTTTAGCTCACAAGGAGAATCTCGGCACAGTGCACGAAATCCAAAGCATCGGCGAACATCCCAATGTGTGTATGCAGGAATCACACATTCTATAAATATTTTTGTATCGGGTAGGTTTTCTTAATTGTGTAAACTCTGGCACAGCAGCGGTCGTATGGCCTACTCTTTACGATTTCCTTCTGACAAGTAATTTTTAACGTGCGAAACTTGCACACAGGACCTAATATTTTTCCGCCCTGATCCAATAAGGCTAGTTATCCGATCTCACTACTCAGGGAATTAGAGAGGAGTAAAACATTATTAGTACAAAGTGGTTATTAAAATCAAGGCCTTAAATCCCACCCCCTGCAGACCCAAGTAGAACAGTCCCAACTAAGATGGTATGGCCATGTCTGCAGAATGGGTGAAGATCGGCTACCGCGACAATCATGGGCAACAAAGAGCAAGAGATACAGACCCCCAGGACGATCCAGAGTCCGCTGGGAGGACAACATTAGACAATCTTTGAAGGACCGAGGACTAGAATGGAACCAGGCCAGGAGGAAGACAGCCGATAGGATAGTCTGGCGCTCTCTCTTCCATACCTCTACACCTCACGGTAGAAGGGAAACGACTACGTAAGCAAGGTTCTGAAAAAATTCCATCAAGAATATTCCCTGTACTGTGAACCGACCCAGGTGTCTTTAGAACTAGATGCGGACGCCATTCCTCTTAGCCACTCCGGTCCCCGGGATAGGAGAGAACCGACCAAGTAAGAAAATGTGTTTAAAGGATTGTCGAAGTGCGCTATTTGGCGCCGATGAAACATTTTGATGTACTTTTTTTTTTTCCTCGCATGAGGTCGCATATTTTTTCCTCGCATGAGGTCGCATTGGCACCCGCCCCAAACCCAACTCTGGTCAAGACCACATGTCCCAACACAAGAAGACCCAATGACAAACTGTGTCCTTGTAGTGATCCTCTGTGTTCTCACACAAAGGACCTAATGACACATGAATGTCACTGTACCGGTCCCTGTGTCTAGACACATGATCCCAGCCAAAAGCCGGATATTAGGGCGTTGGGTTTGCCGGAGCAGTATTTATGCTTCGGATCCAAAGACCTAGATTTAGAGTCCGTCGCGAAAGATTAAATACATAGTACTGTCATTGAAAGTGGCAGAAGATATAAGTATTCACTTCTTTAACTTGCGCATAAAACTCCAATTGTTTAAAGTATTTTTATTCTAAACATAGTAAACACAAGTTTTTTTTAACAACTTAACAAATGTACAAATAGAAATAAGAGATTCTTTTCTGCTTTACATAAATATGTGTACTGAATTGATAAAAAATAAAGAGTAGAAGATAATATGTTATTTAGTTTGAAATTTTTTTAATAGTTGAATTGCTCCCCTTCGGAAGTAAATTGGATGGTTTCCCCTAACTTCATTATCGCTGCTCCTTAAAGTATCTTATGGTTAAGTTTTTTTCTTTCTTTTTTCACTTATTTCCGAGATTGGACATGACGTCAAAACCTGACAAGAGGTGTGATCTTTCGGTTATAAGTCGGGGTATATTGTGTATATTTTTATAATATTTTGACCGCTGGACTGTTATCTCTGTCCTTTTCTTTTTAAATTTAGGGGGGGGGGGGGGGAGGCACTTTTATTAACCATGTAAAGGTTTATTTCTGTGAAGGACTGCTAGCTGGCTGTTTGGCAGTCACGTCATAAGTTTATTCAAGTGTTGCTGCTTATTCCATCAATATACTTATTTATTTATATTTTCTAAGTGTAATGATTTTACTTCTATATCTATTATTGCTAGTGTACCGACGTGTCGTTATAAGTACTACTAGCTGAAATGAAGATCCGTTTGTGTTTTTCGTTTCCTTTTGGGTCAACCGATAGTGTGGTCTTCCTTAACTCCAGCTGATGTATGACTTAATCAATGCCGATTTGATGAATGGTGTCTAAAATAGCAATAAGTAATTCTTTTTTTGGATTGTTTATTGTTTGACTGTGTTGATTTATTTCATATATCAGTGATAAACTGTCTCTCTTGTTTTACGGTTTTGGATCGTTCTTGGTGGACGGTCTGCTTTATTTTTCTAAATATTAATAATTTCACAAAACATATCTGAAAGAGTTGCAATTCTCCTCCAGTCATACCATCTGTAGTTCTGTGAGTATTACTAATCTATTCCAGTTAGATCGTCTGTAGCTCTGTCAACATTACAGATCTGTCCCAGTTATCTCAGCCCACCTGTAGTTCTGTCAGCATTACAAATATATCCCAGGATGATCATCTGTAGTTCTGTAAACATTAGAAAATCTATCCCAGTTATCTCATCCCATCTGTAGTTCTGTTAACAATATAAATATGTCCAAGTTAGCTCACATTATCTGTAGTTCCGTCAACATTATAAATCTGTCCCCGGCATTCATCTGTAGTTCTATCAACATTACAAAAATGTCGCAGTTATCTCACCCCATCTGTAGTTCCGTCAACAATATAAATCTGTCCCAGTAAGATCAGCTTAACTGTAGTTATGTCAACATTACAAATCTGTCCCAGTTAGCTCAGCTCATCTGTAGTTCCGTAAAGATTGCGAGGAATCAGTTGTGCACTTTTATAACGTTCATCCTCTCCGGCAGTATCACTTCTTTTCTTCATTTTCTTAACTGATCGTCCTATTCTTTGACATATTTTATGCACCTACATTCTGCTCTAGCCGCTCCAAGACTTGTGTACGTTTCGCAATGTGAATCGTCGTAACCTAATTAGGCAAGTCCGCGAATAATTTATCACCTAAGTCGTCTAGTCACATTTGATAAAGTCGATCTTTAGAGACACAAGATGGTAGAGCACGATCGATGAAAAGAAAGCCAAATTGTCTGTCTGAGAAATCCGTCTGAGGGATTTAATCAAAGACAGGTGATAAGACGTAATCGTTTCCGCTGACCCATCGTTATATAAATATTACCGATAATGTGTCTTTGGAGACAATATTGTGGGAAAGCATTTAAACAGGAAATGTTCACAGATTTGTTTGTGAGTTTGCAGAACAATGCAATCGGAAGTATTACTTTCTAATTAGAAAGTGGTCACGCGTTGGAATTTTAAAATTTGATATTTCAAAACACGCGGGGGATATAATGATTTAACACCCCGACAATTTCGTTCTAAGGAGTTTACCATTGGCTTAATGTGAGAGCTGAAACAGACTTTGACTTTCATTGGCAAATTCTTTGAAAGTGCAATGTGGGATTTGAACTGAGAAATGGAAATATAATGTAGCGAAATCGGAGTCACAAATCAGACTGCATCGCCACGTCAAGCTAGCAATTCACCAGAGCCAGAGAGAACGATCGGACAAAGGTTTCCAAAATTAAAATTATGAGTGACAGATCGAAGTATTTGGGCAACTTTGAAACCCGCAGTTGTAAATGCCAAACTGGAAACTTAAAGGACGAGGACAGAGTATTTGGGCAACTTTAAAACTTAAAAGTAAACACGCATTTTTATATACAAAGACTGGGGACCTAAAGAATCAAATAAACCGTCATAAGAGAAAAATTAAAATTTCCCAGACCAAGTTATTCGAAAGCATTAACTTGCTCTGTCTATTTTAACTGTGCCAGGAGATTGTGTTCCCAAAAGTTACTTTTGGGTAAGTGTAAACATTTATTTTACCATGTGCATTTGACATCTTTTCTTTGTTAAGTGGTTATATATGAGGCTGGCAACCTCAACATATGAAAATAGTATATTCATAAACCATTACAGCAAGCGCTGGAGTTTGGTTTTTGCTAATTCACTCAAAAACTCGAAAGCAGCAGCAAAACCAGACCTCGAATGGAGCAGTGAATAATATCATTTTGTGACAAATATGTACCTTCTTAATTGTAAGTTGGGCAAATCATTGCAGTCACGATGTCTAAGCACGTATTATCCCAGTTCAATAACCAGAAGAATAACGGTAATTTCTAATCATATTGAGGACATAATCAAAGAGTTATACTGTGTATACTCAGGGAGAATCATTATTCAGAGAGGCTAACATTGGTAGCTGGACAGCGAGACAATGCGTCTGTTAATTTGCAACCCACAAATGTGCTTTGCTTAGGCATTTTTTTTTTTTTTGTCTAAAGTTCCTGGAACGAAGCTATCAGACTGTACATGGTACGAAGCTGCAAGTCCAAAGTTCCTACACCAATAGCTGTGAGTTAACAGCAGGGAATCAACACTAACCGCCTACATTGGACGAGTTGTGTGGAGAAGAGCCCTCATCACAGAATAATTGTCGAAATCAAGGCTGCAGGACTCACTTAGACCAGCTAAGTTTATTAAGGAAACAACAAGAGTACAATTGTTTTTATAAAATCCTCAACCCAAGTCTCAGTGAAGACAATATTATTTACATCTAAAATTCACCATCATTCCATGGCTAACTTAACCTGTCAAGACTAATTCATTTTGTAATATGTTACATGTTATTTAAAAACAAAACAATCGTAGTTGATTCAGTTATTATCGGTATGAAAGAAAACGTATGAGCAATACTCTTTAATATATATAGATCTAGACATGTATCTACATCTATAGAGCAAATACTTATAAAACGAATTTCGCTGGATTTACACCAGCTGGTGGCTTGAACCGGCTAAAAGGATCCCGTTACACGCCCATTGAGTCATATTGGGAATATGGTGTTATGCCCATATTTTCTTGACCATCGGCAAACTAGGGGTGAAGTGGTCAGCATCACGCCGGCCGCCTTAACCTTCCCAGAGTTGCTCTGGAACCGAATTCATGGGGCTGGGTCGAACGGGCTAAAACCATTGCTTAATGCTTTACAAACGGCGACGGATCAGATATAAGTTACTAGTGTTCTGCCCTATGCAGCATTGTTCTTAGCTTCTGAAAACATATTATGAATCTACCTTGACAAAGAAGCGTCATTATCCTTCTATCTACAACTCTGCCAAAAGTAATCTTGTGCGAAGGTAGACACCTTTTGAAGACCCACATTAGATACTCTTGAGTGTTGGCCATTGGTGGACACCTATTGCAGAGCTAAGGGAAGGCAATCCGTGACAAACATTACACATCTGTTATTGTTATTGTTAATCAGATTCGACTTCACTGCACTCCGGGCAAATCATAAGTGATCAATCTTCCTCAGCAAATGTCGAAGAGTATGAATGCTAATTGTACCTGTAGCACACTGGTTGTACCAACGACGGATGCATCCTCTCTCACGTCCATTTCTTCTAGTCCCACGTTTGATGTCAAACTCCAACAGCCTCAGCCTTGTTGATTCATCCATTGCAGTGTCATTACCCAGCAGGTGATCATTAATAGCCCTTAGTATCTCTCCCTTAGCCATGTCCTGTGTCCCCACCGTGGGTGCTCTCGAGGCCAGCCTGCCAATTCTCTCATTGCCACGTGCCCCTGCATGACCAGGACAGTAGATCCACATCAGTTCTTCAAGACGCCGAGGCTTCTGTTGTCAATTCCTACCGCAGCCAACCATTCTGAAATTTTCGAAGCATGTCTTGAGAGTCTGACAATGTAACTGCCCCGGTTGATGGAGTTTCAGACAGCCAAATCAGTGCTGCAGTAACTGCCTCTACCTCCATTCTCATGCTGGAGGTTGTTGTCATGTAGGCTCCACTTTGTTCAGCGACGACCCTGCCCTTTTATTCTCGCAGAGAAGCCCCATCCTGATTTCTCACGACGAACTACAGACCCATCAGTGTGCACAATGGCGCCATCATCCCCAGGATGATCACTTATCAACTGATCAATCTCCAACTCTGCTTTCCATTGCTCCAAGATCTTTACTCTCTGCCAGGCCAATAATGACCTGGTGGTAGTTTATCCAGGTCTCCCCTGACGTACGCCACTTTTCCCCTTTGGACACATTTTCAACCCTGGTCACCTGACTAATCGTAGCCTCTGTCTGTGCTATCCTTGACATCCCCCTCTTGATTCTTGCTCCTTTCATGTCAGCCACATTCTCATGTAGGGGGTGTCTGTTGTCGGTGGTTACCCGCATATAGGCTTTTGCCTGGGCCGTCGTATATCTAATAGACAACAATCCGAGCGTGTATCTCATTGTCACAATGGGGGTAGCACGTGTACATCCAAAAACTACACGCATCCCTTAATTTTGAATGTGTTCCAGCCATAGTTTGCAAAGCTGCCAGTCCTCGCTTGCTCTTCCCTATGATCAGTTCGACATAATACTTGAATGATAGCCCATGATCACACGTTACTCCCAGATACTTATTCTGTCTTGCCTTTTAATGTTCTGCCCACTGAAAGTGATGTCTGCAAGGTCTGCTTTCACTATGAAGTTGTTGAAAGAGCACCACATCACACAGGCCTTGTTGTGATTGACCCCTGATCCGCTTCCCATACACACATTAAGAAACCGCCTCTAGTGTCTCGTGTATGCCTTGAACCATTTCCTGTCTGTCTGAGCCAGTTCTGTACTTGAGTATGTCATCTGCGATAGTTAATGTTCGTCCCAGTCCTGGTATTTACATTCTGGTCGGTCTCTCCATTTTTTTTTTGGGGGGGGGGGGGGGAAGAATGCCTCAAAAAATGAGATGCTCTGGTTACCTCCAACTGTAAAAGGTCAGAGTTCAGCGATGGAAGCAAGACTTATTCTACAGCACATGTAAAACTGACTAATTGTGATGCGGCAAGGGTAAACATATTAGTCATTAATACTAAGGCAAAGAGGGTTTAAATGAAGTACAGCGGACACTCTGTTCGATAGGGCCTTAAAAAAAAAGAATTCAAAGACGCAGTAAACAGGGGTAAGAGTTAGGTTTAGAGGTTGAAATGAAGAACACATGGCCGTAAGTTCGATAGGGCCTTAAAATATAATTCAGAGACGCATTAAGTAGGGGTAATGCTTACGTTTAGGTATCCTAAACCAAACCCTAACAACGTTGGTGACTTACTGGGATGACATCAAAGAAGACGGCCCACTGAGATTCATTTCAACCAGGTTTAAGTATCCTAAGCCTAACCCTAATCCCTAATGCTTACGACGCTGGCTGCTTACTGGAATGATATTAAAGAAGGCGGCCCACTGTGCTTCATTTCAACCACCAGGGAGTTACAAGAACTATCTATTAGTAGATCATCTTGACACACATATGCTTGCTCATCGAAGTTTGCTAACTCGATGATCTATGGTGGACAGACTCAGCGGCATCATAAAGTAGATGATCATAACTACAATAAGCAGACAAGTAAAGAAAGGATTTATGAAGGAAATTCGCTACCAAGAGAATTGATCATCTTGACGAGGTATGTAGAGATTCTATATTTGTCCTCATAAGACGAATCACTTTTTTTTCGATATATTTTTCACACCCATCTATAGTTTAATTGTAAGAGCTTTAATTAGAATCTTATAGTCAGTGTTTAGAAGCTATATGGGTCTGTAATTTTGTAGTAGTTTTCTGTCTGTTTTTTCATTTGGTAAGAGTATTATGTATGACTGATTCAAACTTACGAGAAGTTCGCCGATCTGAAATGCTTCCTCGAAGACTTTGATTCATAGTGGTCCGAGCACGGGAAAAAAGAATGTATACAATTATGCTGTAAGGCCATCCGGACCTGGTGTTTTGTCTCGGTGTAGTGTGTTTTATGCCTCTCGCAAATTTTCGAGCGTTAGTGCTTAGTCTAAATATTTACTGTCTTGTTCTGTGAGAGGCTTTGTGTAGTGTAGAACAAGGTTTTGTGCGTCTGTTCTTGTTTCTTCTTTAGCATATAGCTGTTTATAAAACTCTAATATGGTCTGACATATGTTTGTATTGTTCGTTTGCAATTGTCCATTTGTATCTAGTATTTGGCGAATCTGTTTATTTTGTTGAATGTTCTCATCTATAGCCAGGTACTGTTTGTTTGGAGTCTCTTGTGTTGTATACAACTTTGTTCTCAGCATTGCACCTTTATATTTGTGATGTTTATGTTGTTCAAATTGCTCTTGCAACGTCTGCATAACCGAACTCGTTTTGTCTATTAGTTTTGTCCGTTTGATTGCTTGTTCTAATATCTTTTCTTGTGTTTTTGATGGCCTGTGTATGTAAGTGGTCGGGGCTTGTGTCCTATCTCTTATGGTGTTTTTTAGTAAGACCCAAAATCCTGCAATAGTTTATTCAGGAGTCTGTTCTGTGTATCCTAATATGAACTGTGTTATTTGTTTTGTGAAAAAAATCATGTTTAAGTAAACTGTTATTAAACTTCCAATGCGGGGATCTTTTAGTTTTTGTATAGGGCGGCCTTATACCTAACACTGTATCAACAGCTTTATGGACTGTGAAGTCAAGAGCGCAATTAATATGTTGTGCTTGATGTATCCTTTAAATATCTAATGTATATATCCTATATATCCTAGATGCTTGTCGTAAATACGGGTGTGTGTTATCTATGTAAGTGTACGATCTGTCATCGGGTCCAAAACTTCTGTATCCATCAGTCAGACCATGTTCTTCTAGAACAGACTGTAATATCTTCAGCTGAGATACCTGTTCCTTAGTAACAAATTAATAATAATAATAATAAATTCTTAAAGCACCAAACACGGCGCATAAGGCTGAAAACAGTGCTCTCCAGGTTGTTCGTTGTGACGCCACTCCTCTTAGCTCTTGCACATTATTTAGGCCCAACGTTCTTCCTTCTCTTATTATTGTTCTTCTAAGTGTTTCTTTTGGTCTTCCTTTTTTCCTCTTACCCTCAGGAACCCAAGTGAGCACCTGTAGTTTTATTCTGTTGTTTTGCATTCGTAGGACATGACCGATATATGACCATCGTCTTTTCCTTATATAGTCGGAGACAAATTTCTGCTTAGTCTTCTCTTATTTGTCGATTAGTCTTGAATTCTTTCCAACTGATGTTCATGAGTTTTCTAAGACATTTGTTCTCGAATGTATTCAGCTTGTTCTCCAATGATTTTGTAATTTTCCAACTTTCACAGCCGTATGTTAACACTGAGATAACATTCGAATTAAACAGACGAAGGTTGGTATGTTGCTATGCCAGTGGGAGTTTTACTCCTGGTAGGTTCAACCAAGCTGGACTGGTCTGTGTGGGTAAGGGTCAGTCAAAAGCTGGAACCCTGGTCCTCCAGGTTGGGGGTTTTAGCATAGGGCTGACACCCTTGTCTGTGTAAAAAAAACAATGAAGTTACGGAAACAACAATAAATGAACAAACTTTGCTGCGGGATGGACATTCGGAGTCTGTGGCTCGTATGACTGTCAGTGGTGAAAGCCGAAAGGAAGCCACTGACATGAAAACGGATGTCCTGACCGCAAAACAGGATACAAGAATAGGTTTTTGGAATGTCAGGACAATGTACGAGACAGGTAAACTAAGACAGGTCACGACAGAAATGAGAAACTATAGGTTACACATTCTAGGGATAAGCGAGAGCAGATGGACAGGGGCAGGAAAAGTTAAAACAGCAACAGGAGAAACAGTACTTTACTCTGGAAGAGAGGATAGACAGCACAATGAAGGCGTAGCCATTATTCTACAGAAAGGAATAGAAAGGACATTACTGGAATGGAAACCCATCAACAACAGACTGATAAGATTAAGATTGAGAAGGAGATTCACCAACACTACAATAATACAATGCTACGCACCAACGAATGATAGCGATGAGGAGGTCAAGGAAAAATTCTATCAACAACTGCAGAAAGAAATGGAAGACACACCTAGATATGATCTTGTTATAGTAATGGGAGACCTCAATGCGAAAGTTGGTACACACAATACATATAATGAAAGAACAATGGGGAAATGCGGCAGCGGAACAGCAAACGAAAATGGGGATAAACTAATAAGTTTCTGTAGCATTAACAACCTTGTCATTGGAGGAGCACTCTTCCCACATAAAGAAATTCACAAATTAAAATGGGAATCACCAAATGGTCGGGACAGAAACCAGATAGACCACATCATGGTTAACGGTAGATGGAGACATGCATTACAAGATGTGAAGGTAAGAAGAGGTGCAGATGTGGGAAGTGATCACCATTTAGTAGTAGCAAAACTGAAAGTGAAACTAAGAAGGGCTGGACCAACTGTAACTACACAGAAAAGGTTTGACATCAGCAAATTGAAGGACTCCCTTACTAGAAAAGCTTTTGCGGCCGACATAAAGAAACGATATCAATTTGCAAAAAGTCAGGAAAAGACATTGACTGATGATATAGACCAGAATTTAAAAACCATTTCAACAATATACAAAGAAAGCAGCAAATCATGCTTGGGATTCCAGGAAAGGAAGAAGCAAGACTGGATAACACCAGAAACATTAAACCCCATAACGATGAGAAAGGAACTGAAAAGAAAGAAAACAGAAGCGAAGTCCCCCAGGTTGAAGCAACTATATAGCGAACAGTACAGTCAGCTGGACAAGGAAGTTAAACGTCAAACCCGAGCCAACAAAAGGAATTTCCTAGACGATCTTGCAAGACAGGCAGAGGAGGCAGCACTGAGAAATGAACAAAGCACAGTATACAAAATAACTAAATTCATCAGCGGAAAACGAGGTGCAAACAATATTACATTAGTAAGAGATAAGCAAGGTAATCTCATCACGACAGCAGAGGGACAGGAAACAAGATGGGCAGAGCACTTTAGAGAAACTCTGAACAAGGAATCACCTGAGACACAATTGAATGCTCGTGAAGCTGAAAACGATCTAGATGTGAATACGGACATTCCACGAAAAGAAGAAATCATCACAGCAATCAAAGGGTTAAAGAACGGCAAAGCTCCGGGCCATGATAACTTAAATGCAGAGCTATTTAAGACAGACCCTGAGCTAGCTGCAGAACGATTAGAACCACTATTTGCACAAGTCTGGAAAACGGGGACAACACCATCAGAGTGGAACAAAGGAATAATTGTCAAATTGCCCAAGAAGGGAGATCTTGAAGACTGCAATAATTGGAGAGGAATCACTCTTCTCTCAGTTCCCAGCAAAATACTAGGCAGGATAATTATACAGAGAATTTCAAAGGCAGTAGACCACAAACTGAGGAAAGAACAAGCAGGATTTAGAAAGAACAGGAGATGTGTAGATCATATATTCACTCTCAGGAACATTATAGTGCAGTGCTCAGAATGGCAAAGACAGCTTTACATTAATTTTGTTGATTTTGAAAACGCTTTTGACAGCATACATAGGGACAGTTTATGGAAAATACTGAGGGCTTATGGAATTCCAAGCTGCATAGTGTCAATCATAAAAAGCCTCTATGCCAACTTTACGTGTAGTGTTGGGCAGAGCAACCTAACCTTTGAGGTGAAGACAGGAGTACGACAGGGATGCCCCTTATCAACCACTCTATTTTTAACAGTCATAGACTGGGTGATGCGCCAGACAACAGAGGGCAGTCCAAGAGGAATACGATGGACAACATTTTCTACATTGGAAGATGTGGAATATGCAGATGACATTGCACTACTAGCACATTCACATCAATACATCCAGGAAAAAACGGATAATAAGTTTTGCCAGCAGGTGGGCTTGAACATCAATTTAAAGAAGTCTGACGTCATGACGCTCAATGTGAGCAACCCTGAGCCCATATCAGTAAGGAATCAGCAATTGGTACAGACAGATACCTTCACATACCTAGGAAGCATAGTAACACCAGACGGCGGGGCAGGCAAAGACATCAACATCAGAATGAATAAGGCAAGAACAGCCTTCTTTAGCCTAAAGAACATCTGGAAGTCCTCCCAATACAGCACAAGCACAAAATTAAGATTATATCATATCTGTGTGCTTTCTGTGCTTCTCTATGGTGCGGAATGCTGGAGAGTTACAAAGAAGGAAATGTCGAAATTGTCCTCTTTTCACACAACATGCCTAAGACAAATTCACCGAATCTTTTGGCCGAATACCATCACTAAAAAAGATCTGCTTACTCGTAGCAAGCAAGAGGACATGCACACCATCATAGCTGGCAGACGCTGGAGCTGGGTTGGCCATGTCCTCAGAAGAGACCCCGATGCCATCACAAGAACAGCTATGCTTTGGACCCCTGAAGGAAAACGAAAGAGAGGCCGACCAAAAACAACCTGGCGGAGGACTGTGGAGGCTGAGATGCAAAGAATGAACCAGAGTTGGGGCACTGTACGAAGGATGGCCACCGACCGAGCAAAGTGGAATCAATTTGTTGTTGCCCTACAAGACGCCACTAGGCGTGATGGCCACTGACTGCTTTGACGGTCGGCGGCTATGGATCAAAGAAGAAAGAAGCTTGGTATGTATATTCAATGATCGTAATTTCCAAATGTTAGATAATCTATTGAAGGCGCTAGCTGCCAAAGTAATTCTAGTATGAATTTCTCTTGTTGTGTCACCATCCTGAGTCATTTTACTGCCTAAATAATTGAAACTTTCAACTTTCTGTAGTTTTTTCCCCGTTCAGGATGATATTAAATGTCTCGTTAGAAAAGTTCATAACTTTAGTTTTAGAGG
Source organism: Oreohelix idahoensis (assembly GCA_024509875.1). Taxonomy (NCBI): domain Eukaryota; kingdom Metazoa; phylum Mollusca; class Gastropoda; order Stylommatophora; family Oreohelicidae; genus Oreohelix; species Oreohelix idahoensis. Next base: position 315,147 of record JAMPIV010019000.1, read on the forward strand.
CATTTATTTGGAGACCTATTTTAACCGAGAGATGACACAGATTATTTACTGCTTCTTGTGCCTGTCTGGGTGTCGGACACCCATATAGTAACAAAATGGTTCTGTCTGTGTAAGATTCGACCACTAAGATCTAAGTCAGACAAAACACAGTTAAAAATCCCCTCCTAAAATTATGTGCTCTCCTTTATAGTGTAGGGACAAAACTTCAGAAAGTTCTGTGTTTTTTTTTAAATACCCCTTTTGGGGCGCAAAGTGAGGTCTATTGACTTTATTGTGTAAAATATGTTTGATCTCGGCCCTGGCTTAGACACTTTAATGTAATTTTAACCCCTTTTGGGGCGTAAAGAGAGGTTTTTTTTTTTTTTAAATAATAATGTTAGTTGTAATAATTTAAAGCAGGCTTATCTCTGCGGACATGACACAAAAAGAGGATGAAAACTAGTAACACACACAGTCTCACACGTCTGCTTAAGATTACAATAATATATTGGGTGATGGAGTACCTCACATTCAGCGCTGTGTGTGAGTGTGTGGCAAATATTTTAAAACGATCCTACACACACACACACACACACACATATATATTTATATATATAAAAAAGCAATTACATATATATATATATATACTGTTCAAAGAAAGAAACGCATAGCTACTGAAGGCACACACATAGCCATAACTTTGACATTCAATAACTTTTTTAATTGTTTAAATTGCACACATGAATACCTTACGGTTCAACCAATCAATTAACATTTGTTTTGCAACTGGATCACGAGAGATTTTTGGCGTACGTGCTTTTCCGTTAGTATGGTGTGTGGCCTCCTCTTGCATCGATCAGCGACTGGCATCTCCTGGGCATAGATGCGATCAGACGTCTGATGTGGGCCTGTGGGATGGTGTGGTAAGCTGGGATGATATAAATATTTATAGGGGACTTAGTGTACTGACTGAGATCAGCTGTGAAGGTATCTGTATCTAATAAGTGTGGCGTATTACAGATGACTTTACTTTGCTACCACATTTAGACCTCAATCAGACTTATTCTGGAATATTGTTATGACTACGTTGAATGTCTAGGGTTATGATAGTGATGAAGTAAAAGTTCACAACAACCAACAGACAGATAAACACTTTAATTAAAATCCACAATACTTTACAACACTGTGACACGTACATACATAGAACACTCTATAAGACTATCTTAAATAAGTCAAGTGTTAACTTTTAAAATATGTATTAATTCCTTTCAATAATAGATATCCTGATTCAACTACAGAGTGAATCAGGAATCACAATCAAATGTAATCACAAGTTGTATGTACACAATTTATACATAGGATCTTTGTACTGACATATAATATTATTACAATATGTGTGTAAGTTGTGATGTAGTACTAGGAGGTAATACTGGCTTTTAAAGCTAGGTTGTTGTTTGTCATCATGACTTCATGTGTTTGTTACTGGTGGAAATAATATTGGAAAGGTTCACAGTTTCTTTTTATTTGAAAACAAATAACAGTCCCTCTTGATTTAATGTACAGTCAATTTTAGAGGGGGGTTACACAAGTTTGAGCTGCTCTGGCCAACGAAATCTTATCTTCTGTGTGGGCGGCAGGAAAACTGTCTCCTCTGCTCGCTTGCTTCTCAGTTATCTTGAAAAACAACACTGGTCGATATCTTGAACAAGGAGTATGCTACCAGCTTCTGGATTCAGCAACACTCAGACCCGGTGCTGCTCTAATACTTCAGTACCACGGTCCCTGAAATAAGAAGGTTGTACCTCCTACTTCAGAACTAATTTATAATCTATTTCCACACTGAAGCACAATACATTACAAACACAGAGTTCAGCGCGGTAGGCCAACTGTTAGCTTCTCATGTAACAATATACACCAGTATTCCTCTCCCTAATGGTTACAACGCTTCTGCAATTCCAGCATTAATTCCTTCTATACAATAAGATAGGTGTCATAGTACTATTTAGCAATCCCATATATGCCTATGCAGTTATACTCCTCTCCGACAAGTTTTTTTCATGGTGGAGCAATATCTAGGCTTTGCCTCATGTTTGCTACTGAACCACACACATACAGACATAATTTATCATTTCACATTGAATTTTCATCTAAAAGATATCAAATATGTCTAGCTTACCACAATTCAAGGAAATATTAAACAAGTACGTTGACTGGCGATGAGTTATGGCACAATTCCGATCTGCCTCTGTCCCAGGCTTTTATTAGAAAAATATGAGCTGGTTCTCAACGCCCTTGCTTCTCACAAAGTTTATTTTCAAAAAGTGGCCCTGAACAGACGCTTCTAATTGACTATATCAAATGGTCTAACCAATGAGACCATGTTTACAAGAGCCTTTGAAAAAATTTACCCTTCCTACCGTTTCCATTAACAACCAAAAATAGTATTTGCAGTCGACTAATCATGTTTCGCCTTACAGATTACTCTAGCCAATCAAATCGTATCTAACGTGTTGGCCTCATTTCCCCTAAAGCAGTGTCCAAACATTCCATTGTGAGCAAATATGATCATGTGCTGTCAGACAACACCACTATAGTATTTTGGCTATAATTTGTTAATTACTAGACTATTGGCGTAACACTTAACATATTCTTTGTCAGCAAGTCCTAAGGCACCCAAATATATAAGTTTAATGGGGCCAAGTGGCTTCGTTCAAAATATGTATTTTCTTCTACCACCCGTTCACTTCTATACAATGGGGTGTTTTCTGTACTGTCAGACTAATGTCAGGATTTCAGACGTAAAACAGTATTGTGTCATGTTTCCTAATAAGCATTAAACATGTTTTTTAAACATTACCTCGTATTGGTAGTGTTTTTTGTCACTGTTTATTTGAAAAAAAATCAAGCCTGCATGCCTTTCGCATGGGGTGGCATTAATTTTTAAATCGCGAGACGACGTGGTAGCATTGCATGCGTTCCTCCGTACATCTCTCTCTCTCTCTCTCTCTTCTAAGCCCGTCTGTCTTTTCGTTTACGTAGTGCATATAATGACATTAATGTAATATTATATCTAGGTCATTACGCAGTGTGTCTATCAAGGTCGTATAAGAAATACAGTACCAGTTTTATTTTTAGAAACGCGTGTAGTTTATGCAGACGGAGCATAAAAAGGGGGTTTCTTGTTTAGCTAGTATGACGTTCTATAACACAGGCTTACGCTATTGTGACCGCACGGTTCTTTTACCATTCTTTTTTCCTTTATTGAATTACTTCGATAGGCTTTACATTTACTTTCTAATTTATATATGTGGATTAGAATTTTTCACGACAAATTCTCCCCACTTAAAACAGACAGCACATGTCAGTCTATAATTCTATATACACAAAGATAAATTTAATATTATTCCTGGGGCTTACGGTGATTCTCATCACACGGATGGCGGCGTAGAAAATCCGCACCCAGGTTAGTTTTTCCAGAAATATATTCTATGCTGAACTGGAATGGCTGCAAAAGTAAGAACCATCTGAGTAACCTTGAATTTTCATGCCTAGCCTACACTAGAAACGACAAGGGTTTGTGATCCGTTTGCAACTTGAATGCCTTCCCATACAGATAAATATTGAATTTCTTGATAGCCCATATTACTGCAAGACATTCTTTTTCGCTAGTTGAATAATTTTTTTCAGCTTTATTCAACTTTCTGCTAGCATATGCCACTGGGGTTAATTCCCCATCCAGTGAATCTGACTTCTGTAACAAGGTCGCGCCCAAACCGATATTACTTGCATCCGTTCTCACAATGAATTCTTGACTTAAGTCAGGTAATTTCAAAATAGGTTTGCTTGTGAGCTTTTCCTTCAATTCCTGGTATGCCAATTCACACTGTGCTGTCTGTAGAGTGTCAAGGATATGCTAAGTCTGGCCACTACTGTAGAATAAACGTGTTGTTGTGTATTGGCCACTGTTGAATGAACCTGTCATGTAGACCTTGAGTGGGAGTGTCAAGTAACGCGAATGGTGTAGTAGCTCGGTGTAACAGACCTCTTGGTAATAACTCTCACACACTCTCATGTAATGCAATGACGACTTGAACTGCCTCTGACATTTCAATAGTTTAATGAAGGCACGCAAACTGGACAGCACGGATACAGTCATGGACACATGTTGACATACATTCATTGGTTATTTGAATCGTGGATGATACATTCATGTAGTAGTGAAATATCATTCAACCCAAGGTGGTATTCACTGTTCTGGTAACTAATCGCCGGATCCTCTACTGACTGACTGAACGCGTCAATGAGGATCGGTAAACATACAAAAGTCATTGGCCGAACCTTCATTTCATAGCTAAGTTCTTAAGCTGAAATATGTCCAATGTTTGTATAACACTCATAAAACCACGATAGTGGGTTTTCACCTCATAACAAGATCTCGATACCACTGCCCGATAGTAGGATACATAATCTGTTCTCTTGACAGTGATCAAAAATATGATGACAGGAATATAACATGGCCGCCTTCCTGAGTTGTCGCTCACTCACTCGTAGGAAGGTAGATATAAGCCAAAGTTAATTTATAATGTGCATATAAATAATTTCATAAAGTTTTCCATACAGCTCTACAGTAATCAAGTTAATTCACGTAGACATAACTGCTGTAGGAAAGCCTGTCATCTTCGTCGATACAAAACACAACCCTAGCGATACGAAGCACAATGTTCCATCTAGGTCTAATCGACTCGAGATCATCAAAATTAGGGTCTGGCATAACTGGAGTCCGAATCACACATATGAGGAGGATCTCTGACAAATAGACTCTTGCAGAGACACAAACTTCTCCTAGTAAAACATCTATGAATCACTGTTAAACCTTAAACAGTGCCAGCCCTGGAAAAAGCACTCAGCCTATTCTTGGCGACATTATCGGAACTCTTCACAACCCAGTAGGACTACGAAAACCTGCGCTAGATTCTGGCAGAAAGAATATAGTCCGACCTGAACATACAAAGGTATACAATATACGACTGAATCTACTTGCACTAGACAAGTAGTACACATGAATTCAGGCCATAAACATAACAAGCAAAATTAATCTATTTTCTGGCCCGAACAAATAAGAACGGACATGAATACAATATCCATGCGCCGATAATATCAAGAAAGATCTCTCATATAATCAAAAGTGTAAATCAATCATGAATTATCTAGCTTTACCAGAGGAAGCATTTTCATACACAAATGAATGCAAATATATATTTTCCATATTAAATAGCCATATCGTATTTTTGAAATATGTGCGTCAAAATATGCACGCAACAGATTACCACACCCCTCGGGGAAAAAAATGGTACATTTTTTTTGTTTGAAATACATCTAGGAGCAACATACAATAGGCTCACAACGCACCAATAACAATGCGCAGATGATAAGCATTGAGAATACATTTCGTGAACTTAGAGAAAGTATTTCTCTAAGTATAAATATTTCCAGAGAGGTGTCACCAACGCATACTACAATACTGGCAATGCCACACTTTCTACATCAGTTTATACATAAATTTCATCTTAGATACCTTAACATCATGAACATCAAAGACGAAAAAAAAATTGAAAGACCAGCGGTGAATAAACATTAATGAACCGCTAAGTAGTGTTACAATCAATATATGATATATTCCATATGTGTACACATTTCAACATAGGAACAACTGTAGCAAAGTTAGGCATATAATTTAACAGTTATGAATCATGTGGGCATCTAGACAAAATATCTGCCATCACATTTTCTGACCCACGGATAGCTCGCACCGAAAAATGAAACGGCTGCAGAGCAATCGCGTATCGCGTTGATCTCGCGCTCTTCAGATTTTTACTCTGAATAGCCGTAAGAGCTTTCTGGTCAGTTTCCACAATGAAATGCGCGCCAAGAAGAAATCTTTGCAGTTTAAGGATTGACCAAACCATAGCCAATAATTCACGGTCTAGGACCGAGTAATTATTCTCTGCGGCATTTAATTTTCGAGAAATATACATCACAGGATGCAGAGTTCCAGAGTACTCTTGCATTAGTGCTGCTCCAATCCCTGTGGATGAAGCGTCACTACGAAGAATAAATGTCTTATCCTTAGAAGGCAATACTAGGATAGGTGAAGTAGAAAACATAGTTTTAACCTTATCCAAAGAGGATTGACATTCTTGAGTCCAATGGACTACATTAGGAGACCCTTTCTTTAGCAAGGAAGAAAGAGGTGACATAATGGAGGACAGATTCGGAATGAATCGTCCATAAAATTGTATTAGACCTAAGAGACTTCGCACTTGCTTTTTAGTCTTAGGAATAGAAATGTTAAGTATCTTACTTGTATTATGGTCCTCTGTTTTTAGGAAACCATGACCAACACGGTGACCTAAGAAAGATATTTCGCTAAAACCAATACAAGCTTTAGATGGTTTCGCTGTCAGGTTATGCTCGCGTAAGATAGACAATAGTTCATTTATCCCATTATAGTGATCGTTCCAAGTATCACTGAAAAGACAGATGTCATCAAGATATGCAATGACATCTGAGCGATGAGATAGGATTCGACGCATCATGCGTACGAATGTTGCAGGGGCGTTCATAAGGCCGAAAGGCATAAAATTCCTTTGGAATAGACCCCTAGGTGTCGAAAAAAAGCAGTAAACGGTTTGGCGTGTTCGGATAATGGAACTTGCCAATATCCCTTAGACAAATCGAGTTTAGTAAAGAAATGAGAATTCGATAGTCTGGTAAGTAGCTCTTCAAGTAAAGGCATAGGTTCAGCATCAAATTTCGTCACTTGATTCAATTTGCGATAATCAACGCAAAGACGTATGTTTTTGTCTTTTTTTCGCACGATAACCATCGGTGAAGAATATGCTGATGTGGATGGTTCAATAATTTTTAACTCTATCATTTCATCCAACTCTTTTTCTACCTGTGCTTGAAAATGTATCGGGATAGGATACGGTCTGACTCTTATAGGATTATGGTCAGTAAGAATAATGTCATGTTGAATGACATCAGTTTGACCAGGAATGTCAGTAAGGACATCCTGAAATTGTTCTAACATAGTAGAAACTTGTTTCTGTTCTCCTGGAGATAATTCGGGAGAAATCGCAACATCTTTCCATGATTCATTAGAGTGAAGCGGAATCATTGGAAAAGGTAGATTTACATCCGAGAAACTCGTTTCCTCATCCTATATTACTGACAGTGATGAGTAATGTCCATGTTGGACTGGAAAATCGTCCGTTGCCTGGAAAACAGGTTGTAAATAATCCGGACGTTCATGGAATTCCGTGAGCATGTTGATGTGGAAGGTTTTATGCTTCCCGTCAATATCGACGATATAGTCAACATCGGAAACTTTTGATATTATATCGTACGGACCTTTCCAAGAAATAAGAAGTCTGTTTTCTCTACAAGGTAGCAGGACCAATACTTTGTCACCTGGACAGAGTTGTCGCAAGCGTCTGGTCTTATTGGCAAATTGAATTGCCTTCTGTTTCGCAAATTCAGAAGAAGCAGTTGCCAATTTGCATGCTTCAATAATATTGTGTCTAAGTGCAATGACATATTCATAAGAGGATTTTGTGTCATCGACAATATTATCAGCAGTTATGAGATCATGAAGTAAGGACATAGGACCTCGCGGTTTCGCGCCGAAGACAAGTTCAAAAAGGAGAAAATCCTGTATGTTCGTTGGCGACCTCTCTATATGCAAAGAGAGCCGCGGGTAAAACCCTGTCCTAATCCTGAGGATGATCCTCAGTTATCTTACCTAGTAGGTTTTTCAGAGTTCTTTTCAGACGTTCCACCATCCCATTGGACATAGGATGATAAATACTACTCAGAGATCTCTCTATCTTTAGAGTCGACATCACTTGAGACATGGTATCCGATATAAGTTGGCTACCATGGTCCGATAATATTTCTGCTGGAAATCCCAGACGAGAAAATATTAACCAAAGAGCATCTGCAATATCAGCAGTAGTTATGCTCTTTAGAGGAACAGCCTCTGGCCAACGAGTGCACATATCCACACACGTCAAAATAAATTGGTGTCCTCTAGCAGACTTTATCTTAAATGGACCAATGATGTCTATCGCCATTTTTTGAAATGGTCGAATGGGAATGTCTGCAGCCTGAATAGGTGCAGCATGGCGTGGACCTCTGGATTTAACCTCTTGACATACTTTACAAGATCGACAATAGATTCGTATGTCCTTATTCATAGCAGGCCAAAAGAAAGATGCAAGAACTCTAGATTTAGTACGGAAAAAACCCATATGTCCAGCACACTGAGAATCATGAGCGTGCTGTAAGATTTTAACTCTCATATTTTTGGACACAAGAATTTGAGAATGAATGGATTTAGCGGAGTCTTGTACCATACGTACAAGTACGCCATTCCTCATCGTAATCCAAGATTTACGATTTGTATCCTTATTCGGATCACCTTTTGTTGCCAGAGTAAAGAATTTCTTTAGAGTAGGATCATCTTCCTGCTGTTTTATAAAGGAAACATGCGAAATCTCCAAGAGATCACCTTGGTTCTGGTCATAATTATCTCCAGAAGGCGAAGATTGCGGCATGTTTAGAGCTTGAGCTCTAGTGACTACAGCATTTGCAGTATGCATATTATTACTTTCCCACTCGGCAATTTGTTGCGGAGTGCATTCTTTCGCACCATGAATGCGACCGACGATAAGATCAGCGATCGGATTCGGCAGCAGACATGCGTGTACATCTCCTGTAAAGAAGGGAGTAGAGATGTTGATAATGGCAGTGGAGTACTTCTCCAATGTGCCACCAAATGTTATGCATTTGATTATCTTGCCAGTGGCTCGAGAAGGATCTATAAGTGACTGCCTTACTCCAATGGTTGTGCACCCGGAATCGAAAAGAATTGAGACCGGAGTACTATCTACTAGACCTCTATTCAAGACAAGAGCACCTCTTCCATCATGCGCGACTGACGCAGGAAGAGCAGGAAGAAGATGACCACAGCTTAAAGTCGAAACTGTGGTTGGCTCGAATAATGTTTTGCATTGGGAACACTGAAATGCTCTGTCAAAATCGAAAGCAGAACATCCCACACTATTAGAGTCTTTCTTATCATTGGTTTGATTACCGGCTTCGTGAAACTCTTGTTGTGCAGAGTTAGCCTGGTAATGAGATTTACCATGTCTTTTGTGTTGTGATCTACCTCGGTTATTGTTGCCTCTGTAATTATTATTCCCTCTGTTATAACCCCTATTTGGGTTTAAATCACAATATTCATGATCATAATCATCATGCTCATTATAATGAGTATCCCTGTAATGTTGGTTTTGTTGTTTCCATGAAGAACTTGGGTAGTTCCTATGGTTACTCCCTTTTCGGAAATTTCTATAATTATGGGCACCCATCGCGTATCGAGGACTGTCAGCCCGATTCCAGTTCTTCGAAGAAGAACCCTGATTTGAGTGGTTACCTTGGTTTTGATACTTATTCCAATTAACCTTTTTATCAAATTTATTTTGAGCTCCTTGGAATTTGTGTGAGTAATTATGATTATATTCTGTTGCTGAAGCAACTGGCATATCCTCTTTAATGTTAGTGTTACAAAGAATCATGTCAGGGTGTGCCGTGGCATACTGGTCACAACATTCTTCCATTTGCTTTAATGTACCAGGTTTACGCTCATGTAAAAACTCTAGGAATGGTTTATTTACCGAAGACATGACCTTGTCTCTTAGCAATAAATCCGTAAGACCATCAAATGTTTTCTCTATTTTGGATAATTCAATCCATCGTGAGAGTGTAAGTCGTGCTTTTGAAATAAAATCTGAGAATTCTACACCTACTCAGGTCTCATTGTTTTAAACAAAAGACGATAACCTTCTTCTGACAGCTGATATCTCTTTATCAAAGCTGCCCTAATAGCATCATAATTATCCTTGTCGGCCTCTTCAACCAAACATAACTTAGTCAGAGACTCCCCTTTTAGATTTTCAGACAACTGATTCACATACTGTGATTTGTCAACATTATGAGCTCGACAAGCACGTTCAAATCTAGAAAGCCAAAATGTTATATCATCACTGGCAGAGTTGAACGCTGGCACCTTGACCTTATAATTAAAGGGTTTACCATTACCACCAGATGCCTGATTAACATTAGTCATACTTGTCAATCTTAATTTCTCTAACTCAAATTCATGTTCTCTTATTGCTTTTCTCTCTTCAGCTTCTCTATCTAATTTTCTTTGTTCAGCAGCAGCAGCAGTTTCCAATTTTTCTGTTCTGCAGCAGCAGCAGCTTCTAATTTGTTCTGTTCTGCCACAAATCTCCTTTCCTCCACCTGCATCTGCAATTTCTTTTGTTCAGCAGCAGCATCAGCTTCTCTTTCTAATCTTTTCTCTTCAGCCAGAGCTTTTCTCTCTTCTGCAGCAGCAGCAGCTTTTCTCTCTTCTGCAGCAGCTTTTTTCTCTTCAGCAGCAGCAGCAGCAGCTTCTCTTTCTAATCTTTTCTCTTCAGCCAGAGTTTTTCTCTCTTCTGCAGCAGCTTTTTTCTCTTCAGCAGCAGCTTTTCTCTCCTCTGCAGCAGCTTTTCTCTCTTCAGCAGCAGCAGCAGCTTTTTTCTCTTCTGCAGCTAATGCTTTGTCATACTGAGCAACAGTCCATTCTTCTAAGTCTTTACCAGTCTTATCAAGGGATTTCCCTTGTGTAATAAAGTAATCTAATGTAGACATCCTGTCTTATTAAATCAGAAACCTGAAAAAGTAAATAAATTACCTTATTTCACTTTCATGGGAGACAAGTCTATACTATAGACTATATTACTTGAGTACCTGTGGAAAACAATATCTGTATATCCCAAACACTGTGGGAGACAAGCCTTACAAAGGTCTTGTATACTTCTTTAATGTAATCAATGATCACTTGAGTACCTGTGGAAAATAATATTTTCTATCCCAATCACTGTGGGAGACAAACCTTACAAAGGTCTTGTACACTTTCTTAGTGTAATCAATGATCATAAGTACTGGTCTGTACTATAATATAAATATATTCAAATATACCTTATATATTATTTGTCAACCAAAGACATTAACAAGGACCAACAAAAAAAAGACAATATGAAAACATTTGCAAGAATCAAATTAAATCAAAATAGAAAAAATCAAAAAAAAAATGATCACAGAATCTGTGATGATAACCGCAATGAAATCAACAATACAAATAACGCCACAGTGTATAAACATAAGGGTGTAGAGAACTGAAATGAAAGGAAAGATGAGACCTACAATTATACAAACAAATCAAACAAAACTAAAGAACATAGAAATATTACAAAAACAACAAGAATACAGTCTTCACAACTAACAAATATTTGCAAACAATGTTGCATGCAAATTTCAATTGAGAAATTTGCTCCCTATAGAACGCTAGAGCAAGACCAATGTCACTTGGTATTTCCTGTTCTAGTCACCTCCCATCAAGGCCCGCAGTATACAAACTAACTTAACACACAACAAATAACATATAAACATAAATACATGTAAACCTTAATAGCATAACTGCATACATATATATATACTTAATAGAATGTATTGTGGATAGAATGTGATGCTGGTATAGTGTTGCAACAATAACTTGCCACTTTTAATGAACAATTAAAAAATAGATTTATTTTCTACACTATTACAATGTTCAATTTTTTTGAGCATATGGATTTCCAACGATGAAATATGCACTTTATGTTCAACAACACTGTGATTCTTCTGTACAGGATCAACAATCACTTCTCTCTTCTGTACGATGAGAAATGTCAACAGTACTGCTCCAGATATTTTCTACACTTGATACAAATGTCCTGTGTAATACCGTCTGTACAACGAAAAACTGTCAACAAGCGCTGACTTTGATACAGCATCCGATCGGTAATACAGGTCAAGCTGACATCGACTGCCCCGTTGTAACTTGTACACTGGTGTTCATGCGTGTCGTATGTGGCGTCAGGGATGGTCTGGTTATCATAACCCCAGGAATCTGGTTCACCACTGTAGAGTGTCAAGGATATGCTAAGTCTGGCCACTACTGTAGAATAAACGCGTTGTTGTGTATTGGCCACTGTTGAATGAACCTGTCATGTAGACCTTGAGTGGGAGTGTCAAGTAACGCGAATGGTGTAGTAGTTCGGTGTAACAGACCTCTTGGTAATAACTCTCACACACTCTCATGTAATGCAATGACGACTTGAACTGCCTCTGACATTTCAATAGTTTAATGAAGGCACGCAAACTGGACAGCACGGATACAGTCATGGACACATGTTGACATACATTCATTGGTTATTTGAATCGTGGATGATACATTCATGTAGTAGTGAAATATCATTCAACCCAAGGTGGTATTCACTGTTCTGGTAACTAATCGCCGTATCCTCTACTGACTGAACGCGTCAATGAGGATCGGTAAACATACAAAAGTCATTGGCCGAACCTTCATTTCATAGCTAAGTTCTTAAGCTGAAATATGTCCAATGTTTGTATAACACTCATAAACCACGATAGTGGGTTTTCACCTCATAACAAGATCTCGATACCACTGCCCGATAGCAGGATACATAATCTGTTCTCTTGACAGTGATCAAAAATATGATGACAGGAATATAACATGGCCGCCTTCCTGAGTTGTCGCTCACTCACTCGTAGGAAGGTAGATATAAGCCAAAGTTAACTTATAATGTGCATATAAATAATTTCATAAAGTATTCCATACAGCTCTACAGTAATCAAGTTAATTCACGTAGACATAACTGCTGTAGGAAAGCCTGTCATCTTCGTCGATACAAAACACAACCCTAGCGATACGAAGCACAATGTTCCATCTAGGTCTAATCGACTCGAGATCATCAAAATTAGGGTCTGGCATAACTGGAGTCCGAATCACACATATGAGGAGGATCTCTGACAAATAGACTCTTGCAGAGACACAAACTTCTCCTAGAAAAGCATCTATGAATCACTGTTAAACCTTAAACAGTGCCAGCCCTGGAAAAGGCACTCAGCCATTTCTTGGCGACATTATCGGAACTCTTCACAACCCAGTAGGACTACGAAAACCTGCGCTAGATTCTGACAGAAAGAATATAGTCCGACCTGAACATACAAAGGTATACAATATACGACTGAATCTACTTGCACTAGACAAGTAGTACACATGAATGCAGGCCATAAACATAACAAGCAAAATTAATCTATTTTCTGGCCCGAACAAATAAGAACGGACATGAATACAATATCCATGCGACGATAATATCAAGAAAGATCACTCATATAATCAAAAGTGTAAATCAATCATGAATTATCTAGCTTTACCAGAGGAAGCATTTTCATACACAAATGAATGCAAATATATATTTTCCATATTAAATAGTCATATCGTATTTTTGTAATATGTGCGTCAAAATATGCACGCAACACTGTCCAAGTAATTTGATCTGGATTTCCTTTGCGTGTCAAGTCAGTTAACGGTGCACATATGGAATTAAAGTTTTTGATATACTTTTGGTAGAAACCACAGAATGAGACAAAGCATCTCACGTCTTTCTTGGTTTGTGGCCTCGCCGCTTTCTTTAGTTTCTTTAAATTCTTGGGGTCAGGGGTCATATTTCCCTGATGGACTGTGTGTCCCAGGAATTCTAATTCTTTACATCCAACGCATCATTTGGTTGGTCGGGCTGTCAAATTCGCTTCTCTAAGACGATTAAAAAGCATGTTCAGAGAGTCAATGTGTTCTTCAAATGTTTCTGTTGCTATAAGGATATCATCCATGAAGTTTGTGATGCATGGATTATTCAGAGGATCCAACAATTTCCTCATCATTCTAGAGAAGACACTAGGCGCATTCTTCAATCCAAATGGCAATCTGTTAAACTCATAGTGTCCCTCTGAGGTACTAAAAGCTAGGTACGGTCTAACCTCAGGCTTTACTGGAATCTGATAGTATCCTTTACTCAGATCCACTTTTGAGAAATATTTAGCTTTATTTAGCCTGGCAAACAACTGATTTGTATCCGGCAATGGATCCACCTGACCTTCTGTGATAGCATTCAGTCTCCTGTAATCTATACAGAGTCTATGTTCTCCAGAGGGTTTCCTTAAGTTCTCCACACTGGAACTATACGAAGATTCACTGTGTGAAATTATCCCTTCCTTCAACAAATAGTCTATCTCTTCCTTCAAGGCTTTCTCCTTAGCAAAAGGAATCGAATAGGCTTTCATACAGACAGGTGTGGGGTCTATCAGTTTCATATCATATTCCAATAAGTTTGTATGCCCCGGTCGGTCCGTTAACACCTCTGTATGATCATCTAGAACCTGTTGCACTCTCTCCTTCTGATTTTTCGTTAAATGTGTACTGATTTTCACCTGTGCCGCTGTCTCACAGGGGTGTAATGGATATTCAAATGATGAAAGTGGTTCCTTTTTCATCTTCATTGCAATAGACAAGGTCAACAAGTGTGTCTCTTCCTGATTTTCTCTTTCCAAATATTTCTTCAGGAGATTCACATGATAGATTTTTTATTTCCCCTTCTTATCTATCTTATAATTTGTTCTAGAACCTTCTCTAGAACTGTATATGGACCTTGCCATCCAATTTGTAACTTATTCTGACTACCGGGTAGAAGAAGCAGTCCCTTCTCTCCTACAGCCAAATCTCTGTCTTTAGCTTTCTTGTTGTAATAGGCAGCATGTTTTTTCCTGGCTTGTCTCAAATTTTCATTGGCAAGTTTCCAGCCAGTTTTTAAACGAGTGGTCAGCTCATTCACATATTGGTATGAGGATGTAATATTTTCCTCTGCCTTTTCATCAGTCCACGTTCTTAACAGAGCTTCGAGTGGACCTTTTATTGGCCTTCCAAATAATAATGTTGCCGGGGCCATACCGGTTGGACTATGGGGTACCTCCCGATAAGCAAATAGGGCGGCGTAAAGGTACTGGTCCCATGTATCTGGTTTTTCATGTGCCAACTTTCTCAGGATCGACATCAACGTACCATTATATCTTTCCACTTGGCCGTTCCCTTGTGGATGGTACAGACTACAATGGAAGTGTTTGGCCTGAAAGATCCTGAAAACTTCTTCTGTTAGTTTCCCTCTGAACTGAGAGCCATTATCAGTCAAGATTTGGTTGGGAAAGCCTAACCTTGTGAAAATTGTGAGTGATTCCTCTGCCACATGTTTAGAGTCAATGGATGACAGGGCTACCGCCTCTCCCCACATAGAACAGGGGTCCACCAGAGTCAGAATGTAGCTGTTCCTCCTCTTGGTTCGAGTGAGAGGTCCCACAATGTCCAAGGCAACTCTCTCAAAGGGTGTTCCCACTATAGGCATTTCCCCTAGAGTTGCTGGTGCAGTCCAATGCTTAGGTGCTACTCGTTGGCACTCTGGACAGGATTTTACATATCGTTTGATATCTTCAGTTATCCCTGGCCAGAAATAGTGACAAGCTATACGCTGTCCTGTTGCGCTGATCCCCATATGACCACTGAAGGGAATCGCATGCCCTAGTTCCAACACTTTAGTCCTATATGAAGTGGGAAGGACCAGCTGTCCGTGACCATTGGATTCAGATCCAGCCTTCCTATAAATCAACTTGTTCTTCATATAAAATTCTCCCTTGCCTGGAGGTGTATGACATTTGGGCAACTTCTTGAAACACGGCTTTAGTGTTTTGTCCTCCGCCTGTGCCTTCCTCATCTCATCTGGATGAGTATTTATTGGATTTTCCTCCTCCTTTTTAGACTGTGATCTGGTCTGCACCGTTGCCAATATCACAGGTCTCTTGGGATTTCCCAGAAAGACATATCTACACCCCAATATCAGAGGGTAGATTGGTTCATTTATCACTGCTGCTTTGATTATTCCCTCCACATATCGCGTTTTTACATGTATCTTAGCGATAGGGAGTGTCATGGTCGCTACTTCCTTGGTTGCAGCTTGAATCTCCACTGTTTCTGTGGTGTATTGATCTGCTTGAACCAGGTGAGAACTCACAACTGAATCATAATCTAAACCTGTATCATATAAGCACCTTATGGTGACACCATTACAGATTACATCTTCACACACTGGGGGGTGGTACGGTTCCTGTAGTTCCTCAGGTTTGACCTTTGTTCCCTTCTTCCCAGATTTCATAGCAGCAAAACTAGGAGTTTTATTCCTACAATTTTCAGTGGTATGATTGTTCATCTTACACTTTTTACACCACTTCCTTCCTTGGTTGAAAGATTTTCTTTCATCAAATTTCCTTTCATCGAATTGTGGGGTTTTATTTTTATTGTCATACCGTGGCCTATCAAACTGGTGCTTACCTTTGTTTTGATCTCTATGGTCAAATTTATTAAAAATCTGTGGTGCCTTAAAATTAACTGCCTGTTTCTTTTTATTACTTGTTACCTCTGCCTGAGCTGCCTGATATCTTTCAGCAACATTTAGTAACTCACCCAGCCTCTCTGCACCTTGTTCCATAAGAAACTTTCTCAGGTCTGGAGCCATGGACTCTCTTAATTGTTCTATAAGGATCATTTCCTTAAGATCTTGGGTTTTCCCCAGAGCCATCCATTTCTCCAAGTATGTCTCTAACCGTGCAGAGAACTGGTGATATGTCTCACCTGACAGTAGTTTAGCATTCCTAAATTTTTTTCCATAAAATTCTCCATTCTTTTCATATCTTAACAAAAGAGCCTGCTTTAGCATGTCATAATTGTCTTGATCATACCTGCCCATTTTGGCAAAAACATCATAAGCTGTACCACGAAACCCTTGTGATAACTTTATGCTCTACCTTTCTCTCTCTAACCCATACGTGGTAGCTAATAGTTCATATCTATTTAGATAGCTCTCGATATCATCGTCTTTCTCAACAAAATGACCTAAATGAAAGTTCATAGCTGAGGTTGAGGCTCCCTGACTAGCAGTGGCATCAGAGGTAAAGGGACTGGCACCATTTTCAGGAGCATGGCCTTGAAATTCCATACCCTTAGTCGTAACTCGTGCTCCCTTTGTAATCTCTTATCTTCTGCTTCCCTCTGTAATCTCTTATCTTCTGCTTCCAATGCCCTAGCCTCCTTGTCAGCCTCAATCTGCAACCTCTTATATTCATTTTCAGCCTCTAACTTTCTTTCAGCTTCTTTTTCTAATCTTTTTTCTTCGCGTTCAATAAATTTGTCACATTCAGTAGTGACATAAGCAATCATAACTTGCCCGTCCATTCCTAACTCTTTAGCAGCCTGCATAGCAGCAGATCGAAATTTTGCCAGGTCGGCCATTTTCTAACAGGCAAATTTATACAATGTCTAACTAAACAATTCAATGTATGACTAATTATCTAAGGACAACCACAAGCACTGAGAGCTCAACCTTATTTATTTTCCAGACAAGGATACCTTTTAAATTTTTTTATTATTCCCTGAAGTGAATTACCCCCAATATATAATAGGAGAAGATTCAAAATCCCGGACAGGACCCCAATACATGTGGTAAGTTGGGATGATATAAATATTTATAGGGGACTTAGTGTACTGACTGAGATCAGCCGTGAAGGTATCTGTATCTAATAAGTGTGGTGTATTACAGATGACCTTACTTTGCTACCACATTTAGACCTCAATCAGACTTATTCTGGAATATTGTGATGACTACGTTGAATGTCTAGGGTTATGATAGTGATGAAGTGTAAGTTCACAACAACCAACAGACAGATAAACACTTTAATTAAAATCCACAATACTTTACAACACTGTGACACGTACATACATAGAACACTCTATAAGACTATCTTAAATAAGTCAAGTGTTAACTTTTAAAATATGTATTAATTCCTTTCAATAATAGATATCCTGATTCAACTACAGAGTGAATCAGGAATCACAATCAAATGTAATCACAAGTTGTATGTACACAATTTATACATAGGATCTTTGTACTGACATATAATATTATTACAATATGTGTGTAAGTTGTGATGTAGTACTAGGAGGTAATACTGGCTTTTAAAGCTAGGTTGTTGTTTGTCATCATGACTTCATGTGTTTGTTACTGGTGGAAATAATATTGGAAAGGTTCACAGTTTCTTTTTTTTGAAAACAAATAACTGTCCCCCATGATTTAATGTACAGTCAATTTTAGAGGGGAGTTACACAAGATTGAGCTGCTCTGGCCAACGAAATCTTATCTTCTGTGTGGGCGGCAGGAAAACTGTCTCCTCTGCTCGCTTGCTTCTCAGTTATCTTGAAAAACAACACTGGTCGATATCTTGAACAAGGAGTATGCTACCAGCCTCTGGATTCAGCAAAACTCAGACCCGGTGCTGCTCTAATACTTCAGTACCACGGTCCCTGAAATAAGAAGGTTGTACCTCCTACTTCAGAACTAATTTATAATCTATTTCCACACTGAAGCACAATACATTACAAACACAGAGTTCAGCGCTGTGGGCCAACTGCTAGCTTCTCATGTAACAATATACACCAGTATTCCTCTCCCTAATGGTTACAACGCTTCTGCAATTCCAGCATTAATTCCTTCTATACAATAAGATAGGTGTCATAGTACTATTTCGCAATCCCATATATGCCTATGCAGTTATACTTCTCTCCGACAGGTTTTTTTCATGGTGGAGCAATATCTAGGCTTTGCCTCATGTTTGCTACTGAACCACACACATACAGACATAATGTATCATTTCACATTCAATTTTCATCTAAAAGATATCAAATATGTCTAGCTTACCACAATTCAAGGAAATATTAAACAAGTACGTTGACTGGCGATGAGTTATGGCACAATTCCGATCTGCCTCTGTCCCAGGCTTTTATTAGAAAAATATGAGCTGGTTCTCAACGCCCTTGCTTCTCACAAAGTTTATTTTCAAAAAGTGGCCCTGAACAGACGCTTCTAATTGACTATATCAAATGGTCTAACCAATGAGACCATGTTTACAAGAGCCTTTGAAAAAATTTACCCTTCCTACCGTTTCCATTAACAACCAAAAATAGTATTTGCAGTCGACTAATCATGTTTCGCCTTACAGATTACTCTAGCCAATCAAATCGTATCTAACGTGTTGGCCTCATTTCCCCTAAAGCAGTGTCCAAACATTCCATTATGAGCAAATATGATCATGTGCTGTCAGACAACACCACTATAGTATTTTGGCTATAATTTGTTAATTACTAGACTATTGGCGTAACACTTAACATATTCTTTGTCAGCAAGTCCTAAGGCACCCAAATATATAAGTTTAATGGGGCCAAGTGGCTTCGTTCAAAATATGTATTTTCTTCTACCACCCGTTCACTTCTATACGATGGGGTGTTTTCTGTACTGTCAGACTAATGTCAGGATTTCAGACGTAAAACAGTATTGTGTCATGTTTCCTAATAAGCATTAAACATGTTTTTTTAAACATTACCTCGTATTGGTAGTGTTTTTTGTCACTGTTTATTTGAAAAAAAATCAAGCCTGCATGCCTTTCGCATGGGGTGGCATTAATTTTTAAATCGCGAGACGACGTGGTAGCATTGCATGCGTTCCTCCGTACATCTCTCTCTCTCTCTCTCTTCTAAGCCCGTCTGTCTTTTCGTTTACGTAGTGCATATAATGACATTAATGTAATATTATATCTAGGTCATTACGCAGTGTGTCTATCAAGGTCGTATAAGAAATACAGTACCAGTTTTATTTTTAGAAACGCGTGTAGTTTATGCAGACGGAGCATAAAAAGGGGTTTTCTTGTTTAGCTAGTATGACGTTCTATAACACAGGCGTACGCTATTGTGACCGCACTGTTCTTTTACCATTCTTCTTTCCTTTATTGAATTACTTCGTTAGGCTTTACATTTACTTTCTAATTTATATATGTGGATTAGAATTTTTCACGACAGATGGCTGCACACTCTTCGTGGAGTGCCTGGAACAGATCGCGACGATTGGCTGGAGCAACGTCTCGGCGACAAACACGTCTATGCAGCTCATCTCACAGGTGCTCAATCGGACTCATGTCTTTAGACAGGGATGGCCAGGGAAGGGTGAGAATGTGGTTGGCAGTCAGGAACTGCGTGGTCAACCGTGCACGATGGGGTCTGGCGTTGTCCTGTTGAAACACAGACCTTTGGGCAGCCAAAAGTGGAAGGACATGGGGTCGAAAAATTTCATTGACGTATCGTTGCGCATTCAAGCTTCCTTCAATGTGCACCAATTGACTCCTTCCGATGTAACTGATCATTCCGCACAGCATTGCACCTCCACCACCGTGCGGGGACGCTTACTCAACGCAATTTTGGGCAAAACGTTCATTTCGCCTACAGTTGACCCTACGCCATCTATCATGACGCTGCAACAAAAAGAAAGATTCGTCACTAAACCAGACACGTCTCCATTGATTGTCAGCTGCCCACGGACGATGCTGGTTGGCCCAAAGAAGTCGATTGTGGCGATGGCGGCGCGTAAGGACAGGTCCTCGGTGAGGTCGTTGTGCCCAAAGTCCAGTGTCATGCAGTCTATTCCGGACAGTTTGATCAGACACAAGACGTCCTGCAGGCAATGACTGGGAGGTTGAGGAAGCTGTTGTAAACCTGTCTCTGAGGTGACGAAGCCAAATAAAGCGATCCTCCGCTGCTGTTGTCACTCTGGGTTGTCCACTGCGATGCCGGTCTTCAACTGAGCCAGTGGTTTGGAACCGGTGCCAAAGTCGACTGATGGTACTCTGATGCACGTTTAGATGCCTGGCAACCTGACTTTGACTTTCGCCTGCATGCAATCGGCCAATAGCAATATTCCTTAAATTTATCGATAGAGACGCCATAAATGTCTGCTTAAAAATGAACTGAATTTTTTTTTTGTGTAGCGTTATCTTTTTATAGGGTTTCAGTAACGTTGTCAGTGAATAATGTTCACCCTAAATTTTGTTTCTTTCACGTGCGCGCAACATGAGCTGTGGTCAAAAATTGCGTCATAAACACTATTGACCACTGCGTTGTAACGATTACAAACACGAACGCAATTCAGGTCAACACGTGCATTTGACACTATAAAGAACATTTGAGGCTGGTTTTTGTATACCCTAGCACCAAATTTTACTTACAAACTCATAAAAACGTGCCCTCGGATAGCTATGCGTTTCTTTTTTTAAACAGTATATATATATATATATATATATATATATATATATATATATATATATATATATATATATATATATATATATATATATATATATATATATATATATATATATATATATATATATATATATGTAATTGCTTTTTTAGTAATATTACAAACATCATATGCATTATCAAAATACAAGGCCAAAATTGAAATACAGATAAAAAAGTACACTCGTAGACACACACTTCTACCAATAGTCTACTCTCCTTAACATAACAATAAAACAACCAACGCGGGATATATACATTCATAATTAAAAAGTCAAGTTAAGCCATGCTGTGCGATTCTCCCCCTTAATTTAAGAGCATTTGCAGTACAAAAACCGCGTCAAAGACCTCCCACGAACTCACTCAGGATCCAGTGGACAATGCAGACCTTGACACTTCAACGGCGTCCAGAAATGTGGTCACATGACCTCCCGTGAATACAGGAGTAGTTTAAAAGGTCAAGCTTAAGTTCCTTCTTGTTATTTTTTTTTTCCATTGTGGACAACCAGGTCATTCTGACCGAAGTCCACACTGTCTGCTTTTTTTTTTTCTTTTTTTTTTTAAAGTTTTGCCTCGTTTTGGCGAGGCGCGTCCCGTTCAACCTAGTCGTTTTTTTTTTATCATAAATAATTTTTTCAATCTTTATTCGTATTCTGTTTGAATTTACAAAACATGTTCATTTTACATATTTCAATAAAGAAGTTTTAATGAAAATACAATGAGCAGTTGCATAGAAAACCTTTCACTCCCTCACACACACTTATTTACACATTCTTTCTTGTACTCTGAAGCTGCACATTTTTTGTGATGATACTAGTAATTGAAAAGAGAAGAAAAAAAACGGATAAATAATTCATAGACCCTCGTTCTAGAAATTTTAAAGCGCACTCTTTGTTATAGTGATAATTGTCAAAACAAAGGAATGCGTAAAAAAAAAAACACCTGAACGGACACAACTTTTTTTTTACTTGCACCCATATGTTATTCATTCATTCATAACCCTCCACTCCCAAAGGAGCATAGGCCTTCAACAAACACATGCCAAGTCCTCTTGTCACGTGCCATCATCTCAAGTTCTTTCCACGTTCTCCTTATCATATGTTATTAGGCTTGTTTATTCGATTTCTCAAGATGAAATATAAAAAAATTAAATTTTGCCTCAATAATGTTAAAGAATAGGATTGTCCCGGTTTGTAAAATATTCCCAATGGAAAATAAAACACAATCGATCTCAAACACACACTCACATACACACTTGCCGCTATTTCGACAACTGCTATTGACGACTTCCATTGCTGACATTCGTGACTGTCCGGGTCCCCATAATTAACGGTGTCGGATACCGTTGGTCGTAAATATTCAACGTGTCACAGCGCTCCATAGATTTAGAAACTGCCGCGAAACGCCCAGGGTCAGGTTTCTTTACAACATTTCCCAACTCAGTTTTTTTTTCCCCACCAAAGACCACACGGTCTGCTGCTGACTTGAACAAAATTGTCCTATAAAAACTCTTACTTCTGCATCGTCCGTCTTGACCAAAATAATAATAATAAATAAATACAAAATAAAGTAAAATAGTACACATATGCATTAAAATGTAAACATAATAATGACAATAATAATAATGATAACAGATACTTGGAAATAAAATAATAATAATTTAAAGGCAGGCTTCTCTCTGCGGACATGACAAAAAGGTGGATGAAAATTTTTTAATTTCCACACACACACACACACACACACACACTCTCTCTCATGTACTTAAGATAAAAATATTGGGTGATGGAGTCCCTCACATTTAACGTTGTGTGTGTAGGGGAGGAAGGGGAGGATGAGGATGTGTGTTAAAGGGAGTGGGGAAGGTAGAAAAAAACACAGGTGATGGAATACCACGTAATTGGCAGTGGGGTGGGGGATGGGG
This sequence comes from Oreohelix idahoensis, assembly GCA_024509875.1. Taxonomy (NCBI): domain Eukaryota; kingdom Metazoa; phylum Mollusca; class Gastropoda; order Stylommatophora; family Oreohelicidae; genus Oreohelix; species Oreohelix idahoensis. The sequence goes on from JAMPIV010019000.1 coordinate 338,279, forward strand.
AAAGAAGGAGGTTATAGGATAACGACCTTAGTATAAACTAAAGGCTTGGATTTAAGAATATTTGGCAGGTCGAGGCACAGGTAGCTGGGGATAGTGGACCGGTTTTTAAAAAAAGCGTCACTCGCTGGAGGAACAAATTTAGGAGAAATGCTGGGCGGATAACTTTGTACTCAAATACTGATTGAATACGACATTTCCAAATTTAAAAAAAACGAAACTCCGAGAGCACAAGAATTAATTTAAAATGGATATCTGGTAGTGTCCTGGGAATTGAATTAAGCATAATGGCTTTGAAAATGTCTGTCTTTTGTGTCGTATGTGTGTCCAGTATGTCTTGTAAGATTATCTGTGCTGGTAAAATTGTACTACATTTATAGAAAATGTGTTCCTCACTTTCTTGTACATTTGCCTGGCACATCTTGCATCGTGTTTTTCGTTTTAATCTGTGTGCTGCTCTTTCTGTGGTTGGTGTCATGTTATACAAAACTCGATATGTGACTTCTCTGGCTTTTGGTGCGATGTTTTTGTTGTGAAGATCGGTGAAAATTTCAATGTAATCTGTTATAAAGTAATTGTAACCTCTATTAATTCTTAGGTGTAAAGGTGGTGCTTGTAACCTGACTAAGTGTTTGCAAATTTTGTTTGTTTTCTGGTTAGTTAAAATTTCGCGTCCTCTGATGGCTTGTATGCATGTCCTGTAAAAGTGTGGTAGTGTGCCGTAATGGTGTGGGACATTGTTCTTCAGTGGTCTCAGTCTACCAAGTCTAAGCCCTATGTAGTAATGGGCTTATGTGTTGTTCTGGGTCTTTTATTAGAATTCCTACATGTCATTCGAAGTGCCTTTATTTTTGTCCCTATATCCTGGAGGGCAACCCCCCCGAATCGTTTCTCTTGCATGAGTGTTTGATGTTTAATGCTACATAAAGTGTGCCCAAAAAACAAAACGCCTAATCTCTTTGTTTATCTCTGTCACCGTATGTTGTGGAGGGTCAAAGACTGTAGCAATGTAAATTATTTTTGGAATAATAAAACCGTTCACTAATGCACTTCTGGAAAAATAGTTGTATTTCTGTATTTGTAGCGGTGAAGCGTGTCCGTGGTATATGCGACTAAGTTCTGCCATGTGGCTTTGTGTGTGCAGTTCGGGTGATATGGGAAGTATATACCGTACAGTTTCATGTTTGTTGTTGACGTTAAATCAAAGGGAAAATCTGCTTTGTTTTTCCATCTGCCTATACCCATAATTGTAGACTTTTGGACGTTTAATTTTGACCCACTACCTTTACCAAAAAGCGTGAAAGTGTCTAGAATATTTTGTATAAACCTATCATTGGGGGGAAAGAAGGTGATATCGTCTGCATAGGCAAGAAACTTTTGTTCCCTTTTACCTTGAATAAAAGTGCCTCTGGTGTTACTGTCTTGTCTAATTTTCTCTAGCAGTGGTTCTAGGGCGAGTACATAGAGTACAGGAGAAAGGGGACATCCCTGCCTAACAGATCTTGTCAGCCCAAAGGTCCCAGTAAATGAATGATTTACCAAAACCTTGCTTTCAGGTTTTGTGTATATAATTTCAATCCACTTTCTGAAGTATTCACCAATGTTGCAGTGTAGTAAAGTTTTATGGAGGTTTGAGTGGGATATTCTGTCAAAGGCTTTTTCCTGGTCTAGCAATAGGATTGACGACTGGCAATCCTTCTGATGTGTGTAGGTGATTATGTCTCTTATAAAGTGTGCGTGCTGATGAATGTTTCTGTGCTGGACACTACACTGTTGGTCTTCGTGTATGAGTGTAGCCATGAACGGTTTGAGTTTGTTTGTTAGGGTTTGGGCTAAAATTGTATAGTCGGTGTTGAGGAGTGATATTGGTCTGTAGTTTTTAAGCTTTGTTTTGTCCGGATCGTTCTTGGGGATTAGTGTGATGTATGACCGGTTGATACTAGATAGAAATTCCTTTTTTGCGAAAAATTCTGAATATACCCTTAGTAGGAGAGGGCCAAACATGATGAAGAAATGTTGGTAGAATTCAGCTGTGAGTCCATCTGGTCATGGTGACTTGCCTTTTTGCATTTCGTTTACTGCGTATGTTATGTTTTCTAGGGTCAGTTCTTCATCAAGAGTTGTTTATCTTTGTTGCTCAGTTTCTTAGTGTATTGCATACAAGTGTCTTGTATATGTGGTTGTATTCCTTCTTCTGTGTAAAGATTTCTATAGTAGTCATCAAAGGCTTTTCCTATATGTTGTGCCTGCTTTTGTATGTCTCCATGTGAGTCAACTATTTGGCTTATTTGCTTGCTTCGCTGTATATTTTGTTCTACTGCCATGTGTTGTTTGCTGGGTATCTCTTGTGTGATTGTGTTCAATTTTGTCCGTAACAGAGCTCCTCTTAATCTATGGTGTTGATATTGTTCTAGTTCTTCCTGCAATGTAATGATATGAAGTGCTGTTTTATCAATTAGAGTTGCGAGTTTGATGGCTTGTTCTATTATCTTTTCCTGTTTCAGAAAGTTCTCGAAACAAATGATGAAACAAACGGGCATGAACTACTGTCATTAAAAGTGGCAGAAGATATAAGTGTTCACTTCTTTAACTTGCGCATCAAACTCCATATTATTTAAAGTATTTTTATTCTAAACATAGTAAACTCACGGCTTTTTAACAACTTAACAAACGTACTAATAAAAGTAAGAGATTCTTTGAGGCCTTACATAAATTTGTATAACAAATTAACAAAAAGAAATAAAAACATGAAAATCTACTACTTAATTTGATATTTTATTAAGAGTTGAATTGTTCCCCTTTGAAGTAAATTTGGATGCCTTCCCCTAACTTATTTATCTGTGCTTTATCACATGGTTAAGTTCTTTTTTTTTTTTCACTTTTTTCCGAGATTGGACATGACGTCAAAACCTGACAAGAGGTGTGATCTGTCGGTTATAAGTCGGGGTATATTGTGTACATTTTTATAACATTTTGACCGCTGGAGTGTTATCTCTGTCCTTTTCTTTTTACATTTAGCGGCGGGGGGGGGGGGGGGGGGGGGGGGGGGGGGGGGGGGGGGGGGGGTCACTTTTATTAGCCATGAAAAGTTTTATTTCTGTGAAGGACTGCTAGCTGGATGTTTGGCCGTGACGTCATAAGTTTATTCAAGTGTTGCTGCTTATTCCATCAATATACTGATTTATTTATATTTTCTAAGTGTAATGATTTGACCTCTATATCTATTATTGCTAGTGTGCCGACGTGTCGTTATAAGTACTACTAGCTGAAATGAAGATCCATGTGTGTTTTTCGTTTCCTTTTGGGTCTACCGATAGTGTGGTCTTCCTTAACTCCAGCTGATTTATGACGTAATCAATGACGATTTGACGTATGGTTTCTAAAATAGCAATAGGTAATTCTTCTATTGGATTGTTTATGGTTTGACTGTGTTGATCTATTTCATATGTCAGTGATAAACTGTCTAACTTTTTCTATGCGTTTGGTTCGTTGTTTATGGAATGTCTACTTTATGTTTCTACCCGTAGTTATATAACTGTAATCTCTGTAGTCAGTTGTCGGAGTTGGGATTTGATGTGCAGTGACTATTTACATGACAGCGTATTTGTTGTCAAACTATTTATTGCCTTACTTAATGGTTTCACCAATCATTCTCATACCGCTATGGCTTACTTACTTACTTAGTCGGTCCTCTTCTACCGTCAGGTAGAAATGGCATATATTAATAATTTAAAAAAAAAAAAAAACCTATTTGACAGCGTTGTAATTCTGCTCCAGTCAGACCATCTGTAGTTCTGTCAGTATTACAAATCTGTCCTAGTTAACCTGTTAATAGTTCTGTCAACATTACAAATATATCACAGTCAGCCCATCTGTAGTTCTGTCAGTATTACAAATATGTCCTAGTTAACCTGTCTATAGTTCTGTCAACATTACAACTGTCAATATTACAAATATATCACAGTCAGCCCATCTGTAGTTTTGTCAGTATTACAAATATGTCCTACTTAACCTGCCTATAGTTCTGTCAACATTACAAAACTGTACCAGTCAGCCCATCTGTAGTTCGGTCAACATTACAAATATGTCCCAGTCAGCTCATCAGTAGTTCTGTCAATATTACAAATATGACCCAGTCAGGGCATATGTATTACTGTCAGCATTACAAATATGTCCCAGTCAACCCATCTGTAGTTCTATAAACATTACAAATATGTCCCAGTCTGTGGTTCTGTCAACATTGCACATCTTTCTCAGTCAGCTCATCTGTAGTTCTGTCAGTATTACACATATGTTTCAGTTAACCTGTCTATAGTTCTTTCGACATTACACATATGTCCCAGGTAGCTACTCTATAGTTCAGTCAACATTAGTGTCTATGACTTCTAGTACGTTTGTGAGTTGTGTCTATGAGTCTATTAAGATTGTAAGTAGTGGCTATGAGTCCTTTACGTTTGAAAGTAGAGGCTATGAGTCTGCTACGTTCGTGATAGTTATCTATAATAAAATTAAGGGGCTTGCTACAAAAAATAGTAGCATACATCTTTAAAAAAAGGTACTTCTCAAAAAGCATGATTTCTTTCATATGGTAGATTTCTACACCACAATGTTCTGTCAGCGGTGAAAAGTGCTCGTCATCAATCACTTGAACAGACTGTGCTACAAAACATCCTAGTCAAACGTGTCTACGGCCAGTGTTGTTATAGATAAACACAGCCATAAATATTACAAAAGAAACAGCCATCACAAATGAATACAACCTTATGGACGTTTGATTGGATGTACACTATTATTTACTTGCTTTTCATAATTTATAGAAGAGTCTTCAAATTACCAAGAGATTTTTTTGAGCCCGCTAGCTGCTAAATCCATTGCTTCAGAGAAGAGGTGCCGTTTTAACAAGTTTATTGTCAACCTTCATGATCTACAGTAGAACGTGACCCACATTGTAAACCTGGAACAATGGTTATTCCGATGGCAGTGCCTCACACAAATATATTATTATTTTTAAAAATTTACATCTTAACAAGGTCTATAGGAACTGGAGTGAATGATATATCTCCATGAAAAAACTCCATGTCTAAAATATTCACCGTTAGTTTAAAATACAGACGGGGAAATTAAATATCTCAGACATACATACCTTAACGTGGTATTTTAGGACTGTGTAGAACTCTACATTTTTAGTATATCTATGCATGCTAGTCATTACCCGAGGGTGTGGTCATCTTGTCTTCACTGGATTTCAGTGGCAGCGACATCATACAGTTGAACTTTCGAGTTCTTTCATTTTAAGGTATTTACTTAGCTGTCATTTCATTTCTCCTCTGGTTTTGTTCGTTTATCTCTGACGAAGGCCGTCTGGTCGTAACGCAAGCGGTTCTCTTTGTCCTAGTAAGAGACACTACTTATTGCTGTCTTTTTAACCCCTTTGTAGGGTTCGGGACCCGACGTCCCACCTAATTAGTAGATGTGGACTGGAACCCACACCCTCTCATATCCAGGTGCAGTGATCACCCCAACGTCCCACCTACAATAGATATGGACACGAACACTCACCCTCTCATATCCAGGTGCAGTGATCGCCGCGGAAGCTACTGTTTTGTAGTAAGCTTTTAGCATATGGCCTCTCCTGCACATACGTGTCCATAGCAACACCATCACGTGGTGACACCATTATCACAGAGTTTGCTATGGGGGCTGTCGAGCGGTTATCCCGAACTCGACATTAATTGTCACAGCACAGTTGGATAAGAAAGTTGTAAATTGAGAAATGTAAGAAAGATATATAGGATCTCAGAAGTGGCTCGTTAAATGTTAGATTCCTATACAAGTAAGGGGTGAATAGGAAGGCGAATATTCTCACAAAGAGATAATGTCTCAGAAGGGCACATGAGAATGGATTATGTTTCCTTGCGACAAATCTCCCCTGTTATTCTTACTGAATATTATAATTGTTATTAAGCCCCCATCCTCTCATACTGAGGAAATGACACATATATGGATTTAAGAGACAGTACATGTAAGAAACTCACTCGACCACTTGGTAGATAATATAACTTATGTGCAAATATTTATTCCCTAAACTACATATATGACACAAAGAAAACGAAAAGGTCAACAACAATAATAATATAGACATAAACACTGAATGACTAAAAGTCCTAGTATGTCCTACTAATCATCATTAGCACTGGTGTGACTATCATGCAAGTTGCCTAACGTTGTTGATTGTAATGTTCACTTTGTACTACCCTGGAAGGCACTTTAAAATTAGTTCCTTGAGTATTTAGGTGAAAGTTCTGTTAGGAATTTGAATAAGATCTCTGAGATTTCTTGAGGAAAATAATCCGTATGCTTTTGGACTTATCTGTAATCCTGTGTTGTCAGCCCTGGCGCAGGTTGTTAGGTGTGTAACCTGCAGCGATATGACATTACACGTGCGAGCGATGGTCTATGCTCCTTTCTGCTTAGGAGTTGACGAGATCTCTGGCTTTTGGTTCTGCTGATCGGTCAAAAGACTGGCTGTCTGTTACCGTCAAGCGCCGGACACTGAATTCTACAACTGCGAATGTTGTCCGCTCAGAAACCTAAAAGTCTGAAGACACAAATGTTGCTTCATGAGTTTTCCTGTCATATGGGAACAGCTATCATTCCCATTCAAACAGCATACACCAGGCATATCAGAATTATCTTCTTTCATTCACTAAGAGGACTATTTTGTCATACAATCTAACGATTACCGGCAAACTTTCCATGTTATATAAGATATTTATACTTCACTTTCATACAGTCACACATCAGGCATATCAATGTTATATTCATCTGACTTCCTTTCTCACAGTCAAGACATGATAGGTCAACTTAGACCTATGTAACTTCAGGAGTTAATTAGTTTAGTCAGTCTTCTTTCCCAAGAACTGTGTTCTACAATCATAGTCCGTTCCTTCACACAATGATGAATAGCAATAACATATAATACATTTATATTACACAAATAGATAAAGTGAGTGACCGACTGGCCAAGCGATCAGGTTGCTTTCTTCTGTAGCACAACTACATAGTTTTGGAACGGAAACCTGGCTGTGGAACACTCCAGTTTACCAGCTGTAAATGGGCACTCATCTGTGCTCTTGAGCTAGGGAAGGAAAAGGCAGCGAGGAAGGGAACTGTTCACCTAACCTCGTAAAAGCGGGATCTTTCATGATGAAGCTTCTAACACTTCATTTCCCTATGACAATCTCTGCCATGGGACTGCCTTTAATCTTCGTAATGGATAAAGCAATTAATATGATAGATGTTATCTTCTATTGGCTGTGGGGCTAGTTGTTATAAGTTTTTGTACAAGCAACAATCATTCACATAGCACATGTTTAGATCATATTAAGAATAACAATATATTTATACCAATGAATATTCTACGTGCATATTTTGCGAAGTCTATTCAAACCTGCACACAGTGAAATTATACAACACCGCTTGGTTAATACCAAAGTGCTTGTAATGTAGAATTCCTCGCCATGTACGTAGATGCACTTGACCCACAAGTCGTGCGTGTAAGTGAAGTTTTCGGCTAAGCTTCTAGATTTTATGAATCTCTTCTCACGTGTTCTAAATCATTGGATGGGATATCACCGTTGCTCACGTCACTGAATTGTGAAGGGTGGGTGTTCCGACGTAATCACACGTAAATTTTCTCCCTGACCTCTGAGCTTATTGACGCAATGTTCGTCTCGCGTGAGAAAGCTTCCTCACGCGGTAATTACTGGTTACTACGAGAAGGCATACACGTGCTGGCCGATACAATGAAATTTTACACTGGAGCGTTTTCCGTCAGGTCCATCAAATAAGATGGATTAAAGAAACGGAGGTTTCTAGACTTTAAAACGCCTTTTTAATCTTAATAAGGGTATATCCTCTGGCCATGTGTTATAACCTGGGGTTGATGCGTTTGCGGTATTTGCTCATTAGTCATCAGTATACGCCGTGATGTCTGAGAAAGAGAAACACTGATTACAGCGCCGAAAATACCGTAGTTTAACGTGAGAGTTACTGAGAAGAAAGAAGAGAGAGAGGGGGGAGGGAAGGGAGACAAAGATGGAGAGCTGAATAGACTGTTTTACGACAGGAGCGAGGGAGTGCCTGGCAGTATAACTGGGTCGGGAGTTGTTTGGGACCCCTCCTAAGGTGCAGGCGCAATACCCACCGGCGAGTGGACCATGCTCTGGCCAACACCAACCCAAACCCCATTCATGGGTTAAATGCTACTTTCTCTCTTCTCCACTGGCCCACTAAACTTTCTCTGTCCAAACTATCCACGATAAAACCCACCAAGGATCCCGAAGTGGTGTTGGTAGGTCTATACCTAGAAGGGATACGTGCCCTGCACTATGTCCCAGCTGCAGCGAGCGTGTCATGCGACCAAACATTGCACCCAATAGTCAGAATGTGTCCAATTCCTGAGATACGGGATGCGAAGCCACTAAAACTAAATGGAAATTTAGAACCGCGGTGCTGGGAAAATCGTGAATCATAGGATACATGACGTAACATAGCCACAGCGAAATCTCAACCACAGAATGAAGAAATGAGGCCTCCATAATGAGCGCATGTGACTAGCGAGGAATGGATCTCTATGAACCACACCTGAACCCCCAAAGCGAAGTGATCTCTAGAGCTAAAGAGGTGAGTTGCTAAACATATCAGCCCAACACTCATGGAGAAAGGCATACCCTTTGCACTCTTTGGGAGGGAGATGACTGCAGCAAACACTCAATACCTCCAATGACAGTCAAACAACATATTCTATACGAGCTCGGGCGTCGCCTCGGTTACAAAAGTCCCGCGCACAACAGTTACACCCCCTGCACCGTGCGAACAATCAGCAAAATGGAACCCTAAACTTTTACAGCTAAATATAGCTTTCTACAAAAGAAGACTATCGAGCTTACCAAAATTCTGCACGAACATCAAGTACATGTAGCCTGTCACGAATTGACAGTAAATTTGAATTTTCCAATCCGTCTCAGCCCCTCTCCTGACCCTACTATTTAATTGTTTCTATTCTTACCGGCTACATGAACTGTATATTTGTAGCCAGCCAGACATAAAGGAAGACATTCTAGCAATTAATACGTCACTAGGGAACAGAGGATGTAGTGTGAGGCTAGTGTGGGTTCCAGCACACATAGGTATAGCTGGTAACGAGTTGGTAGACCGGAACGCCAAGAATGGAAGGATAAGTAAAAACAATATAAGAGCAGGACTGGGAAGGTCGGAGATCAAGAGCCAGGTGAAGATAACTATAAACGAGGAATGGAAGACAACATGGAAGAAAAGTAGAAAAGGCAGACACGCGTTCAAACTGCTGGAAGAACCAACATGGACGTGCCAGGTTAGAGAAGAATTAAAGATACCATCGAACAAAAAACTGTGGCGTTAGTAGTATACAATGGCGGACTTAGGTAGTATTCAGGAGGCGCGTGACTTTTATATAGCAAAAACGCCAGGAGGCGCGTGACTTTTATATAAGCGCATTCAGGAGGTGCGCAGGAGGCGCAAGATGGCGGACTTGAGATAACAAGAAGAGGGTATATGGCGCAAGATGGCGGATTTGAGATATCAAGAAGATGATATTTTTAGAGGTTTTTTTAGATAACGATATATATTTAGACATATATATTTAGATAACAAGAAGAGGATATATTTAGAGGTATTTTTAGACAATAGGAAGAAGATATATACATATAATAGGGAGATATATTTAGACATATATTTACATAACAAGAAGCCGATATTTATACGAACAGTTAGACGAATAGTTATACAACAGTTAGACATATATTGAGACAAACAGTTAGACATACAACGGACGATATAGGTAACAAAAAGGCGTTTTAGTTAATATAGTTTTTATTTTGTCAAATACTAAAGGGCAACTCTCAATCGCTTGGTAGGTTTCTTCTTCTTCTGTGGTAGATTAGGGACATCGGTCAGGTCTGTGGTGGGAAACCAACTCGGGTCTGGTGATACTGGACAGTTAGACTTCATGTATTCGTCAAACAGGTTAGTGAAGGTGGTAGGTTTCTTCGGGGGTAGATTGGTGACATCGGTCAGGTCTGTGGTAGGAAACAAACTCGGTTCTGTTGGTTGGTAACAGCTGGAGTTGATGTACTGGTCAAATGTGGTACCAGTGGTAGGATAGGTATCCGTGCTTGAGTGCAGCGTGTTAAGACGAGGAGTTTTCGCTCTTCAATAAATGGTCTCAGTTAATCATCAAATCGGCGAGGATTTCGCTCTGTAATGTCATTTAAATGGTCAAACTCGGATCGAGTTAACGATAAGCCGTGTTTGGACTCAAGGACATTTGAGGTAGGATTCACCAAAGTATCTTCGCACGTGCAGTAAAGGTTGGCCTCGGTAAACACTTACAGACGCAGCCTTCAGACCACTAGCCAAAGGCTTAAGCATTTCATCACTTCTCTTGATGTAAACCCAGTTGTTGGGAGCAGTCATTTTCAACGAGGTGTAGATTATCAACGCTTGAATAAAGTGTCTTCCGTTTATATGCAGGAATACCAGTTCAATCTGGTATTTTAGGCGTGCCCTAGCTAGGATTTGATTCGTCGAACATCTATCGTGTGTTAGGCAGGACGTGATTCGTCGATGTATTGCGTGGGAACAATGACTCATGGCCGTATTGGGGAGAAACCCGATAGCGAAAAATACACACACCTGTCTATTGATTTCGTCCCTATTTTATACCGAAAGTCCTTTGAGTTTCGCACGCCAGGGTCTGACTAAGCGCGTAATTAATCGATCGTTGGCGTGTTGTCTAGCCGAAAAGGGTAGTAGGACCCGCTGCATAGTACCACCTCGTGTTTTGATCAAGATGAAATAAATGGCGTAGAGTCCACAAACGTTGGTAACTACATCTTGTAAATGTCTGGCGTTGTAGTTAACAGGTCGAGTAGAGTTTCTGGCTATAAAATTAATCAAGTCCGAGTGTGTAGGTGGTAGTCCAAAAGAATCAAAATATTCAAAAGCACCAAGTCCGTTATAATATAGAGCGACCCAGTGGTCACCCGGGCGTTAGCTAGGATCAGTGTTGATGACGAAAGCAGCCGTCTTGGTCGGATCGATGCGTAGAGGTAATTGGTCACGAGCTAACACTTTAACGAGCCCAGTTCGTTTAACAAATATGTCCGACAGGAGGATGGTGCGTATCTCGTCTGTGTTCATCGTCTAAGTGGTGTAGTCTGTCAAAACTTGGCGTGATTTCGAGATCTCCAAGATCGAGTCTTGCTCGGCGTAGACGAGGACCTGTAACGGTTCGGGTGTGACCTCGGCGAATTTAAGTTCTACTGAGACTGGGCCCGACTTGGCCATCTCAAACTGGTCACCGTCTAGTCGACTGGGGGTGAGGTCAAAGGCGTATAAGGCGTAACCGTGCTTAAAATGTCTATACTCGAGGTCGTTGCCGGCGTCTTTACCAACCAGTCCCATAGCTAGATTCGTCGCGAAGAAGGCTCTCACGTACTGGTTGTGTTCATAATCCATGGAAAAAGGCTTGCCGCTGACTGTTCTGTCGTCCGCGCTGACATTCAAATATATCAGACCAAAGGTAGCGAAATTGAACGGATTAGCCGTGTACGACCCGTTAAAAGCGGACGAAGTGACTAGTCCAATCACGATCCGTGTAGGTGTTTGACTGAGAAACAGATTATCCTGCATGTGAGATAGCATACCTCTAGGGATAGAGAAAGTTTTTAGCACTACTCGTTTCAAGGGGTACTTGGCATTACCTCGCACCAAGGCTTTCTCGTGGGCTAGAGAGACGGCGGGATTTAATTTAGCTTTCCGAACAACCAAGGCCACATAATTTATAATAGATTTATATCCAGCGGTGGGGTCGTGTCCCAGCACGTTAAAGGCATCTTTAGACGGGGTGAGTTTTACTTTAACTGTCACACCATTTAACAGGTAACGATCTTGAGCAAAGATATCTGAATGTAAACGACCCATCATATCAATCTCCTGAGAACCAGCCGCTATATGTCGACGCAGTCTTAACCCGTTGTTATTATCACCAATTGTGACCGTAATAAAATTTGGCGTGTCTTTGTAAAACAGAGCCGATGTCAGATGGCCTCGTTTGGGTTCCTCCCCGTAATTCAACGTAGCTTCCAGGTAAGCTCTATAGGGGGAGGTGTTCTCGCTGGGTGTAATCAGCGTATCGTTCAGTGAAACGTCGACTTGGGAGAATAAACTGTGCAGGTAATAGTTGATCGGGGCCACTTCTGCGTCAGCGGGTAATGCGCCGCCATTAGCTAACGTAACTTTGGCGCGCACGTGTAGAAAAGTATTGAACAAATCTAGATATTCCTCACCGTTTCCCGAAATTACAAATTCCACCGGGGCTCCGGGGGCTAAGGCGGCCAACGGATGTATCTCCACAAATTGTCCCTCTTCTACGGCTGTCTGCGTTGGTGGTACGCTAAACAAATCTAGACCACTGTGAAGACACTCGCACGAGCTGGGGTGAATAAGCGCCATCATTCAAACATATCAGAGTACCTTCGCTTCTTCTGGTGAGAATGAGAAGGCCGAGCTCGGTTAGTGCGTTTTATGCGTTTCGGCTCGCCAGGTGGGGCAGCTCTCGTTTTTCTTTTTCTTCTAAGCCCGCTACCCGATTGGTTAGTGGTGAGGTGTTCAACGGCTCCCTGTAATAAACGTTGACCCGACTCCGTGTCTCGTTCGCGAAATGCCTCGCCAACATTTCTGCCGGCTAACGCATCGCTCGCGACCTGTAGACCGGTCCCAAGCCCTTCTCTGAGTAAAGCTATGCCTCCAGTTTTTAACCACGGGAGAACCATACGACCGAGCCCCCCGAAAAAACTACCCAAACCATGGCCTCTTTGACTTCTGCCTCCGATAAACACTGGCATCCCGTGGCCGACTTGGTTGCAGTAAAACTCCTCATACATCTTGGGGTTTCGTCGGATGGGTACGTGTCTGACCATTTTGTTTCTAGTCAAAATCAAACCGTCTGTGAGTTCGGAAGTGTAGTGTCAACACCGAAGCTCCGCTAGTGAATGGGATAGTCTTACCCTGATCGTTAGTTAAAAGGATTTCCACCGCGTCAAACGAAAAACGGCTCAGGGGTACGTAGTGTGGTTTGTCGTAAATCCTGAAAACAGAAGCATTAGTCCTATCCAAAATAGGAACAATCCGTAACAAAGGTACAGAGGCATCTCCAACCGGTCTCGCCGCTACGAGATCGCAGTACACGTATACATTTTTCATGTCGCTATCCATTTGTACTTCAGTCTCGCCTCGTAGTATTGGGTCGATGTCTGTGGCGAGCGAGGCAGGAAAACCTAACATGTGTTTCAATGTCTCGCTAATTCTAACTTCAACCTCCGGATCATACAGATTCAAGGTGGCCTTATTATTGTTAATATGGAATCTAACTCGGGCTTCTTCATCCACATCCGTGGCTAAAAGCAAACGATTCAACTCGTCGAACAGCGTGTCGGGTGACGTGTATAGACCAGCGGGCAACGTGAGCATCATAGACTCATCTTCTTTGTTGGGAAAGTAATGTATCCATACATCATCCTCTAACACGTTAAAATAACTTTTGGGTAATTGAATCTCAACCAAACCAACCTCGTAACGCGAACTCAAGTCTATAGTCTGTGGCAATTTGACGAAAAAGTGACCGGCGTTATTGTTTGGGTATATTTTCATCAAGGCATTGCTGGGTAAAGTCACGTAAAAACTCATCCTATCTTAGGGTTAGGTAACATGTAACCCAGACAACTGCTCATTAAAGCGATCCAAAACTTGCCGTCTGGTCCCTCTGCGTTGCTCCGACTCAGATTGAATAACGAGACACCGATGACGACATATATAACGATCATCTGACAGATGAAAACGATCTCTAGTCGCGGGACTAGTTTCCCAAAAAAAGGCCAGAACGAGGTTCTCGCGGTCTTGGGAGGGGGTGGCCTCAAAACTGGGGTGCTCACGTCTTCTTCAATATCCATCAATCTCGATATCTCGCTAGATGTTTGGACGAAATCCAGCTGTTGAATGACGAGTTACAACCGAACCATTTGACTAAATATTCTTTTACACCCCTGCCACCTCGGCGTTCCTCCAAAATGGACTCGATTCGACAAACTATCTTGTCGCCGACTCGCTGTAGCTCTTCTTGGTAAAAAGAACCTTGCAATTCCTCACCCGAATCATCTTTAAGGACGTACGTGACCGGTCTTGTTTGGTTTAGTCGACTGATCGTAAACAACTCTTCTGTCCACGCCGGCGTATAACCCTTTTTAAAAGTTTGTCTGGCTTGGGCGATCCGCACGCGATCACCAGCTTTAAAATAGACTTTTCTCCCGATGACGTCAGGGTGCGAGTACAAAGTACGCCACACTTCTTCTTGATTGTTCGGGGTAACTTCCACCGGTGCCATCTTAATACTCCGATGATACGAATAATTGTAGTTGTGGACCAGTTGTTGTATCACGTCGACGTAGCGAAGACTGTTGGTTTTGGTAAAGTAACGCCACGTTTTTTCTTTGAGCGTTCGATTAAACCTCTCGACAATAGCTGCTTTGGTATCCTCATTCTCCGTAGTGAAGAAATGGACCCCTTCGTTTTTAAGAAACTTTAAGAATGTTTTGTTGACAAACTCACTGCCTTTGTCTGTTTGAAAATTTATCGGTTTGCGACTGTTAAAAATTGTCTTTACCGCTGCTACTAACGCTGTCCCAGTCTTGTTTTTCAGAGGAACAGCCCAAGCGAATTTACTAAACACGTCAATACACGTTACTAGATAGGAAAACCCATCGTTGAATTTCTTTAAACCTTGCAAGTCAATTAAATCAGCCTGGAACTGTTGATCGATACCTCCTGCAATGGTAGTGCGTCGTTTAAATTTTCTGCGCACCGGCTTGTGTAGGGTGTAGGTGTCCTGATGACCTAACCACTCTTCAATTTTTTTACGACTAAGTTTGGTTGCACGTTGTAAGGGGGCGATTCCTCCATAAGATCCAGGTCGTTTTGGGTCGTAGTAATGTTGTTTTAAAATCTTATTCACTTCTTTGGCCATGGTTCCTACTTTGGTGTCTTTTTCCTTCTTCTGAGCGAATACGACGATGATTCTCGCAGTTTACTGGCCACCACCTTTTTCCTATTAGTGGGTGTGACGGGTGGGGACTGAGGCTTTTTGTCGACGACCTCCTCTTTAAGTACAGTGGGTTGTTCGTTGGTTTGTAATGGTGGTTGTTTAATATCCACGAGACCCAGAGGTACGTGTCTGTACTGTTCTAGTCGAGTCAAATAACGCTGTAATGTTTGTTGATAAAGTCTAGCCTTGTCACCGATTGGCAGATCGTGTCGACTAGTTGCATTTGACTGTCAAATTCTCACAAGTTATCTCTTAGAGCATCGGGTGGTCTATAAGGTTTTTCTAATAAACGAGGATCCATCAAAATCATTTTTTAGCCATCTAAAAGAGTCCTCTTAGTACAGATAGTATTGGAGTTAACAACGCAGATAAGAAACCTCCAGATTGTAAAAATTGTTTTCGTCTTTTGAGCGATAATTTCTTCTTGGTAAGCGCTCGCAGGATGTTTTTGTAACGACGCATACGTCTCTTCTGAGGAGGTGTCAGTGCAACGTTACCTTTTAAAACGTTGTGACAACATTCACAGAGTGTTCCTACCAACTCGGGTGATGCTGTTTTCATAACAGCCTTGATGACTGGTGGTTTGGCTGTACGTAGACATTTTAACATCTCAGCATGTCTTTTTACTTTTTCTCCCATCTCGTTACTTGGGTAAGTAAACAATTTGTTGCTCCTCTGGGAATATGCGCGAACGAAGCCTTAAATTGTCTGGTGTGTCTTGACGAAGATCAATTAGCAAATAGCCATGTGGAACCGAGGTTGCGTCTTTAAAACTCTCCTGGACAAAGGTAGTTTGACCTAGGTACATCTGGTTGGCTAGATTAACAATCTGAGATCCATCGCGTGGATTTTTGAAAAGTACTATGTAATGAGAATTCAAACTAATGGTTCTGTGTTCTTTGTTCTTGCCAAATAAATTTTGCACGAGATAAAATACGCTTACATTTTTATGATGACTTTTTTGTGAATAATTTAGTTACACGTTCATCTGTTTCGTTCATGAGGTCATCGATAATTACCAACCGTCTCTTATCACCTGTCCACTGCTAAATATCGGGCAGTCCTTCAATAAACTGAACTCCAGTCATTGAATTGTATAGAGGTTGCCACTCGCTGTAACAATATATAATCTCATCTGGGACGGCTGTTACCATATCCTTGATATGTGTTAGGAAACGCTGGACGAAAACAGTTTTTCCACTAGAACTAGGGCCTGAAATTAAACAGGTAAAGGGATGTGCAAATCTCGGGTCCATTGTTAAGAATGATAGATTACACTTACAACCAGTTATTTTATATCAAAAGACACAACGTGCAAACATTGTGAGAACCTTTGGTGTAAAAAAACGTGAGAATCAAAAAATGTGCGAATCACTGTTTCAAGAAAGTAAGGTTTATGCTAAAAAATGTGAGAACCCCTGATACCAACATGTATTGAGAATCATTGTTCAAGAATTTGAGAATCGTACAAACATTGTGAGAATCACTGTTTCCACCATGTATTGAGAATCACTGATCAAGAATTTGAGAATCACTGTGTAAAACATTGTGAGAATCAAAAAATGTAAGAACTCAACCAACCAATACGAGAATCCCTGATACCAACATGTATTGAGAATCACTGTTCAAGAATTTGAGAATCACTGTGTGGTCAAGAACACGACAATCCCTGGAATATGTTATTCGGAAAACATAAATATCTTTGGGGATTAGTTTTTTATACCGGGAGACATTTTTATCTCTTTCTCTTTTAATGTATATGTTTTAGATAAGAAAAAATGTGTCTCTTTCGCTACGAAAAGTCTAAAGAATATATTATTTTTGTAAAACATTTGCTAAAACGTACTCGGAAAGAAAAATCATCTCTCTCTCTCTCTCTCCCTCTCTCTCTTTCTCTCTCTCTCTCTCTCCCTCCCTCTCTCTCTCTTTGTTTGGTACATTTCTTTTTAGTTATCATATATTTTAAAGCTTGCTTTTTAAAGATATCATTTGTATCTTATTAAGTTTTGGATATATTTTTGTTTAAATATTCAACACCAGTATTTTGAAACAATATATATTTTTATATACAGAGGGACATTATTCTAGTGTTTTATAAACCGATGTTAAAATATGT
Source organism: Oreohelix idahoensis (assembly GCA_024509875.1). Taxonomy (NCBI): domain Eukaryota; kingdom Metazoa; phylum Mollusca; class Gastropoda; order Stylommatophora; family Oreohelicidae; genus Oreohelix; species Oreohelix idahoensis. The sequence continues at coordinate 355,591 of JAMPIV010019000.1, forward strand.
CTAATGCCTTTTCTTTCTCGATACATTTGTCTCATGTCACAAATAAATGTTCGCTAATGTTGAAACTCCACAGGGTAATTCAAGTTATTCACAGCTGTTCCTAGGTAAACAATTACCAGCGGTTTTCACTGTTGATCAATACTCGTACGTGCCAAACACGACATTTAGACCAACAGCCTTATTTGTCTAAGTATTTAATTACAATGTGAAACAAGCTGTTTCAGAACACCTGGACAGTAATTAAACATTACTATGACACTTCTTAAACAACCGTTATTGGTACGTGCCAATTTACAACTGTTTGCGAGCGTAAACAGGTGTGTAAACCCTAGGGTCGTTGACCCTGTTACGCGCGCTCACTTTTTTTTGTAATATAATGGGACGTATTGTCTCTAGACATCTCATTAATTTATCAGAACCTGAAGCGGACACATCTCTGACAGACCACTGAAAGAAATCACCCTTCTCATATCAATACCTGATAGTATGTATTCGTTTGTTAAATATTTTTGTTAAATATATGTCTGTATATTTAAATATATGTTGTTCGGAATATTTTCAGACACTCTGAGGGCTACGCAAAGAACTAAATATGTGTATTCGTTTGTTAAATATATTTCTATCGTTTTCTGTATTTAAAAGACATATGTCTGTGAATTCGTGTGTTAGGATGTTAAAATATCTCTATTTAATAACATTATAAAAAGTTTTGGTTGTTTGTGTATTTGTTAAGCATGCTCTGTGTTAGGCTGTATATCTTTAAAAATATAAGTGTTTTCGTTAGGATACCATAAATAACTTTAAAAATATCTGTTTTCTATTTAAAAGATATGTCTGTGCACTAGCCAGTGTTGCTAAAGGCTGTTTCAGATTAGTCTAACTGTTAATATTTGTTTGTTAACGCAGCTCGTCACTTGTTATTTTTATCTGTTAAGATGTTAACTCAGATATTAAATTGTTATTTTTATCTGTTTATGTTAAAGCCGGACATGTGTGTATATTTTTTTTTGATAAGACTTAACCGATTATGTACTAGGAAAAAAGACTAACACTTATCCGTGTTTCTCCCCCTGTTGGTCATTTATGTGAGATTACTCAGCCTGGATTTCAACTGATGGTGCAATACTTTCTACAAACTAAACTCGAGCGTGAGGAATATTTTTGTGTGTTAACATGATAAAATAATAAAGAAAATTAAAGAGAATATTTAGAACATAGCATATTTTTTAACAGTACTATACAGGTAAAAATATAGAGATAATACAATCAAAATATTACATTAAGTCACCCTGATTGAAACAAGTTCATATTTATATCTCCATTATTTTAAACGACAGATCAGGTCGTTGGGTCACGCACAGACTGGGTTTTTTAATCGATATCTTTCTGACACAGCGCGCGCGCGGGGTATTTTGTTCCGTTAACAGAATAAGAAATAACACTGTGTTTTATTCTCTCTCTCTCTCTCTCTCTCTCTCTCTCTTTCTTTCTCTCTCTCTCTCTCTAGCTCTCTTTCTTTCTTTCTATCTTTCTCTCTCTCTCTCTTCTCTCTCTCTCTCTGTCTCTGTCTCTCTCTCTCTCTCTCTTTCTTTCTTTGTTTCTTTCTCTCTCTCTTTCTCTCTCTCTCTTTCTCTCTCTCTCTATTTAACTGATTGATACATATATTTAATTTTATGTGTGAGTAACGTTTTCTTGTTTCTAATCAACAGATGTCTTCAATTCAAGGGTACGTTTGTGGACAATGCAATAAATCTTTTACGAGGAATCGTGATCTAACGAGACATATGCGGACAGTCCACGCTGAACCGACACATCCCTGTCGTGTCTGTCCTCAAATATTTACCAGTCCTGAGGCACTCCAACAACACATTGAATTGAGCCATGGACCCGGTGCACAACGACCAGAGACAGTTACACAAACCACTGCACCGGGGGCCGCTATAAACGTCCCAGTGGGGAGCACCACTGCACCGGCGGGCGCTACAAACCCCTCAGGGGGGACCACCACTGCACTGGCGGGCGCTACAAACCCCTCAGGGGGACCAGACTCACGTGTGCCCGCTGTGGTAAAACATTTACCCGCCTTGACAATTTAGCACGTCACAGCAAGACAGTGCACTCAACCCCTCTGTTTTCTTGTAACATTTGTGGTAAACAATTCGCCCGGGGTGATAATTTACAGACCCATATAACACAAATACACCCCACCCCTAACCAACTTTCGACCTCATATCCCACAGCACCAACATCAGGTGCCCCACCAGGTGCCGAATCATCAATCCACCAAGCGTCATCATCGGCGCACCAACAGACACTAACATCAGGTGTCACAACAGACTCATCATCATCATCGGGGCACCAACAGACACTAACATCAGGGACCACAACAGACCAAGCATCAACCTGGAGATCGGCGCACCAACAGACACTAACATCAGGTGCCACAACAGACTCAGTATCAGGCACAAAGACATCACCAGCAGGGACCACAGACTCGATGAGAACAGCAACAACTTCCACCCTACATACAGGACCCACGTCAAATCCCATCCCATCTCAACCACCAAAAACAGGCCAGACCAAGAAAAGAAAAATGCCCAGTACCCACCAGTCCCATATAAAAAAACCCGTCTGCCCACTGAAGAAGACAGTTTACAAGACCTACAGGCTGACATAAGACAAATCTACATCGACAACTGGCAGGCGATCAAAACACATTCAAATAAACATAAATATTTATCAACATTCACTTTCTTCCACAGACCAACACAAAATACGGACTGGGACCATCTCTTGCTCCCTGTCTTCACACAACAAACAAAACGCTTCAAAACAAACTACAGTTTCCACATCGTTTTGAGGCACAGAGAAACAGGCGATCTAAGATTTTTTTCACTCTTCCCATAACAACGCGATCGTCTTAGATCAACCCCACCTAGTCAACAACATTACATATTTCAAAGCTTTTCTCTCACAGTTACACGACAGCGATATTGTCACACAAGCACAGTTAAACAGACCAAACACAAAATATTTTGTTGAAGACATTCCAGCGACTTCTTTCTATCTATATAATATCCAAGACTTTCCTATTGGCTGCTGCTTACAAGACATTCCCTCTTTCATCACGGACAATAACCACATCAATACACTACAACACGATTCAAACTCCAAACCATACAGTGATAACTTTTGCTTTTTTAGATGTCTAGCCGTTTTTTAGAGGAGGTGCCGTTAAAGACGTTAGAAAATCGATGCGCCGACTAGTTGAACAGTGGCAAACACAGCAGCGACTAAAGTCCCTCATCGATTTACCCGGGGTTAGTTTAATCGATATGCCCCAATTAGAAAATTTTTTTAACGTAAATATTGACGTATTCGAGTTTGACGACGCGCAGACCCTGGCCCCCACACTTAAAAGTAGCGATAGTTTTCCAGATACGTTGCGTCTGTAATGTTTAAGAACCATTTCATGTACATAGCAGATATCGATAGGGCCAGTAACTCTTTTTCGTGTCCCGATTGCGGTAAGTTGTGGAAGGAGTATTATCGACTGGTGCGCCATAAAAAGACCTGTACCGGTTCTATGAGAAGAGAAACATTTAAAGGTGGTGTGTATAATCCCCCAGAGACCGTTTGGGAATTAATCAAGGAGCAGGGTATAGATGTAGACACAACATTCGTCTTCCCTTATAGAGCCACGTTTGACTATGAGTGTTTTTTTTGAGAACAGTCTAGAGTCAAGCGGAAATGCCACTACCTATACGGCCAAACACGTGCCCCTGTCGAGTTCGGTGGCTTCTAACGTCCCCGGTTTTGAAGCCCCCGTGTGTTTTATCACAAAGGGTGATCCACAAAAATTGGTCAATAGGATGGCTCGTTATCTGATCAAAATTGCCGCGGCCTCTTATGAGATTCTGCGAGCGGATTTTGATGGTGTTTTCACCCAACTCGGGTCTGAGGAGCTCTTTGGTAGATTAGAGGGTTATTTGTGGCAGCTACCCGTATTAGGTTTCAATTCGGGCAAGTATGACGTGAACGTAATCAAACCGTACCTCATCAAATATTTCGTGGGGGAAGACTTCAAATTTTTAGTCAAGCGAAACAATAATTTTATGTGTGTTGCCACTAGCGACTTAAAGTTTTTAGATATAGTAAACTACTTAGCCCCCGGTTTTAGTTATAGTAAATATCTGGCCGCGTACAACGTTAAAGAAACCAAAGGGTATTTCTGTTATGAATATATTACCGATTTAGCAAAGTTAGATGAGACGGCGTTACCACCCCACTCGGCATTTTTTTCCAAACTTAAAAACACTAATATTTCCATCGAGGAGTACGCCGAGTGCCAGAAGGTGTGGGGCGAGAACCACATGACCACGTTACGCGACTTTCTGACGTGGTACAACAATAAAGACGTGGTCCCCTTCTTGGCAGCGTTTGACCGACAAGTTAGTTTTTACGCGGACCTAGGTGTAGACATGTTTAAAGATGCAATCTCCGTGCCCGGTGTCACGTTAAAGTACCTTTTCAAAACCCTCCCGCCCAACGTCATGTTTTCTTTATGTTCGAAGTGGGAGGCAGATTTGCATAACACCTTGCGCCAAAACATCGTCGGGGGACCGTCAGTTATTTTTCACAGGTTCCACGAACAAGGCAAAACCCGCATTTGAGGTGGCAAACCGGTTCAAGCCATTAAAGGTTTTGATGCCAACGCCCCTTATTTGTGGGCGATAATGCAGAAAATGCCCACTGACTTTCCCGTTAGACGGTACAGTGATGACGGTTTCAAGCACCACAAACTCCGCAAATATACCGTGCAGTGCCGCGATTATTTGGCTTGGGTCTCCCACCAAAATAAAGTGACCTTAAAAACCCAGTTTAACGACCGTGAGATGTCGTTGGGTGATAGGCACATTAGGGTAGATGGTTGGGATAAAAACTCCCGTACCGCCTACCAGTTCCAAGGTTGCCTATTCCACGGCCACCCTAACTGCCCACTAACCGCCGGTCGTGACGTTAACCAAGTCAACAACACACCATTGGCTGAGTTGTACAGAGCGACACTGACAATAAGTTCTTATTTGAGGAAGGAATGCAACGTTACCGTTGTCGAAATGTGGGAATGCGAGTGGCATTCATTGAAGAAAACCGATCCATCAATCCGTCGTTTTCTGAACGCCACCTTCCCTACCCAAAAACCGTCTTACACCAAATGTCGGTACCCCCTGACAAAAGAAAATATTCTCGCCTCGGTGTTAGACGAGACATTGTTTGGCCTAGTCGAGTGTGACATCCATGTCCCCGACTCTTTAAAAGAACAGTTCTCTGAGATGACGCCCATTTTTAACTCTTTAAGCCCCAAGAGCCAGTATACTGTACTTCCCGCTAGACCCATTTGGCCCAAGAGCCAGTATACTGGCTTTCGTATCTCTTGATTCTTTCTAGGGCTGTTTTCTAATTTTGACAACTCAAAAACGCTATCTTCTTAAAGTATAGCCATCCATTATGGACTTTTGTTATTTATGAATATGAACATTTAAAAAAAATTATTTACAAACAAAAACAATAAAAACATACTGGTATGGCCATTTTTGTTTGGGCCAAACCCACCTTTTTGCTTGGGACTGAAAGAGTTAAGAATGTTGACGTCACGAGGGAAGATATTGGACCTTTCATGCGGGAATACGCCGAAAAACATAAACTCCTGACTACCACCAGACGGACATTGATCGGGAGTTATGTGGGCAAGAAAATTCTCCTGACGACACCTCTGCTTCGCTGGTACTTAATCAAAGGCTTAGAAGTCACCTGTATCTACCAGGTGCTTGAGTATGCACCCGTGACGTGTTTCAAGCAGTTTGGGGACACTGTTTCGAACGCGCGTCGACAGGGTGATACTGATCCTGCCTACGCCATAACCAGCGAGACCATGAAACTGCTAGGTAACGCGGCTTATGGAAAAACGTTGACCAATAAGGCGAAACACGTAGATGTCTCGTACACGACGGGAGAGGGTACCTCTGACCAAATAAACTCACCCCGCTTTAGGAAAATGACGTTAGTGACGGATGACATATTCGAAGTAGAGAAACTTAAACAGACTATATGTTGGGACCTGCCCGTTCAGATAGGATTTTTCGTCTACCAATACGCAAAATTACGCATGTTAGAATTTTACTACGACTGTCTAGATAAATTTGTAGATAGGTCAGATTTTCAGTTGTGCGAGACGGACACAGACAGCCTTTACTTGGCCCTTAGCGCGAATAACCTAGCGGACGTTGTTAAGCCCGCTATGCGACGAGAATTTTATAGCTCCTACCACCAGTGGTTCATCGCCGAGGTATGTCCCGACCATAGCCAAGACTTTGTAGCTAGCGAGGGTAAAACGCGCGCCCTTTGTCAGAAATGCCGCGAACAAATATTATTCGACAAACTGACACCGGGCCTTTTTAAATTAGAATACGAAGGCAGAGGGATGGTTTCCCTCTGTAGCAAGACATATCACTGTTTTGTCGACTACGACAAAACAACCACCAAAGGCTTGAACAAACACCACAACAAAGTAGACAAACACACTTTCTTAGACGTACTCAACACACAACAAGCACAGGGTGGGAAAAATATTGGGTTCCGTGCACACAAATCCTCCATCTACACATACAAACAACACCGCAACGCCCTATCTTACTTTTACATAAAACGACAGGTACATCCCGACAACGTCACCACATCACCCCTCAACATTTAAACTGTCTTCCACTATGTACACACAATACCTCTCTATTTCTTACGACGTGACGACAATGTGACGACTCCCCTCAAGGTCTGGCCTGTAGCTGTGATATTTTTATTGTAAATAAATCTGTGATAATGTATATTTTGTAACAAAACACCACTAATATATGTATATAACAGTACATTGATATGTGATTTGATAATATCAATGTTTGATAATGTTATCATATACAAACTGTCTTTCATATATAATTATTATATATTCATTTGATAAAAAATTACTGCATTATGTTAAAAAATACTATATATGTACTCTTATATTACCATATATGTTTTGATACTACAAAACACTATTGAATATAAAATAAAAACTATATTAACTAAAACGCCTTTTTGTTACCTATATCGTCCGTTGTATTTCTAACTGTTCGTATGTCTCAATATATGTCTAACTGTTGTATAACTATTCGTCTAAGGCTGTATTATGTCACCACTACTTTTTGGAATAGCTATTGATTGGGTTATGAGAAACTATACCCACAATGAACAATTGGGTATAAAATGGACAAATGGAAAATTCCTGCGGGACCTGGATTTCGCAGATGATGTAGCATTCTTAAGTTCAACACCAAGACAATCCCAAGAAGCAATAAATAATTTGTGTCATCTCTCGGTTAAAATTGGTCTCCAAATAAATGCCTCTAAAACTAAAGCTATGAACTTTTCTAACGAGACCTTTGATATCATCTTGAACGGGGAAAAACTACAGAAAGTTGAAAGTTTCAATTATTTAGGCAGTAAAATGACTCAGGATGGTGACACAACAAGAGAAATCCATACTAGAATTGCTTTGGCAGCTAGCGCCTTCAATAGATTATCTAACATTTGGAAATTACGATCATTGAATATACATACCAAGCTTCGTCTGTTTAATTCAAATGTTATGTCAGTGTTAACATACGGCTGTGAGAGTTGGAAAATAACAAAATCATTGGAGAACAAGCTGAATACATTCGAGAACAAATGTCTTAGAAAACTCATGAACATCAGTTGGAAAGAATTCAAGACTAATCGACAATAAGAGAAGACTCTAGGCAGAAATATGTCTCCGACTATATAAGGAAAAGACGATGGTCATATATCGGTCATGTCCTACGAATGCAAAACAACAGAATACCACTACAGGCGCTCACTTGGGTTCCTGAGGGTAAGCGGAAAAAAGGAAGACCAAAAGAAACACTCAGAAGAACAATAATAAGAGAAGGAAGAACGTTGGGCCTAAATAATGTGCAAGAGCTAAGAGGAGTGGCGTCACAACGAACAACCTGGAGAGCACTGGTTTCTGCCTTATGCGCCGTGTTTGGCGCTTAAAGAATTTATTATTATTTATTAACTGTTTGTATAACTGTTTGTATAACTGTTCGTCTAACTGTTGTAAAATATATATATCTATATATAACGTATAACTGTTCGTATAAATATCGTCTTCTTGTTATGTAAATATATGTCTAACTACCGTCTTCCTATTGTCTAAATATATATGTCTAACTATTATTCTCTTTCTATTCTCGGCCTCTTGCTAGCTAAAAATACCTCTTAATATACCCTCTTCTTGTTATCTAAATATATCGTCTAACTACCGTCTTCCTATTGTCTAAATATACCCTCTTCTTGTTATCTCAAGTCTATATATAAAAGTCTTCTTGTTATCTAAAAACACCTCTAAAAATATCCTCTTCTTGTTATCTCAAGTCCGCCATCTTGCCACATTTTCCTTATATAAAAAGTCATGCAATACAACAACCTACTTATCTCCCCCTTGTTAGCTCAAGTCCGCCATCTTGCGCCTCCTGCGCACCTCCTGAATGCGCTTATATAAAAGTCACCGCCTCGTGGCGTTTTTGCTATATAAAAGTCACGCGCCTCCTGACGCGCCTCCTGCGCGCCTCCTGAATACTACCTAAGTCCGCCATTGTATACTACTGGCGTCTCCGTCTTGTGCAGCATACTTTATGATAGAAGAACCACACTGCCAAGAATGTCAGGAAGAGAATTGACATAGACCACTACCTGATCCACTGTAAAAAAGTATGAACAACAAAGGCTTGAATTAAAAACTTACTATAGAAATCACAATATAGACATGACAGGAGATAATGTTTTAAGTATAGATGCCCCAAGAGATGCCCAATCAATACTTAAAAGATATATACATAAAACAAAAGAAAACATAAAAGGTTAGTACTTCAGAAAAGACATTCAACTAAATAGAAATTAAGCAACAAGAACTAACAAATCATTAAAAAATAAAACACAAATTAAAAAAAAAGAACTTACTAACTACTCATAGTACAAGGACAGACAACGAGGTATAAAACACAACAACAACAACAACTCAAAAGGAACAAATATTAATACAAATTTAAACCAAGTGTGAAGGACAATAGTTATCAATAAACAATACAAAAGAGAAAATAAAATGGACAAATACTAATTAAAATTAAAATTAGCTACTGCTAAAGACAATAGTTATTTAAATTGAATACAAAATTAGAAAATAAAATAACACTAAATACCCCAATTATAACCAATTTTCAGGTTGAACAGGGTATACCAAGACGGAACAAGAAGAGGCAATAACGGTCAGCTGTTAAGTGCCCGCTCTCCACACATCACCTCTTCAAAGCAACAACAACATAAAGTTGTACATAACCCAGGGCCTTCCTGATTTAGGCCCTTCGAACCGACCGTGATGAGCGTTAGGGGCAAGGAGGCGCCGAAACGGGCGGGAAACACTTATTTTTTGAATTTTTTTGGGTGTATCTGTGTGTGTGTGGGGGGGGGGGGGGGGGGGGAAGAAGCCGACTGTTCTTGTTCAGTGACACAGTTCGCCAAAGCTGACACAGTTCGCCAAAGCTGACACAGTTCGCCAAAGCACGGAATGTAATTCTTGCAAAACAAAAACCTAAACTCTAGTGGGAGGTATTTGTAGTATTGTTGTTACTTGTTATAGTGTTTTTCTTTGGTTTTGTAAGTATTTATTTCGTGAGAGTGATCTGCAGTGTTATTATTCACTAATGTTACTTACTTTCCCAATAGATTATAATTAACTATTACAGCCACAAGTGTGGCGAGGCAGCGCGCGTGAAACCATTTGACTGTGCGAACAATGTTCTAAGGCCGTCATTGCATCAAACAATTTAGATTCCAACAGATGCAAACAGACAATATTCGTTTGAAGTTAATATAAAGCGTATCCACATATTACTCAGTGAAAGGTACGGTAATGAATTGCTAAAAATTCCCGCAAGCTTTTCAGCACAATATGGTAAAGGAGGGTATCGCACCGTGACAATTAAATTGAATACCATTTAAAAAGAATGCCCATGCCTTACAATCTTTTCATTGTTCATTTTTAGGGGAAAATACGCAAACGGCACGCATGCACCGTGAAAGCTAAATTGAATACCCAGTTTAAAAAAATGGTACGCAGGCCTATTAATTTTGTCATGGTGCATTGACCATAGGTCATGACAAGTTTGACTACAAAGATAAAGTAAAGTTGAAATGGAAAGATGTGAAATGACCATAGGATACTTAATGACGTCATTATGACATGCATCCTGTCCCCAGTGTCTTTTAATATATATCTAGAACATTTTATGCAGGAGACTCTCTACAACTATAAAACAACCATATCGATTGGGGGTCGACCTCTTTGCAATCTACGTTTTGCTGATGATATCGATCTTATAGCTGGAACAGAAACAGAACTTCAAGACCTTACCTCTAGACTGGAGAAAGTAACAAGAACGTATGAGATGGAAATTAATATTGAAAAAAGCAAGATATTTGTGAATAGCCATAAGAAACATGGTATGACCATCATTACCTTAAATGGGAACAAGTTAGAAGTAGTGAACACCTTTAAATATCTGGAGTCAACTATCTGTAGTGATGGAAGATCAAGTAAAGAAATCAAGGCAAGATTTGAGATGGCCTCAGCTGCCATGGTAAGGCTGAATGTGATCTGGAAAAGTAACATCAGTTCTCTTGTGAAGATCAAATTATGCAAATCACTTGTATTATCTATTCTCTTGTATGAGTGTGAGGGCTGGACACTCACTGCAGATACGGAGCGAAGGATTCAGGCTTTCGAGCATAAATGTCATAGAAGAATGTTGCGCATTTGCTATATACGTATGCAGGCCACCAAGAACCACTTTTGTCAGTAGTTGAACGTCGAAAGCTTGCCTGGTTTGGGCATGTTACTCGTCATGACTCCCTTTCGAAAACGATACTCCAGGGAACCATCGAAGGTAAACGGAGAAGAGGAAGGCAAAGAAAATCCTGGGCTGATAACATCAAAGGGCATGTTTTTTCCTTGATTGTACGCATTGTTGAGGATAGAGAGCAGTGGAGGACCATGTCTGCTGATGCTTCCACCATAGCACCCCTACGACCCATGATGGGTTACGGGTTGAGATGATGATGATGACATGCAGGGGAAAGAGTACACCATAATTATGTCCCGCCATATGTTGACGGGTTATTAGCTCATCTAATAAATAAACATTTGACTTATGGTAAACAATTGCGCTGCGGAATGGTGGAGAGTAACAGAGAAGGAAATGTCGAAATTGTCCTCTTTCCCTCACAATCTTTTGGCCGAATACCATCACTAACCAAGAACTGCTTACTCGGAGTAACCAAGAGGACATGCACACCATCACAGCTGGCAGATGCTGGAGTTGGGTTGTCCACGTATTCATAAGAGACCCTGTCACGAGAGGGGTTAATATTATTTTAAGTATAAGATACCCTGGACACAAAGTTATATAATGTGATACCAGGATAGTGCCAGATAAGAAACTGGTCTTATAAGCAATACCCCATTCTCTGAAAAGAGTAAGGGTGAATGGACATCAAAGGTAAGATCAAGCTGTATAAGTTCCTAGGTATGATGATAGTGTATTATCCTAGGTTAGTAAATGCTCCTCTCAAGATCCTCCTCTGTTTATAATGTTAAGCTCTGCTAGGGGTATTAAACTAAACTTGTTACCAACAATAACTGTAAATTAACTTAAAAAATAAGCAACGGGCTGATCACCCGTTTGCCAGCCACTTCGATTACGGAAACAACAGCAAGTGGATTGATTTGCCGTTGCCCTACAGACGCCAATAGGCGTGATGGGAAACAATGGCAAAGAAAACCTATCTGCTGTTGCCCTAAGACGCCACTAGGCGTAATGGCCACTGACTGCTTTGACGGTCGGTGGCTAAGGTCGGAAGAAGAAGAAGAACTTAAATAATCCAAGTAAGTCTGTTGGTAAGATTTACAATTTATTTTGTACAAGTTTCTTTTCTCTGTGAACATCTTTCACTGAACTCAAAATTTGATTACAACATAACATTATTAAAATCACTTTGAAAATGTTCACAAATATCTACAGTCTTTAAAATTTATATTGATAGTTCTTATTTCCTGGTTGAACTCAATCTGGTTGTAGACTGTCTGCATTTTAGGATCAATAATAGTTCCTCACAGTTACTGAATTATAGTCAATCACTGAATATGGATTTGCCTATCTATATGCACTGTCTTGTCATCATTATATTTTAGTTTCTTTATTTGTGGTAATTCTGTTCTACACCAGACATTAGCCTTGTATGGCTTCTTAGCTTGATTTCTTGTTTTTGAACCCTATCCCACTTCTGTTCTGGAAAGAAACGGTTAACTGTGTTTCCTCCAAGCAGTAGGTACTGGGTGGCTGTCCCTCTGGAATTGAAGGGCGCTTGCAACTCTAGTTCCTTCAGTTGTGGCTGGCTCGTTAAATGTGTACTTTTATTACAGGATGTAACCTGAAATACAATATGTTAACCACTGTATTGTCTATCTCTATCTCTCTAGCACAGATGTAGAGGATGAGAGACAGTTTCAGACAGGGTGCAGGTAGACGCACCGGGCATAATACATCAGTAATAGCACAGTCCAGTTCACTGTGAATATAATCTGTCTCCAAATCCTTGGTTACAACTATCTGTCGATGATTCGATTCCACACAGTTATTAGGTCTTGTGGAAAATACTATGTAATATCTTAAACAATAATGTAATGCAATTCCTTTCATTCTTTCCTCTGTTCCTGTTGAGTGCCCCATTCCTTCAAGAAAAAATTCTTTAAATGCTTTTCTAAAACTATGAAAACACTTTCTGCTGCCATTCTCAATTTATCTGAATATACACAGGTTTGTTTTTGCTTCCACAAATTACACATTGGTTTTAAAACACAGTTACACTTCCTAACGCACAATTTAATTAATTAAAGTGTGTTGTATACTCACATACCTGCATACTTTCGTTTAGATGTGCGTGTGACGTAATGTTTTAATCAGAGTGGCAGATGTTGATAGAGTAGAAGACTAGACACGTAAATTTAGTCTAGACAGGTATATCCCAGTCTCGGAGAAGAGCACTGGTGTAAGGATGGCCCAGGTATAGCTATAGCTGTAAAGAGCACACGTCTGGATGGAATTAGTATAGATCAAGAGCTCTAGAGTGCTACCGTCACCTAACTATACTGTGACAACAATAATACAGCAAAATATAACTGTCAACAATAAGAAATTGACAAGTCATAAAATTACAATTTACTGAATTATTTATTAATGTACATCTAGTTTCTTTTTTCTCTTTTGAAAATCGGAAGATCTCACTTAAAATGAAAAATACAAAAATCAACAATTTTATAACTTTTTACATAAAGTTCACTGTCTACGTTAATCCTAAAGTCTTCTGCCTGCACTGGGTTAACACAAATTGCACTTTTCATCACTACACGGTCTCTTTTGGGATCTCACAGAAGGTTTTGGAATATTAACACTTAGGACGCAGCTTTTCCAGTCCTGGACAATGTCTGGTAACACACGAGTGTAGTTGAAATGCAGCTTCTTGGATCTTATTTTTGGCTAGCCAAGGAATGATGAAGCCAAAACACTTGAACTCCCTCACACACAGTATACGTTGAGTGGATGGTAGTTTCAGATCAGGCTGTTCCAAATTAGACCAGTAAACCTGCGAAATATGTAGCATGTGGCTAGTCCTTTGTGTAATGATTTCTCACAGGTCTGCGTGTTGTGAGGTGATGTGTTCTGTGTATGCTTATATAGGAATGGCATAAGTTCTGGTTCAATGGCAGTGTAGAGGCAATGACAAATCTAAGTGATTACTTTTTCAAAAATACATAATACAATTTCTGTACACATTCATGATGCTGCAGTTTCCTTCTGCAGTCAGTTTGAATTGCAGTCATCAATAAAGCAATGTTATACAACATATGCCTTCCCTTAGTTCTGCCTTTCCATTCCTGCGCGTCTCTGTTATGCATCTTGGTCCTTGCATCATTCTCCATTTTGAATTCAAATGTTGTCTCGCAGTTTAGTTTAATTATCAAACCTGTAAAAGAAGTATTTACATACATACATATATATTCGTAATATTACATACCCCTTTTAGGATAATTCAGAAGTAGAACTGACTGAAGGCTTGGCAAAAGTTCAAACTGCCCGGCATAACAAATAGTAATGCTCTTGCTCAGGTGTTGATCCTTCTCTCTCTCTCTGCCTTCAAATTCATCTTTCATCCGAGGTTTTAATTTTGCGTGTGTACGTCAAGGCCTTAAATCCTACCCCCTGCAGACCCAAGTAGAACAGTCCCAATTAAGATGGTTTGGCCATGTCTGCAGAATGGGAGAAGATCGGATACCACGACAGCATGGGAAACAAAGAGCCAAGGATCCAGACCCCGAGGACGACCCAGAGTCCGCTGGGAGGACAACATTAGACAATCTTTGAAGGATCGAGGACTAGAATGGAACCAGGCCAGGAGGAAGACAGCCGATAGGATAGTCTGGCGCTCTCTCTTCCAAACCTCTACACCTCACGGTAGAAGGGGAACGACAAAGTAAGTAAGTGTGTACCCTGTCTGCCACGGTTCCTCTCTATTTATTCACAGCCAGCGAGCGAGCGAGAAAGCATCTTACGCCTGCGGCTAAAATGTTTGTTCCAACCGGCTCGCGCCGCGGTTTTGTGTTTTCTTTATTTCTTCCTCCTTTTCGTTCCTTTTATCTTTTGTATGGATCACGTTTGTTGATACCTTACTGTTATGGTACCATCAACAGCTTCTTTCCCTCCAGTAATTTCCTCTATTGGGTTGGTCTTAGAATTTATATAATTTTTCAAAGTGGCTTAACTTGACAAAATATGATAAAGTTGTCTGTTCTCAAGCTTCTATCTTCTTTTTGCAACAACAGTGTAATTTGTTGTTTGAAAGGAAATAAATTTGGACTTCTCAGCTCCTAACGGTATTATTATCAACTCTTTCTGACCATCCCTTCTTTTTATGTGAATTTTATTCGTTAGCCATCAAAAACAAATATCGCTTCGTTTATGTAGCCAGTACACACTGCTAGAAAATGATAGAGAGGCACTCGCGTCGGCTCGGTTTTAAAGTATCACAAACCAAGAATTTGTCTTGCGTATTTTTTTATCACCACTCGACATATTAGCCCTCCTTTTTAAGCTGTAGCTCGCTCAGCAGACCTAAAAAAAATTTGCCGAGACTAATTCTGGTAGTTCTCTCCTTCCGCTGCAGTGGGGTGTCTACTTAAAAAATCCGCACCAACATTCTGCTTCCCCGGTATGTAGTTTACCGTAAAGGATTATGGTTGTAATAATAAACTCCATCGTAAAAGTCTAGAGTTGAGTTTTTTTGATGCAGCTAAAAATGTTAGCGGCTGGTGATCACATTTTACTGTGAAGTGGGCTCCATAAATATATGGTTGAAACTTCTGGATCGACCACACCAACGCTAGACATTCTTTCTCAATGGTTGAATAGTTCAACTCTGCTGCATTTAATTTCCGACTGGCATACGCCACAGGCAAAAGTTCTTCTGGCTGTTTCTGCAATAAGGTTGCCCCAATTCCAATATTGCTTGCATCCGTTCTCAAAATAAACTCCTGGGTTATATCTGGCAATTTCAGAATGGGTTTACTTGTGAGCTTTTGCTTCAACTTTGTGTAAGCATCCTCGCATTCTGCTGTCTATTTTACATTGTCGGGTTTTCCTTTCTTTTTTGTTTAGTTAGAGGGGCACAGAGTGTATTGAAGTTTTGGATATATTTTTGGTAAACCCCGCCCAAGGAAACAAAAGATCTTACATCTTTCTTTGTCTTTGGTCTAGGTGCCTTCCTCAACTTTTCTACATTTTTGGTGTCTGGCGACATATTTCCACTGGAAATGGTGTGTCCTAAAAATTCCAACTCCTGACAACCAATAAAGCATTTAGTTGGACGAGCAGTCAGCACCGCCTCTCTAAGTCTATCAAATAACATGGAGAGTGCCGATAAATGTTCCTCAAAGGTTTCTGTGGAGATGAGGATATCTTCCATGAAATTTGCAATAGAGGGGTTCTTTAGTGATTCCAGTAATTTTCTCATCATACGAGAAAATATGCTTGGAGCATTTTTCAGTCCAAAGGGTAATACATTAAATTCATAATGTCCGTCGGACGTACTGAATGCCAACACGTGCCGAATATCAGCTTTTACTGGGATTTGATAATATCCTTTACTCAGATCCACTTTTGACAAATACTTAGCTTTGCTAAGAGCTGAGAACAACTGATTAGTATCAGGCAAGGGATCAGCCTGTGATTCAGTGACAGCATTAAGCTTTCTGTAATCTATACATAATCTGTGTTCTCCACTAGCTTTCCCGAGTAACACTACACTTGCACTATATGCTGATTCTGACTTAGAGATGATTTTCTCCTGTAGTAGGTAGTCAATCTCTTCCCTTAAGGCTTGTGCTTTCGCATAAGGAATAGGGTAAGGTTTTACACATATTGGTGTGGGGCCAATTACTATCATGTCGTACTCTAACAGGTGTGTACACCCTGGCTTATCTGTGAGCACATCTGTATGGGTTTCTAACAACTTCTGAACCTGCTTCCTCTGTTCATGAGTTAAGTGATCACTGATTTGTACTTGATCAAAACTCTCAGATTCCTTTAATGCATATTCCATAGAGGTGAGAGGTTCGTCCTTCATCTCTGTTGCGATAGCTAGGGTCATCATATGTGCTACTTCCGAAGATGACCTATCGTAATACTTTTTGAGTAGATTGACATGATACACCTTTTCTTTTCCTTGTTTGTCAATCTTATAATTTGTTCTAGAGACTTTCTCCAACACTACATATGGTCCCTGCCAACCTATCTGCAATTTATTAATTCCTCCTGGGCAACAGAAGTACCTTCTCTCCTACAGCAAGTTCCCTATCCTATTCTTTTTTGTTATAGTACTCAACATGCTTTCTCATAGCCTGTCTTAAGTTGTCGTTTGCCAGTTTCCAGCCTGTTTTCAAACGAGAGGTTAACTCGTTTACGTACTGGTATGATGAGGTTACAGTTTCTTCTGCCTTCTCATCAGTCCATGTCCACAACAATGCTTCCAAAGGACCTTTTATTGGTCTACCAAACAACAATGTCGCCGGAGCCAATCCAGTTGAGTTATGTGGGACTTCCCGGTATGCAAACAGTGCTGCATGTAAGTTAGTATCACAGGTATCCGGTTTTTTCCAATGCCAGTTTTCCCAGATTAGAGATTAGGGTCCCATTGAAGCGTTCTACTGCCCCATTGCCTTGGGAGTGATAGGGGAGCAGTGGTAGTGCCTGGCCTGAAATATCTTGAACACCTCTTCAGTTAGTCTTCCTCTAAACTGGGATCCATTGTCCATCAGTATCTGGTGAGGAAATCCTAACCAGGTAAATATTGTGAGCAGTGCCTCTGCCACATGCTTCAAATCAATAGAAAACATAGCTACTGCCTCTCCCCACATCGAACATGTGTCCACTAAGGTCAGAATATAACTATTTTTCTTCTTTGTTCTGGTAAGGGGTCCCACAATATCCACTGCAATACGTTCAAATGGTGTTCCCATGATAGGCATTTCTCCCAGTGTTGCTGGTGTAGTCCTATGTTTAGGAGCGACTCTTTGGCATTCTGGACAGGACCTCACATATCTCTTTATATCTTCCGTGATTCCTGGCCAGAAGTAGTGACAGGCTCTCCTTTGTCCAGTTGCACCTATCCCCATATGTCCACTGAATGGTACAACGTGTCCTAGCTCCATAACTTTCTCCCTATATGAAGTGGGTACCACTAGTTGGCCATGTCCTTCTGGTCCAATTCCAGCTTTTCTGTATAACAGCTCATTCTTCATGTAAAAGTCTCCTTTGACTGGAGGGTTATGAGCTTTTGACAGTTTGTTAAAACAAGGCTTCAATGTGCTGTCAGCTGCTTGAGCCTTTTTCGTCTCTTCCGGATGAGTATTTATAAGATTTTCCTCCATTTTCTTGGAACTTGACCTGGTCTAGACTGTTGCCATAATTACAGGTTTTACCGGTTCTCCTAAGAAAACATACCTTCATCCCAGGATTATTGGGTAAATAGGATCATCCATCACCGCTGCTTTGATCTCTCCTTCCACATAGCGAGACCTAACATTGATTCTGGCTATGGGCAATGTCATGGTTCCTGCTCCTTTTATTGGTCCTTGGATTTCCACTGTGTCTGTGGTTATCTGTTCATGGCTCACCAGAGAAGAACACGCGACCGAGTCAAAGTCCGAGCCAGTGTCATATAAGCACAGTACTTGAGTGCCATTCACGGTCACTTCCTCAAAGACAGGGGGATGATGAAGGTCATTCTGACTCACGGCCACTTTTTTCTTTCCCGTGTTTCCTGTCGTAAGACATGCAGCGTGATGAGGAGGGTGTTTTCTTCTGCATTCTACAGTATTGTTGTTGCTCATTTTACAAGTCTTACACCACTTATCTTCCTTTCTTGAAGGTCTCCTGTCTGATCGTAAAGGGGGTTCTTTCCTTTTAGTCCCATCTTGGCCTATTCTTGAATGCATGGTTCTGGGTGTGGCGACTTCCTTCAGACATTGTATAGTTTTGTGGTTTCTTAAATACTTCTTCATGTTTCTTCTTAGCTCCTTGATTCATGGACTGAGCCAGTTGGTGGCTTTCCGCATAGGTGATTATGTCATCTAACCTATCTCTTTTATTCTCTATCAGGAACTTTTTAGTTTCAGGGGCTATGGAATCTAGTAGTTGTTCTATCAACATCATCACCTTTAGCCCCTCGAAATCTGGAGAAAAGTTTCCTAGCTTACACAACCGTAGTAGGTAAGTCTCCAGTCATGTCGTTAATTGCTGATACGTCTCTCCAGTCTCCTTCTTAGCAGTTCGGAACTTTTTTCGATAAGCCTCAGAGTTCTGATCATAATGAACAAGCAATGCCTGCTTCAGGGCTTAAAAATCTTCTTGATCTTCCTTTTGTAGTTTCAAGAATATTTCATAAGAAACTCCTCTCAACCCTTGAGATAGCTTCAAATTCCACTTTTCCTTTTCTAAACCATAAGTTGTGGCAAGCCGTACAAATCTGTCTATATAAGCTTCTATGAAGTCCTCCTTCTCAACAAATTGGTCCATATGAAAGTTCATGGCTCCATTTGAAGTACTTTGGTTGGATATACTGTTGTCGGAGTGAGGTGCTCCCACTGGAACTAGCAACCGATTGAAGTTCCAGCTGCCTCATCCTCAGCTTATGTCCTCTCTCAGCTTCCAACCTCCTAGCTTCAGCCTCAACCTCTAATCTCCTAGTTTCAGCTTCCAACTGTAGCCTCTCAGCTTCTCTTTCCGCTTCTGCTTGCAACCGCCTTCCTTCAGCCTCTGATTTCTTTGCTTCTCTATCAGCCTCTAATTTCTTTGCTTCAGTCTCTAATTGCAACTTTCTTTCTTCCCTGTCTATATGCTTATCCACTTCCGTTGTAACATATTGGATGAGAGCTTCACCTGACAAACCAAGTTCCTTACCCATCTGCATGATTGCAGTTTTGAACTTTACCAAGTCAGCCATGGCGTTACGTTGAAATGAGTATCTAAAGTTACTACTACTTAATTACTTAAGCTAACTTAATTAAAGACGTACAATATTCCTTCAACCAATGTGAGAGACCACTGCTTGACTTGTGTACTACAATGGTACTTTTCAAAGAAATGGATAATTTACTTATTTAAAAAAATGCACTATTACCTGGACTTCCGTTGAGCACGAGATACACGAAAGATATATACTGGCTCAGGATGATAATATTATCCCGCGAACGAGCTCCCAAAAATGTGACGTAATGTTTTAATAAGAGTGGCAGATATTGATAGAGTAGAAGACTAGACACGTAAATTTAGTCTAGACAGATATATCCCAGTATCGGAGAAGAGCACTGGTGTAAGGATGGCCCAGGTATAGCTATAGCTGTAAAGAGCATACGTCTGGATGGAATTAGTATAGATCAAGAGCTCTAGAGTGCTACCGTCACCTAACTATACTGTGACAACAATAATACAGCAAAATATAAATGTCAACAATAAGAAATTGACAAGTCATAAAATTACAATTTACTGAATTATTTATTAATGTACATCTAGTTTCTTATTTCTCTTTTGAAAATCGGAAGATCTCACTTAAAAGGAAAAATAAAAAAATCAACGATATTTATAACTTTTCACATAAAGTTCATTGTCTACGTTAATCCTGAAGTCTTTTGCCTGCACTGGGTTAACACAAATTGCCCTTTTCATCACTACACGGTCTCATTTGGGATCTCACAGAAGGTTTTGGAATATTAACACTTAGGACTTAGCTTTACAGTCCTGGACAATGTCTGGTAACACACGAGTGTAGTTGGAATGCAGCTTCTTGGATCTTATGTTTTGCTAGCCAAGGAATGATGAAGCCAAAACACTTGAACTCCCTCACACACAGTATACGTTGAGTGTATGGTAGTTTCAGATCAGGCTGTTCCAAACTAGACCAGTAAACCTGCAAAATATGTAGCATGTGGCTAGTCTTTTGTGTGGTGATTTCTCACAGGTCTGCGTGTTGTGAGGTGATGTGTTCAGTGTATGCTTATATAGGTGTGGCATAAGTTCTGGTTCAATGGCAGTGTATAGGCAATGACAAGTCTAAGTGATTACATTTTCAAAAATACATAATACAATTTCTGTACAGAGTCATGATGCTGCAGTTTCCTTCTACAGTCAGTTTGAATTGCAGTCATCAATAAAACAATCTTATGCAACATATGCCTTCCCTTAGTTCTGCCTTTCCATTCCTGCGCGTCTCTGTTATGCATCTTGGTCCTTGCATTATTCTCCATTTTGAATTCAAATGTTGTCTCGCAGTTTAATTTAATTATCAAACCTGTAAAAGTTGTATTTACATACATACATATATATTCGTAATATTACATACCCCTTTTAGGATAATTCAGAAGCAGAACTGACTGAAGGCTTGGCAAAAATTCAAACTGCCCTGCATAACAAATAGTAATGCTCTTGCTCAGGTGTTGATCCTTCTCTCTCTCTCTCTGCCTTCAAATTCGACTCTCTTCCGAGGTTTTAATTTTGCGTGTGTACCCTGTCAGCCACGGTTCCTCTCTATTTATACACAACCAGCGAGCAACCGAGAAAGCATCTCACGCCTGCTGCTAAATGTTTAGTTCCAACCGGCTCGCGCTGCGGTTTTGTGTTTTTTTTAATGTCTTCCTCCTTTTTGTTCCTTTTATCTTTTGTATGGATCACGTTTGTTGATACCTTACTGTTATGGTACCATCAACAGCTTCTATCCCTCCAATAATTACCTCTATTGGGTTGGTCTTAGAATTTATATAATTTTTCAAAGTGGCTTCACTTGACAAAATATGATGAAGTTGTGTGTTCTCAAGCTTCTATCTTCTTTTTGCAACAACGGTGTAATTAGTTGTTTCAAACGAAATAAATGAGGACTTCTCCGCTCCTAACGATACTATTATCAACTCTTTCTGATTATCCCTGCGTTTTATATGAATTTTATTCGTTCGCCATCAAAAACAAATATCGCTTCGTTTATGTAGCCAGTACACAGCGCTAGAAAATGATAGAGAGAGGCACTCGTGTCCTCTTGGTTTAAAAGTTTCACCAACCAAGAATTTGTCTTGCGTATTTTTTTCTCACCACGCGACAGTGTGGGTATGGAAAACAAGGAATATAAATATCCTCCTTATTCTTGGAGCAATTTCCTTCATCTTAGGCTTAAAGTACGCCCTGGATTATTCTTCATCTATCTAGATAATTGTCTTTTTCTTACAGAAGTCCGTCTTTTCATAGGCGTAACCCAAACAGCAAAATTCTCGACTTGCCTAATGCCTCGATGCATTCCACTCGAGATTTCTCCATTCGAATAATGCTTTTCGTGGAAGTCTTTACACCAACATATAAAGGGACATTCCTATTATTAAATTACTGACCTTTTCTAAGCGGTACTTCTCTCATAATGCGGTAGTTTACTTCCAATTCCAGTAAGGTTACACAAATTTGAGACTAGACTTGTTGAATGTCTAATGCTATAGTAAACAAACAAATAAGGACGCCTTTTCATTGGTCCGTCTAAGTTACACTATTATAAAGTATGGCGTGCCGTTGTGGTATAAATGACGTGTTGTGAATCAGACTTCACGACAGACCCCAATGCCATCACAAGAACAGCTATTCTAATGACACACGAAGAAAAGCGGAAGATAGGCCGACCAAAAACAACTTTGCGGATAACTGTGGAGGTCGAGTTGCAAAGAATGAACCAGAGCTGGGGCATTGCACAAAGGTTGGCCGCCGACCAAGCAAAGTGGAAGCAGTTGGTAGCTGCCCTACAAGAAGCCACCTGGCGTGATGCCCACTGACAGCTTTGAGTTGGAGCCTAAGGATCTAAGAAGAATAAACTAATGCGCGACATTTAAAACAAATGTTGTCACGTTTATGCGTATCTGATCTTAGACCTAAATAATGTTTCGCCTTCTTACAGTAAATAGGGGTAATAATTGTACGGTGGGTTAACGTACTTTGATCATTCAACCAGCTCGTGCTGTTAGTGAGCTGTAAAAAAAGTTCTCTAGAAAATAGTTCAAACAATTTAAAATAATGATTACTAATTTAGATATTAACTCTGCCTAGGCCGGGCCCAAGCCCGTGCTGAAAAAAAGTGAGGAGGGATTCTGAATGACCTGAGTGCTTGATGCGTTTAAGGAAGTGAAGGTTAAACCCATGAATCAGCTAGATGGCATTTATGGAGGCCGTAAGGAGGCATCAACAAAGCGGTAACAGGCCAATCAGCTGTTTGTCTTACAATTTTATTACGAGAAACCATAGAGAGATATCCGGACCGACTTTAAAGGCAACAAACTATCACGAAGGCAGCCGATTTTTTTTTCCTTAACCAGCGGCACTTGGGCTTTCATCCCTTCGGCCCAATGACATGTCATTGCGAGGCTGGGGAACCTGAGGACTTTCCTTCCAACCCAGTCAGGAGCTTCACTCCTTCTCATCCACAGAGGGTTTATCACAGGAGCCGTTCAGGTTATTCAGTCAAATTTCCGGTCGTAAACATTTCTTCAAACGATGACGCCCAGGTGTGAACCATGAAAACCTGGTCGCCAGTACAACGCCGTAGCAATTACACCAGCGCGGCTCCGAAGGCAGCCGATAGATTAGTATGACGTTATCTTTGGCAAATCTCTACACCCTAAGGTAAAAGAGAAACAACTAAGTAAGTAATTTAGATGTCGCCTCGTAGAATTACCGAGCAGAAAGAATAGGGTTAACACTCCTTAAGTCTGGCAGGATTGTCTCCGCTGCTCCGCAGTAGTGGATATGTCTCTATGACATTCTGATGTTTGTTTGGATTTATACATTGTTTTGTACATATTATTACATGTTATTCCCACTTTCACGGATTTCCTCCCCTTAGCTCTGCAGTAGTGGTCCAACAGGGACCAAAACTCAAGAGTAACTAATGTGGGTCTTCAAAGGTGTCTACCTTTGCACAAGAGTACTCTTGGCAGAGTTGTAGATGGAAGGGTAATGATGCTTCTACCTCAAGAAAGTGTCACTAGATGTTCAGAAAGCGAGAACGATGCTGCATGAGCTGAGCAAATGTTAACTCTAGTATCTGCCGTCAACGATTGTGGAGATTTATGCAATAATTAATGTTAGCTCGCTCAAGCCCCCAGCTGAGTTAATTCAGCGACATTCATGTAATCATTATTTTCATTGGTTATCAGGTATGGATAGAACTATATATATTAGAATCGGAACTCACACATGTGCCTTACGCTCTGTAATGATTAATGCTGCAATAATAAGGCCAGCGAAGTGTAAAGTTTATTGACAATCAGTGGCAATCCCGCTAACAGTTTATCAGCACTACGTGGAGGCCAGTTAGCAGTGGTGGTCCAAGTCAATCAGATGTTTTCTCCTGGTTCATTAGGCACAATGCAAAGCCAGATACTACTGGATCCACAACCGGGATTATAACCTGTAACAGGACAAGCCAAGTGAACGGTGTTTGTCCAATAAATACCTCATGTCCTAATGTGTGTCTATGTCTTCAGTATGTATATGTGAAGGATGTGCTCATATGTCTGTTTACATACATGGGTCATAAAGTCATCACAGCTCATGTCGTACATTATAAGTCATCAGTCATATATAGACAAAAGGTAAGATAATGTAGACAAAAGTACATGATAGATCATTAGGCACATAGACACTGGAAAGCCGTATGATATAAACAGAGAACCCTTTGGGTTCAGCCTTACAATCCCTCTCTGAAAAGGGCTAATAGCTTAATTGCGAATTATTTACCAGGCCTGAGAAGGAATTTCGCTTCACCGAAGGCTGGATAGGTTTTGGTTATATTTCAAGTATACCAATCTTCCACTAGCTTATCAAGAATATCGACAGAGTCAAACACGAGATGTACATAAACCACCATTATATACATCCTTATGTTTAAGGTTGTGTTTTTCTATAACGACTGTTCCTCTCCCTTTGTAATATATATGCCTGTGCGTATAAATAAGAGCGCTTGTCGTAAACATATTTGTCTGGAATATCTTTTTTTTAAATTTAATACATCATGTTCCTGATTTGACGAAGAGCACTTTTTTCAGCACTGACGACACATTTTGGTGCGCAAATCTTTGATATCAGTGCGAGGGTAACTTTATACTAGCAATTAGAGTGACAGACCTTATAAATATTTACTACTTTATAATTCGTAGCTGGTGGAAATGTTTTTAAAAAAATGTATTGATAAAAGACAATAAAAAACATTCAAATGTTATAAGATGCATATAATGTAGATGATGAACTTACATTATTTGTAAATAAATTTTGATTTATTTAGACTTTGATTCATCGCTATGGGACGCCATTGAGACAATTTTTCATTGTGTGACCGATTCTTTCAGCGGAGAGTTTTATAGCAGGACTTTTTATTCCCTTTTCTTCTTTTGATTTTCGTTGATTGTGGAATTTCTTGTATTTATTCATTCTTTTTGGTTTTGTAGTTTCTTTGCTTTATTATTGCTCTACATCTGAGTTTATATATATTACGTATTTGTAGTCTATAATCTATATTTCTTGTCCTTGTTGCCTGTTTGTAACTGTGGCTGACGAAGGTTAAAACCCGAATCGTCCATTGTTTCCTGTGCACTGTTTATTTGTAAAACTGATTCAATACCGTTTTATTTGTTTATATACTGATATTATTTGGTAGGTTGACTGGAAATAACTAATACATAAAACTAAAAGCTTTAATTTAATTTATTATTTGTTTTCTTAATTATGGTGTTGTCCTTCCAACAACAACAACAAAAATGCTACCTCCCGAAATCCTATTACAAAACTGTGACAAGGCATAAAGAAACCAGATTTCGCACGTGACCAGTGTTTGTGATTGTCTTCGGTTGTTTCTTCTCTCTCTCTCTGTTGCGTAGTTCATCATCAAGCTTTTGTAGTTCTTCAGTTCAACACAGTTTGTAATTCTGTCTTGCCTCTCTGATAATAGACTCGGTGGCTGCAAACTGGGAATGATTTGTAATGTGTACATATCTACAGATGATCTAACTGGGATAAATGTGTAATTTTACAGACCTACAAACGAGCCAACTGGGACATATTTGTAACGTTCAAAGACCTACAGATGAGCGGACTGGGATATATTTGTAATGCTGACAGAGCTATAGACGGGCTAACTGGGATAGTTTAGTAATACTGATAGAACTGCAGTTGGACTGACTGGAGCAGAATTACAACGCTGTCACATAGGTTTTTTGAGATTATTAATATATGTCATAGTGGTATGAGAAGGATTGTTGAAACCATTACCTAAAACAATAAATAGTTTGACAACAAATACGATTTCAAGTAAGCAGAAACTACACGTCAAACCCAAACTCCGACAACTGACTACAGAGATTACAGTTATATAACTACGTGCAGAAAAATAAAGCAGACATTCCATCAAGAACGAACCAAAATCGTGGAACAAGACAGACAGTTTATCATTGACATATCAAATAAAACGACACAGTCAAACAATAAACCATCCAAAGGAATAATTACTTATTGCTATTTTAGACACCGTACGTCAAATCATCATTGACAAAGTCATAAATCAGCTAGAGTTAAGAAAGACCACATTATGGGAAGACACAAGAGGAAACGAAAAACATACATAGATCTTCATTTCAGCTAGTAGTACTTTTAACGACACGTCGGCACACCATCAATAATATATATAGAGGTAAAATCATTACACTTAAAAAATATAAATAAGTAAGTAAATGGATTGAACAAGCAGAAACACTCTAATAAACCTTACGACGTGACGGTCAGACAGGCAGCTAGCGGTCCTTCACAGAAATAGACCTTTTCATGGCTAATATAAATGTCCCTCCCCCCACATAATTTAAAGAAAAGACAGAAATAACAGTGCAGCAAAATGTAATACAAATGCGCACAATATACCCCGCTTATAACCGAGATATCACACCTCTTGTCAGGTTTTGACCGGATGTCGAATCTCAGAAATAAGTGAAACAAAAAAAAAACAAAAAACAAAAAACAAACTTAACCATGTGATACTTTTTTTTTTTTTTTTCTATAACCAGCGGCACTCGAGCTTTCCGGCTCTTTCGGCCCAATGACATGTCATTGCGAGGCTGGGGGGTCAGTGGACTTTCCTTCCAACCCGGTCAGGAGCTTCGCTCTTTCCCATCCACACGGGATTTATGTGCAGGAGCCGATCAGATTATTCAGTCAAATTTCCGGCCGTAAACATTTCTTCAAACGCCGACGGCCGGGTTTGAACCATGAACATCTGGTCGCCAGTACAACGTCGTAGCCATTACACCAGCGTGTCTCCCTGTGATACTTTAAGAAACAGACAGAGAAGTTAGGGGAAAGCATCATATTCAATTTCAAAGGGAAACAATTTAGATCTTTACAAAAAATCATAATAAATAACATATTTTCATTACTTTTTTAATTTTATGGATTTTTAATCAAAAATATAAAAAGAAAAAACTATTCACTTATTTTTTATTAGTACACTGTTAATATTGTTAAAATGTTATTGTTTGTCTTATGTTTAGCGTCAAAAGACTTTAAATAATTTGGAGTTCTATTCACATGTTAAAGTAGTGAACACTTATATGCTCTGCCACTTTCAATGGTAATATTCTGCGTTGTTCAACCGTTTCACTCGCAGATGTACGCTCCGAAAAGCAGCATAATTAATGCTGTAAAAACTCCACGGCCCAATATCCGGCCTTTGGCTAGGATCATGTGTCTACACACAGGGACCAGTACAGTGACATTCATGTGTCATTAGGTCCTTTGTGTGAGAACACAGAAGATCACTACAATGACACATGTTTGTCATTGGGTCTTCTTGTGTTGGGACATGTGGTCTTGACCAGAGCCGGGTATGGGCGGGGGTCAATGCAACCTCATGCATGGAACAAATATGCAAATTCATGCGAGGAAAAAAAAAAAAAAAAACGCTTCGAAAAGTTTGGTCAGCGCCAAATAGCGCCACTTCCACAATCTTTTAAACACATTTTCTTACTTAGTATTTTCTCTTCTACCCTGGGGGTCGAAGTGACTAAGAAGTATGGCGTCCGCCTCTAATTATAAAGGTATAGGGTTCGGTTCCCAGTCTAAGGAATATTTATGATGGAATTTTTTTCAAAACCACTGGGTTCTAATCATGTCATAATCCCGATGATCCCCTGGGCAGTGTGATTTTATGTCTAGCCTTTTCGGATAAGGACGAACAAATAGTAGGTTCCGAGTGCAAGTTGCACACGTTAACAATTCCCTTGCAATTGGAAATCGTAAAGAGTAGGCCTTACGGCCCTTGCCCTAGCAGAATTTACAAAATTAGGAAAACCTATCCGATACAAAAATATGTATAGAATGCATGATTCCTAAATTCACACATTTGGGATTCTCGCCTGTGCTCTGGAGTTCGTGCACTGTGCTGATATCCTCCTAGAGATCTAAGGGAGGAGATTGGAGCACTGATGGAGTTGTCCGTGTGCAGTGAACATGGTTCTTAAAACCAAACGACACAAATCTTTTCCACCTTAGGGTGTACAGGTTAGCCAGAGAGAGCGCCATGTTATAATGTAAACTGCTTCCAGTCCAGTCCTCGGTCCTTCAGGGATTGTCTAATGTTGTCCTCCCAGCAAACTATGTGTCGTTCTGGAGATCTGGATCCCTGGCTATTGTCTTCCCATATGTGTCGTGGCAGCCGTTCTTCTCCAACACTTCAGACGTGACCAAACCACAGGAACTGGGACTGTTCCACGCGGCTTTGAACGACCAGTGCTATTGTAAATAAGCACAGACAAAAAATGTGACAAAGGAAGAGAAACAGCGGCTACAGAAAAACACAATCGTTATGAAGTTTTTGTTTTTGGATGTACGACAACATTATTTTGTGACCTTCGTAATTTACTTGTGGTCCTCCAAACACCAAGAGATGTTTAACCCGTTAGCTACTAAATTCATTGCATCTAAGATACAGTGTTGTTCTGACTTGGATATGTTGATTCTCGACTTACATGATTTAGAAAGTAGCCCATATTCATTACGGTGACAGGGCTGCATACAAGCAGATTATTTGTTTCTCTGGAACTGGAAGAATGGTCTACCTAGCTCTACACACTCCACGCCACAAATCCACAGTTAATTTAATAAAAATACGTAAAATTTAATAGCATAGACTAACGTACAGGAATGATGAGATGTTAAGTCCTGTAGAGCTGGGGCTCCCAGCCTATAGTGTGCCTACCACATGAGGATACGAGAAGCATCTCACATGGTTACACATAATATTTAGTCAATAACTATAGGATGGGCCAAACATCTGGAAATATAGGATGGGCCAAACGTCTGGAAATATAGGATGGGCCAAACGTCTGGAAATATAGGATGGGCCAAACGTCTGGAAATATAGGATGGGCCAAACGTCTGGAAATATAAGATGGGCCAAACGTCTGGAAATATAGGATGGGCCAAACGTCTGGAAATATAGGATGGGCCAAACGTCTGGAAATATAGGATGGGCCAAACGTCTGGAAATATAGGATGGGCCAAACGTCTGGAAATATAGGATGGGCCAAACGTCTGGAAATATAGGATGGCCAAACGTCTGGAAATATAGGATGGACCAAACGTCTGGAAATATAGGATGGGCCAAACGTCTGGAAATATAGGATGGGCCAAACGTCTGGAAATATAGGATGGGCCAAACGTCTGGAAATATAGGATGGACCAAACGTCTGGAAATATAGGATGGACCAAACGTCTGGAAATATAGGATGGGCCAAACGTCTGGAAATATAAAATGGGCCAAACGTCTGGAAATATAGGATGGGCCAAACGTCTGGAAATATAGGATGGGCCAAACGTCTGGAAATATAAGATGGGCCAAACGTCTGGAAATATAGGATGGGCCAAACGTCTGGAAATATAGGATGGGCCAAACGTCTGGAAATAAAGGATGGGCCAAACGTCTGGAAATATAGGATGGGCCAAACGTCTGGAAATAGAGGATGGGCCAAACGTCTGGAAATATAGGCAATTTTTCTTATCTAAATTTATTCGCCTTTCTAACTTATGTAATAATTGTTGTCTGTGCCAATATGGATTCGACATTTGCAGCAGATTAACGCACCACGATTGTTCTTATAGCCAGCAGGTGGGCTTGAATTTCAATTTAAAGAAGTCTGAGGTCATGACGCTCAATGTGAGCAACCCTGAGCCCATATCAGTAAGGAATCAGCAATTGGTACAGACAGATACCTTCACATACCTAGGAAGCATAGTAACACCAGACGGCGGGGCAGGCAAAGACATCAACATCAGAATGAATAAGGCAAGAACAGCCTTCTTTAGCCTAAACAACATCTGGAAGTCCTCATAATACAGCACAAGCACAAAATTAAGATTATATCAGAGCTGTGTGCTTTCTGTGCTTCTCTATGGTGCGGAATACTGGAGAGTTACAGAGAAGGAAATGTCGAAATTGTCCTCTTTTCACACAACATGCCTAAGAAAAATTCACCGAATCTTTTGGCCAAATACCATCACTAACCAAGATCTGCTTACTCGTAGCAAGCAAGAGGACATGCACACCATCATAGCTGGCAGACGCTGGAGCTGGGTTGGTCATGTCCTCAGAAGAGACCCCGACGCCATCACAAGAACAGCTATGCTTTGGACCCCTGAAGGAAAACGACAGAGAGGACGACCAAAAACAACCCGGCGGAGGACTGTGGAAGCTGAGATGCAAAGAATGAACCAGAGTTGGGGCACTGTACGAAGGATGACCACTGACTGAGCAAAGTGGAATCGATTTGTTGTTGCCCTACAAGACGCCACTAGGCGTGATGGCCACTGACTGCTTTGACGGTTGGCGGCTAAGGATCAAAGAAGAAGATAAGAAGATTGTTCTCATGTACACAAGACAGGGATCCTCACATAGACAAGAAAAAGCCGAATTCTCTATGAATCCAGACTTTTGGGACACACTGTAAATAATTCAACTAAAATATTCCAAAAGTAGTAGTGTTAGTGAGAAACAAAGTTGTGGAATGGAGAGAGAACGACGAGTTCTTATTCTAATTCGAAGTAAGGAAAACAACCTGGAGTCTAAAAATGATAAGTGAAGACTCTTTCAGAAACTGTACCAAGAACAAAACTGTTGGTTGACAAGACAAAGAATCAAGGGGTATAACTAATTAGTTTAAATGTATTCTGATACATATTTTTGGTAAAATTATAATAAAAAAAATTTGTTATGTACCAAATAATGTTTTCTTTATGACACTTTAATTAACATGTTTGTGACGTTAGTCCTATTTATTTGTTCCATTTGTTTCTGCCTACCATCACATAGTTAAATAAATTATTCACTAAATGATCTAGAATATAGTCAACATTATTGTATCATGGACACCCAACAGATAGATATTCCCACACTACTAATTTTCTTAATGAAAGTGTGTATCCAGTAAAGATAGAGGGCTGAACTTTTCAAACATACAAAACAAATTTATCACTGGCAGTAATTAAAATGTACGAGTTTTCATTTCACACATCAGTTTAGAGCCAATAAAAAATGAAAAAAAAAATATTTTATACACAGGCTTTTAATGCACTAAAAAGGTGTGACAGTGGGTGTCCCTACTAGTTGATAGCTAGGTGACTGAGGCAGGCCTAGTTATCTATCATTCACTTTCTTATCTTCCAAGTGAGACTATTTCTCTTACTGGCCCCCTTGTTCCGCCTGAGATAGTAGTTCTTGGATGAGATTTGGTTCGTCTTTTTGATTCCCAGTATCCGTTCTTCCCTCCTTGGTGGAGAGCAGCGATTCCTTCGTACTAGTGGTGTTGGGTGTGAATTATTTATAATGGCTTTGCATTCAGACTTCTACTTCTCTCTCATATATAAAGGCTATCGAAGTAGTAAAGTGCAACATGATGGGTTTATTTACATATTTCATGGAGGTACAATTCATCAGCCAAAATTCTCCCTTGCAACTTTTTTTATGCCTTCTACAGCCTAATAAATTAATTCAAAGTATTCATACACCTGTATAATGTCTCAGCTTCAATACCTGACAGCTAATCCTTGGTTATCAAACATATAACCATTATCTGCATCAATAATAATCTTTGGTCTTGCTACAAAGTCTCTGCTGCTATATCTGACAGCTAATCCTTGGTTATCAAACATATAACCATTATCTGCATCAATAATAATCTTTAGTCTTCCTACAAAGTCTCTGCTTCAATACCAGACAGCTAATCCTTGGTTATCAAACATATGACCATTATCTGCATCAATAATAATCTTTAGTCTTCCTACAAAGTCTCTGCTTCAATACCAGACAGCTAATCCTTGGTTATCAAACATATAACCATTATCTGCATCAATAATAATCTTTGGTCTTGCTACAAAGTCTCTGCTGCTATATCTGACAGCGCACCCTGGTTATCATTTATATTACCATTATCCACTTCTTACTGTCTTTAGTCCTGCTTTAGTCTCAACTACAATATTCTTCCTTGCAGGTGTACCTTGAGGTGCGGGCATCATTACCCTCTGAAAAAGTTGCTGAAAGTCTAAAAAAATATAGTTCAAAGTTCATCTTACCGTTTTAAAACGAAGTCCAGCACCTATCACAATCCCTACTGTTCACCCTTATTCTACTCCTAAACTGTTCATCTCAGTATTTAAACACAGATAAGCTACTCTCCTGAATTTCTACCACTAAGAAATTCTAAGTCTATCTATTGGTTTCTTGATACGAACAACTGTCGCCCTTTTTTTAAATTTTTTTTTATTTTTAAAAACCTTTTATTGGGTCTATGATTTTGAACATCAATGTTATTTACAAAAATTTGTACAAATAAAATGTATGATGCAAAACTACCCCTCCCCTTCCCCCCCCCCCCCCCCCCCCCCCCCCCTCCCCCCCCCCCCCCCCTTTCCAGTAAATAATAACAAGCAATCCATATTATATAACAAGTCAAATACATAGAAATTATTTCACAAAAAGATCCCAACAATATCCCAAGACAATCAAAGGCAAAATTATAGGATGATGAAACAGAATGTAAATGAGGCTACAAAAGCTCTAAGTACATCGACACCCTACCATGAGATGATTAGTGAAGACGTAAATGATAAATGATATTTATACTGCTTGATATTTACAGAAGTATTTATAAATAAAGCTACTTGCTTTACATTATATAGTCAAACATCGAAGTATTTAAGCAAAATCCACAACAAAAAATATTTTTAAAGTTGTTCTGTTATGTTTTGTGTTATTTGTTCGTATATCTGTGAAAATATTCTTCTGTCATAATGTATGCCGTCATGTACTGCCCTATTCCTACATGTCCACACTAAATATCTAAATTCAGCTAATAGAGTTAATAATTTAAGTTCTGTCTGTCTCTGTAATGTAGGTAAAGTATTCAACATGACCGCTTGGTACATGTTGAGTGATCGTGGTGTTTTGGAAGCTATCAGTGTTCTTAGTTTGTTTAATGTAGGGACCACTGTCCTACATGTGTAGAACAAGTGGTCCTCTTTTTCTATTGTGTTGTTACTGCACAGTTTACACCTTGGTGGCGCCTGTTTTCATTGCTGAATGCTTACTCATGATAGGTGTTAAACCGTACAGTAACCTAAATGTAACTTGTTTGGCTTGTGGCTTGACGTCTATTGCATGAATGTTTGAGAAGCTTTGTGTGTAGTCTGTTATGAAAAGTTTGTACCCTCGTTTTATCCGTGTGCCTTAAAAAGATTCTTGTGCTCCTACAAGGAGTTTGTATATAAGTTTAGTGTCTTGTTTAACTAATTGTTCGTTCCCTGTTAAGTTTTGTAACCATATTCTGTAGAAGGGTGGTGGGGTACCAAAAGGATGGGGTTGTTTATTGTCTGGTTTACATAGTTTGAGTATTCTAAGTCCGATGTAATAGTGTGCTAAGGGGTACAAACTTGGGTTCTTAATTACCTCTCCTATATATTTAATCCTTAGGGCTTTAATTTTAGTGGTGATGTCTTGCAGAGCTATCCACCCTTTGTGCTTAGGTTGTATTAGGGTTACGTGTTTAATACTTTTAAAAGTGCCCTTAAAAATGAAATTCCTAATCAGTACATTAAATTTAGTTACAATTGATTTTGGTATGATTTGAATATTAGCTGTATATATAATTTTAGGCATAATGAAACAGTTCACGGTGATACTTCTCCCAAAAATAGTAGCTGTCTTGTATTTATATTTCTCTAACATGTTTTGAATTTTATCTACTAACTTTATCCATGTCTCTGTATTGGGGTCATGGAGGTTACAAGAATAGTTTATCCCATAAATTTTGATTCTGTTAACTTGCGTTAACTGAAAAGGGAAATCGGTTTTATTTGCCCATTTACCTAAACCCATTAAACTAGATTTTTGAATATTTAGTTTGGATTCGTTAGCGTATCCAAACTCTGTAAAGGTTTCTAATATCTTTCTTATGGAATCTACAGTTGCTGGAAGGAATAAAGTATCATCAGCATACGCTAATGATTTTCTTTCTCCTTGCCCGGGTACAAAGGTCCCCGTGATGTTTACATCTTGCCTTATTCTTTCCAGCACTGGTTCTAATGTTAATACATATAACAGGGGAGACAAAGGGCAACCCTGTCTCACTGACCTTGTCAGCTTAACTGGGTCAGTTAAACTATGATTAATCAAAATTTTACTCTGGGGTTTTTTATATAAGATCTGTATCCATGTTCTAAAGTATGTACCTATGTTGTTTGCTTGTAAAGTTTTATGTAGGAAGGAATGTGATACTCTGTCAAAGGCTTTTTCCTGATCTAATGATAGTGACACTGTCTATTGTGCGTGTATGTAATGAAATCCCTTATGAAGTGTGTATGTCTACAAATATTCCTACCATGTACACTGCATTGTTGATCTGCGTGTATCAAGTTCTGCATGAATAATTTAAGTTTCAGGGTGAGAGCTTTGGCCAAGATTTTATAGTCAGTATTTAAAAGTGAAATGGGCCTGTAATATTACATTAACTTTCTGTCAGCATTATCTTTAGGTATTAAGGTAATAAAGGATTCATTTAAACTATTCGGAAGCTCTCCTTTCTGGAAGGCTTCCACAAATACTTTAATTAAAAGGGGGCCTAAAATTGGGAAAAAGAAAAGGTAAAATTCTGCCGTTAACCCATCTGGGCCGGGTGATTTATTTTTCTGGAAAGTACTGATCGCTTCCCTTAAGTTTTCTAAAGTTTAAGTTTCGTCTAATTTCTTGCTCTCATCATCACTTAAACGTTTTGTGTAGTGTAGAAATTTATCCTGTATGTTTACGTTAGTTGGTTCTTTAGCGTATAATTTTGTGTAATATTCAAAAAAAAAAGCGTGTCTAATATTAATGTCTTCTGTCTGTTGTTTCCCATTCATGTCAAATATTTCCTGAATCTGCCTACTGTGTTGTACATTTTGTTCAATCGCTAAATATTGTCTACTGGGTATTTCTTGTGTAATAGTATTTAATTTTGACCTAAGGAGAGCTCCTTGGTATGTGTGTTGTTTGTACAGGTCTAATTGCTCTTCTAAAGTATGAATGTATGGGTTAGATTTGTCTATCTGCTTAGTTAAACTTATTGCGTCCTCCAATATATTTTGTTCCCTCTTAAAAGCCCTGTGTATTGTTGTTGCTAAAGTCTGTGTTCTGTCCCTTATTGTGTTTTTTTAGCAGGTCCCAATATTCTGCAATGTTGTTATTGGGGATATCCTGTGTGTAACCCTGAATGAGTTGTGTTATTGTATCTGTGAAGAAGGTATTTGTAAGCAAGTTATTGTTGAATTTCCAATGCGGGGATCTCTTTAATTTTGTATATGTGTGTCCCGTACTTAAAACTGTGTATACTGCTTGATGATCTGTAAATTTAAGCGTATTTTTTTATGTGGTGTGTTTTTTGTATGTTATAACTGTTTGATGCATATATTCCGTCCAGTCTAGAAGCTCGTCTAAAGTATGGGTTTCTTTTGTCATGAAAGGTGAAAGCTTGTGTTTGCGGCTGTAATTTTCTGTACACGTCTACTAGGTTATGTTTGTCGATCATAGATTGTAAACGTCGTTTTAGTAGGGATGTTTCAATTTCTTTTTTTTTAATTTCAGGGCCAAAGGAACTCTTATCTAAATTGGTCAAAACGCAATTAAAATCTCCTCCTAACACTATTTTAGCTCCTTTGTAGTACCTATCCATAATGTCATACAGTCCGTCATAAAACTTAAAGTTGGTCAGCGTATACTGCAGGTGCGTATATGTTTACTAGTGTGTATGTGTCTTGCTTGTTGTGTTTATTTTGTATTTGAATTATGACAATTCGGCCACAATTGTCTGTTCTATAGTGTACTGTCTCGCAATCTTCATTTATTTGGAGGATGGCAGTACCCCCATAGCAGGTGCCTAGAGCGAACCAGCCATGTTTAAGTCCTAATCTAGTTACTATCTGATCGGCATGATAATCAGAAGTAATCCCCGTTTGTTGCAAAAACAAAAAATCGGGTTTCACTTTTTTAATCAGTTTGATAATGTGCTCTAGCTTATTCCTCAAACCAATTATATTGAGGGATATTAGGACTAGGCTGCTTGACAAAGTGGTATCTGAGGGTTGGCCACTTGTTACAAACTGTCTACATGGCAAAGTGGCAGAGTGGCCACTTGCCATATCTAAACTATTTGACAAAACGGGGACTGAGTGCGGACCGTCTGTCTTTTTTGAATTACAAAGCAGAGTAGTGGTCTGAGGCTGGCTACTCGCTACAGGTGAGTTACTCAATAAAAGGCTAGTTGGTAATTTATCATGTGTTTTACAGACTGTAGTAGGCAAAATGATAAACTGGTCATTTATTACACCTGGCTTGCACAGCATAGCGGTGACCGTAGGCTGACCGCTTTCTGTCGTAACTAGGCCACTCGACACATTCATGTTTGCATTGCTTGACGAGGCGATGCATAGGGGCTGACCTGTTAACCTAGTTACATGACTGCCTGACGGAATAGTGACCTGGGGCTGACTATCCGTTCCGCACTGATAATTTAGGCTGAGCGCAGATGAAACTGCGTCGCCTAACACTCCCACCCCTGTAGGGGGGGGGGGAGTTGACTGCTTAAATGAGACTGTGCGCATGTTAGTTGTGCGTGTGCTGTGTCAAAACATACATTAAAGTACTTCTGAACTTATTTACATTAAAATAAAAACACAGAACACTTAAATCATAAATAACACGTCCTAAACTATAGGTGTTGTCATAATTTACTTTAAATGAATACATTAATATTTTTATTTTCATTATTTTTCTTCTTGGCTTTCCAACATGGGTCTTCATCACCTTCTGCTTCAGCTGCCCAATTTATGCAAACCTGGGTGTTTGCTGGCGTTGGCGCCTCTGGAACCTCAGATTCTGCTGGTGACCCTCCTACAGGGCTATTTGGCCGAGATGTGTTGCGTTCATCAACGACAGGTGTCGATGAAACCCATCTCGGGGATGGCTCTTGTGTAGTCACCCTCGGTGGTGGTGATGGTGGCAGGTCGCTTTTGCTCGGGGAACACTTCCTTGGTGACCTACTGTCACTACGTTTGACTTCTTTCATCTTCACAGACTCTGTTGCCTGAAGCAGGAATCTCTTCCTGTTTATTTCTTTTTTCTCCCTCTTGTTGTTTATTACTTTTTCAAAGTCATCACCCTCACTGACATCTGGGCTATTTGGCATGGGACTCTCCTCTTGGTGGTTGCGGTTAACTTGCGATGCCCTACCTTGCTCTGCCGGCGTTTTGTCAATCACTATTCCTCCCTCTTTTGTTTGTTTAACCTGGGTGGGGGCTGCCCGATTCCTTGGGCACTGGCTGACCCAATGATCATCTCCCCCGCACACCGCGCACTGGATCCTTCTTCCCGGCAGGGACACCCATACTCGTTGAAAATTTTCCACCGGACCTTCCATCTTGATATTCACAAAGTGTGGTATCTGGTTCGTAGAAGGTTTGTACAAAAAGTTCCACTTATCGTGGGCGGTCTTAATTCTCGAGACCTCTGCCTCCTTGTCCCCTGTCACTGCCGCTGCGAATCGCTGGACCGCTTCCGCTTTCACGGTCGGGGGCATCCAGTTAAGGGTTCCCTTGGACTTCTCTTTGTCCAAGGGCTCAATATACACACTCATGTGTGGATTGGACCATTCCAGTTTCCTACCATGTAGGCCAGCGTAGTACTTCATTTGGGCTGCTGTCGTCAGCGTGGCGAACCACTTGAAAGGGCTCGCAAACCTGTACAAAGTCGCTACCCCACTTGTCCCAACTCCCGCTGGTCCGGCCAGAATGCTGGCGATCAGGGAGTAGGAGGCTCTATTTGCCTGTGGCCCTGTAATTGATATGACCAGTGTTCCTGGTTTATGTATCTCACCTCCTTCAAAATCCTTCTCCATGTTCATTATAAAAACAGGCACAGATGGTGCAGACATTTCCAAAGTTGTTTATCTAACAATACGATTGGTCTGCCAAAATCACCCTATGTACAGCTACTCGCTTTTCTCGTGAAACTCTAACTCAGAAAAACCTATAAAGGGATATTCATAGTTATTTACCTTAGTTTCATTTTCCCTTCTATGTCTTTACTAAAATCAATCTGATATGCAAAGTTAGTAAACTCTAATGATGTATACTTGAGATATTTTAAAGTCTAAAAAGGTTCCCTCCCTTACAAAAAACACTACATTTTCATTCTTTTATCTCCCATCTTAAGAACGAATAGCCTATCACTTAAATTATTCTGATTTTCTAACCCATTTTTATATACTCTTTCATCTTGTTAACACCAACTAATTGTTCGACTGACTTTAACTACAGCGTATTTTACGCTGTACAACCAAACGGTGACATACTTGAGATATTTTAAATGTATCCCTAAGAAAGGTTCATTCTATCAAAAAAAAAATCTACTATCGATGTATCCCACTAACATCTCTAATACTATTACCATTGACGACTCGAAATTACGAGCAAATTAAATCGTAATAGTGAGACTGTGTTATAAACCTAATATCAATGCTACACCTAGAGCATCTCATTAATTACAACTTCAACATAAAATCATTACATAAATATATACTCTTTCATCTAACACCACACTAATTGTACTTCGACTGACTTTAACTACGCGTATTTCGCTAGCGCTCACATAACCAACACGGTGACCGCAAGCCGCTCAGGGCGCCAATCTAATTTTAGTAATAAAACGAATGAAAAATGTACTGAAACACTCTCTGATCTGGTTCGAGATTTTAAGTTGCCAACGGAAAACAAATTCCCAAAGCATGGTTGTTGTATCAAATTTTTCAAACCAAATCTGTGTAAAACTGTTTATCGATGTAATGCCCACTAACATCTCTAATACTAACATGTTTCAACCATTAGACGACTCGAAAGTGAAAACGGTGTGCGACAATTGTGATTATATCGCGTAAGCAGTTAGAAAATATTGAGACTCGGAGGGCCGTTAAATAGCAACAACCTCTATTAGAGTTACAACCAATGTTTATTGTAATAACCTAAAATGACAATGTAATTATACAAATCTCATTAATTACAACTTACGAAAAACCATAAAAACACCTACAGGATAAAAATGAGAAACAATTTTAATTCTGCCACAGTGTGTTTTTTAATTCGGTAGTTAATGTGTTAATATACATTAGTCGACATGGTACTGCCTCTGAAAGCAGAGGTTTGTCAGTCCGTAATATGTCTTATATATCTGCCGTCAATGTAATTTATCCATTATACGAGACAGATAAGCGGAAATAACTAATTAGTGGTACATAAGTAAATATCCCAATGTGATAGTGAAAGATATGTCACTATGTCAGAGTTGATGTGCCCGACTGATTCTAGCCTTGGGTGTATCAGTCAAATCCTTAACTCTGTCTAAAGCTATATATACATGCAGTAGTACGTCAGGGTAACAAAATATCTAACCTTAGAATATAGGAGTAATGTAGTCATGACCCTACAACTGTCATTACCATCATCTCTCAAACAAGTAGTACCCAATAATGCAACCAAGTTTTATCCCTTGTATCTCTATATAACCAGTGCTATAAAAATATATAGGGACGTTCATCCTCAGTGTAATATTTGCGTATGTCCATGAGTAAGACTCCATATGACTAAGTCTGGATCATTTCTCATCTCCTTTCTCTTTTTTTTCTCTAGTCCTGAACACCTCTATGCCTGAGATAGGTACATTATACCAATTAACATGCACTTAAGGTACTATACATATTTTAACCAATGTCAGTGTTGATCATGTAGTATGCCGCATCTTGTACCTTGGGAAGAAGTCTATTAAGTTTCCCAAGACTATGTGTAGTTATTGTAGTTTGTCACACTCCTAAGATTATATATGTCTATTCTAGCATCTCATTAACATCGTATTGGAAAAACAAGTAAACATTGTACTTAATACTTTTCAAACATTATCATTATATATTCTATTTATATACATATATATAGGGGCGACATGGTACTGCCTCTGGAAACAGAGGTTTGTCAGTCCGT
Source organism: Oreohelix idahoensis (assembly GCA_024509875.1). Lineage (NCBI taxonomy): Eukaryota > Metazoa > Mollusca > Gastropoda > Stylommatophora > Oreohelicidae > Oreohelix > Oreohelix idahoensis. The sequence continues at coordinate 395,985 of JAMPIV010019000.1, forward strand.
TATATGTCTATAATATCTGACGTCAATGTCAGTATTCATTGCAACGGTCGGATAGGCAGAGTAGTAGAAATATAGTATATAGCGTCACCAAGCATGCACTAATTAAACATCCCCAAAGTGACAGCAAGAGATATGTGTTACTACGTCAGGATGTGATGTGCTCGGCTGATGCTAGCCTTGGATGCATCTGTCGAAACCGTAAGCTCAGTCTGTTACTACATACATGTACCCCTGTATGTCGGAGTTAACCAAAATATTCAAGACCAAAATGCCTCAACTCAATGCGGACATGACCATGTAAGGGTCATCTGTGTTGTATCTTACCCAACCAGTAATTAATATCAATTGTGGAAACATCTCATCTCGAAGCCACCTGTATAAACACTGTCATATGGAATAAGGTCCTTTATCTACCGTCTAATGTGCGCAGCTCTGAGGGAGTAGGTTTTTCTCTTTTTTTTCTTTTTCACTGCTGCAACACCATGGCTTGGTCTGTGACATCTGTCTTCTTACATCTTTCCTTCTTTTAACTGGTCCTGAACAAAATATATATATATATATCTGAAATACATACACATTATAAGTCAACCATGCACATTGTTCTATATAAACTAATTAACAGTGTTGATCTGTTATGGCAAGCCTTGTCCTATGAAGAATCTTGTTATTGTCTTTCTAGAAATCTGTATCTTTTCTAATCTTGGTATAAACTAGTTTGATCAGTTATAACGGTCTGTTTCTAAGCTTTCTTTATCACTAGAATATGTCACGTGATTAGTCAAACTTTATCCTTCATCTCTATGTGATCAATGTACTTTCATAAGTTAATGCACTACATAGTTAATTTTCTTTGCAAAGTTCTACGCTTCTGTTCACAACGTTAGTGTATATTGTAAATGTCTAAGTGTATTTCGAACTATCACTAACCGCTATGTTGAGCACTAATAGATCTGATTAGCTAACTAATCGTTGGATACCGTTGATAGAGGTACCGTAATTAAGCACTATAGCTGGGTGAGTGCTGTGAATTAGTACTATTTGCTGGGGAAGTACTTTACGGCGATTACACTGATTGTATGAATTTGGAGATCTCATTTGTAAACTCCAACAGTGTAAATTTCTCTACTGTAGAGACGACTGTCGTACTGATGAAATTGGTATCAGTTGTGATATTATTTATAGTCGCTCTGCAGGAGGATGAGGACGAACGAATTAATATGTTGTTGTTGTCAGTATGACAATAGCTTGTTTACTTGATGATGTTTACATTCTGAGTTTGGTGTTGGTAAAGTCGTCCATTCTTTGAATGACATTTTCTTTGCTCTATGTTGATAAGTTCTGATTGCAAAGGTGCTATAGTCGTATCAGCAATAATCTGGTAAATGTTTGTATGCTGTGCTGTAGAGCTTCACTTCTCACAAGTTTTGTTATGTTTCAGTGCTCGTAAGGTATCTGATCTTCTTCTTCCCAACCGCAATGTCTTCGCTAGTGGTTGTAGTTGTGGCTGGTAGTTGTTGTTGATCTAAGTTTCCTTCTGTAAGGCTCCGTTTCTGCAACTTGTTTCTTCTCATCGCTTGTAGATGTCTGTTCTTCATCTTGATACATCTGAGCTTGCCTGGTATTTCTTCTGTCATCACATGTTCGCTTCACATGACCGCTGGGGATGCGACAGGTGTCACAGGGAATATATTGGGCTTGACGCAGGGATAGGGAAAAGATGGTTGTGACCATGTGATAACATTGCAAACAATGATGCGTTGTCTCTGTGTAGTGTGGCTAGGCTGGTGGTTGTTGTTGACTGATGTTCTCTTCTGTAAGGCTTCGTCTCTGCTGGTTTATGTTACATCCCGCTGCTTGTAGCTGTCTCTCGTCTTCTTATGTGGCTTCTCAAAAAAAAAATCTCAATTTCGTCTATCTGCCGTCGTCACCACGACTTTTCTCATAAATTTCGCCATGCTCTCATGACCTCAAATGCATCTCTTACATCTTTATCAACCGTCTCGTCTACTGCAATACCCTATTGGTCCTGTGTAGTCAGTTCTATTTTGTTTGCGGTACAGACCACTTATACTTAATCTTCTCAAGACTAAGCTGCCGCCGCCATTTTGTTTACCTCTCATAATATGCTATGCCATCACTCACATAGCCTCCTATATTTCCTCTATATGCTTATTTACCTATAAGCTCCATCAACTTCAACATCATTGTCTCTCTAGCTTTAAGTGTTTCTAACTCTATCGTCTCTCTACTCTTAAGCGCCTCTAACGCTATCAGTTTATCAATATCTTGAGTCTCTTCTATTATTCTGACTTCATTAACACTTTGTTTCCGCTCTACCTCTCTATCTCTTGCATCTCCTAAATTTCTATCAACTTCTTCACCTCTTAACTCATCAACTGTCTGCTTCTGTTCTTCTTCTACTGTTCTATCTCTTCTCTTGCCTCTTGAGTATCCCTCAGGCTCTCTACTCTTTACGTGATCGCTACCTCGACCACCTTTTATACTCTTAGTATTTCTCCTGCTACTACTATTATTTCTCTCCTTCCTAGCCTCCCGGCTTTTGGATCGGAAATTCTCTCGATACGCATCCCTTCTCCTATTATCACCTGCCTTAGGTGCCGTTACATGTTTCCTTTCGAACTCTTCAAACTCCTTCTCGCACTCCCTGAGTTCCTCTCAGGTTCTATGTCGCTACCGCGACCTCTAATTATATAACTCTTATTTTCTCTCCTCCTCTCTTCTCTGCCTCTCTATCTCGTGTAACTCCAGAATTTTCTGAACTTCTCTACTCTTTACTTCTTCAACTGTATATTTCGGTTTCTCTTTTACCGTTGCACCTTTCCTTTTCCCTGAGTTCCTCTCAGGTTCTATGTCGATACCTCGACCGGTAATTATACTCCTATTTCTCTCCTCCTCTCTACTACTAGATCGGTATCTCCCTCGTTCCTTAGTAGTTTCTCTGCTGCTACTATTATTTCTCTCCTCGTTTGTAGCCTCTGGGTTCTTGGATCGGAAATCCTCTCGATCTGTATCTTCATACTCCTCTTGCATCACATTGATCACAAGCTGTTTTACTTCTTGTATTCTTTTTGATAAGTCTAAATCAAACTTTTCTTCTAGCAATTTGTGCACCTACTTTACTGTCAAGGTGTTAAGGTCGCCTCCTCTTATGACGCATCTTATTTTTTCTTTTAACTCATTTACGCTTGGTTGGGACTTCTTGGTAACTTTCTTTATCTGATTTATACCTCCAGGATGACTTTTCTCGATTTTCGGCCCATAATATCTATGACCTTCTTCGTCCGTTGCATATTCAAACTCGACCGACACGTATCCTTCTGCATTTTCAAGTTGCCAGTCTATTTCATCTTCATCTGACGATACAATGTCTGAGTAACTTGATGATGAATCTGAGAACACCTCTCTATCCACTATTTTGGTTTCCCAGCAACCAAGTTCCTCCATTACTCTCACCACAAGCCTGCAAATTTCTTCTTTTCTGTCTGGTAAGTCTATATCAAACTTCATCTCTAATAATTGGCGCACCTGCTTTATTGTCAAAGTTTTAAGGTCGCATCCTCTGTGGATATATTTTATTTCTTTCTTCAACTCCTGTGCACTTGGATTAGCTACCTTGATAATTTTCTTCTCCTTCGGACCACTGTTAACATTCTGTACTGTACTTGTACGCCTGCATGATGTGTCAGCGTTAAGGTCAGCATCTGTTTGTGTTGCTGAACTTGCAACTCTATTGTCTGTTCGCGTTGCTGACACTGCAACTCCGTTCTCTGTTTGTGTTGCTAAATCTATCTGTGCTGATGCTTTATTCTCTGTCTGTGTTGCCGAAATTGTAGCTGTATTCTCCGTCTGTGTTGCCGACTCTATCTGTGCTGATGCTGTAACTTGCTTCAGCTCTGGAACAGGTATATGACTTTGCGCATTCAGGTCGGTTCTTTCTGGATCTTTGCATTTGACAGCTTCTTGTTTCTCATCTTGTAATTGATCTTGAGTGTTACTTTGACTTGACTGTCCTTTCTGAAGAAGTAATGTCTTTATGTCTTCTAAAACACCTATTCCTTTTGACACTAGACTGTTCAGCATCTCATCAGCAGTCTCTATCTCTGAAATATTAGCAATGGTTTGCTGGACTTTTCTGCGCCGTTTATCTTTCTTCGGCTGTGCTTGGCTCTATAGCATTGACAAGAATGTACTTGGATTCATGACTGCACTGTCATTCTTCACTTCTTCTTTGTTGTTCTTCTTTTCTAACTCTTCAAACTTCCTCTCTAAATCTGCGCAAAGTGTAGTTACTTCTTCTACTTCCGTTATATCACTATTTCTTTCTTCAGATGTCAGCTTCTCTAAGTTATCAACCATTTCAGTACTGTATAAATCAGGTAAGTCATCTGTTTGTACTGCGACATTTGTGTAAACTTGTCTTGCATTTTATCCTTACTGGGTCATTTAGTTTGTAAAACTTAACTTGTCTTGATTTTATCTACTAAACTTTGTAATCCTTGTCATCCGTTTGCACTGCGACATTCTCTGTCTGAGGCTCTATTCTAGTAACTGCAGACTCAGTTCGTTTTTTCAAGTTTAATTTTGGTCTCCCTTCTTTCACTTTGAATGGTTGTAGCTTGATTTCAACAATCTCCTTTATTTCAATCTTATATACTTTTGCAACCAATCCATCCACTATTCTTATGCAAGGAAAATCGATTGCATAATTCCTGCAACGCTTTAATTCCGAAGCGAAATCTCTCAATGCTATTCTCTTCTTTCTGTTCTGTGTGGTTCTTGCACAACTCTCCATGTTTGAATATCTGTTCAAGTCAACTATTTATCCTTCTCTGTCTATGATTCTTGTTCTGTTGGTAGTCTCTTATATAGGCTGTTGTTGATGTTGTTGCTCTGTTTCATCAGGAGGTGGTGTAGCCATTTTGTCGCTGTCGGAGGAGTGGTCACGGCGCCACATAGTCTCATGTGACAATGGGGGTCCCTACTAGTTGATGGCTAGGTGACTGAGGCAGGCCTAGTTATCTATCATTCACTTTCTTATCTTCCAAGTGAGACTATTTCTCTTACTGGCCCCCTTGTTCCGCCAGAGATAGTAGTTCTTGGATGAGATTTGGTTCGTCTTTTTGATTCCCAGTATCCGTTCTTCATTCCTTGGTGGAGAGCAGCGACTACCTCGTACTAGTGATGTTGGGTGTGAATTATTTATAATGGCCTTGCATTCAGACTTCTACTTCTCTCTCATATATAAAGGCTATCGAAGTAGTAAAGTGCAACATGATGGGTTTATTTACATATTTCATGGAGGTACAATTCATCAGCCAAAATTCTCCCTTGCAACTTTCTTTATGCCTTCTACAGCCTAATAAATTAATTCAAAGTATTCATACACCTGTATAATGTCTCAGCTTCAATACCTGACAGCTAATCCTTGGTTATCAAACATATAACCATTATCTGCATCAATAATAATCTTTGGTCTTGCTACAAAGTCTCTGCTGCTATATCTGACAGCTAATCCTTGGTTATCAAACATATAACCATTATCTGCATCAATAATAATCTTTAGTCTTCCTACAAAGTCTCTGCTTCAATACCAGACAGCTAATCCTTGGTTATCAAACATATAACCATTATCTGCATCAATAATAATCTTTAGTCTTCCTACAAAGTCTCTGCTTCAATACCAGACAGCTAATCCTTGGTTATCAAACATATAACCATTATCTGCATCAATAATAATCTTTGGTCTTGCTACAAAGTCTCTGCTGCTATATCTGACAGCGCACCCTGGTTATCATTTATATTACCATTATCCACTTCTTACTGTCTTTAGTCCCTG